>OY992876.1:308851226-308888726 GCA_963921405.1 Cepaea hortensis | reverse complement strand
CATGGCTCGTTCGCCCTGCACAGTAGCCTTACCTGCAAGCCTGTCAGTCTGCTCAATTCCTTGTAAAGCCGCATGCTCTGGTACGCAAATTAAGCCAATCTTTGCTAGTCGTGACCGCCTCAGAGACACCAACCACTGTCTTCGGATCCAACCCATTTCTGTCTTCCTGAGCACGCTCATTGATCCACCAAGGAAACATGGCAGGGTGAAGGCCTTTGTCTCGAGCCATATTATTGCTTTACTTACTGCCATGACTTCCATAGTTAGGCTACTTGTGGTCAAAGCAAAATCACCAAAATCTCCCTTCACAATTCTCCATCAGGCTTGAGCCGTAAAAGCCAACGGACATCTCATACGTCGAACGACGGACCCATCTGTGTAAATAACAGCATCACCCTCTAAAGAATTCTCGGAGATCAAAGCCTATACTTCCGCCTAAACAGCAGCCGGATTTCTTGTCTGCATTTTCTGTCTCGTTGGATGCACACTGAAAAGGACATACAGAACTTCGTTGGCACTTATACCCATTCTTCGCTAGTTTCTAAGTTCTCGAGTGCTACATTTATTTGAGATATGCTAATGATTTCTTAGGATCTGCAGCATTAAGTAGATGCGGTTATTGTACACGGTGAACATCTGACAGACTGGCACCTGGCCGCCTTGACAGATGATAGTTTGTAAAATGGAGTTATACCTCTCTATAACACAAAGCCTGGGCTGGATTTAGAGACCATGCGTTGTCCATGCAGCATGATCCCTCTTTCGGCCTGCCTAGTTTACTCCAGATGAAATATAACACCAATACGTCTGGATAAAGACAAGCTTCAGAAGCTGCCGGATCAACAAAGCATTGCTTTAACTGTCCGACTGTCGGAGATTACATCATAGACCAGTTGCTGTCCAAGGCTTAGAGTCTAGTCTGCCCTATCATGACATTTAGTCCTTAGATTATATTTCCTCGCACTAGGGTAAGGCTTGTAGCCTTCCAGTTGCACTCCTTCGCCCGAAGCCGTTGGCACAATGTGGTGTCGGGTTTGTTGAGCACCGCCTAACATTCGGCACTAACAGAAAGCAGATAGTACCGTCTATTGTTATACGGTAGCTCATTCATATCTGACCTCCAAAGTGAACAACTAGGGTTAGAATTAAATTGTAAAAAGACAGAGATTATGGTCGTCTCTAAGAAGAAAGAAATACCGCCATGTATAATAAGGATAAATGAGAATATTCTTAAACAAGTGAATCGGT
Source organism: Cepaea hortensis (assembly GCA_963921405.1). Taxonomy (NCBI): domain Eukaryota; kingdom Metazoa; phylum Mollusca; class Gastropoda; order Stylommatophora; family Helicidae; genus Cepaea; species Cepaea hortensis. The sequence continues at coordinate 308,887,478 of OY992876.1, read as the reverse complement.
ACAATTATCTCGGAACAGTCATAACATCTGATGGGTGGTGCCTTGAAGAGATTAGAACAACAAACGCTATAGAAAGGTAGACTTGTGCAAGATGGAAAAGATACTGACCAATAAAAAGATATCAGTTGCAACGAGAAAATGAGCGTTGAAGTGCAACATAGAACCAGTACTTTTGTATGGATGTGAAACGTGGATAATGAGCAAACAAGCTGTAAAACATCTAATGGCAGTGGCAATGTGATTTTTTTAGGAAAATGCAAAGAATACCATGGACAGATTTAAAAACCAATTAGCAAGTCCTATAGAAGCAAATGGAAACAATAAACTGAATAGAGAAATTAGACTTAAACAGTCAACATTTTTGGGTATGTTATGAGAAAATAAATGAACAAATTAGGAGGAACTTGGAAGCAACAGAGATTTGGTTATTGAAACGAATGTTGTGAATTCTTTGGACTGCCACAGTAACTAACAAGACTGCCCGAAAGAGGCAAATGAAACTAGAACATTATATACAACACTAAGAATAAGACAAATAGCTGCCTTTGGTCATGTGATGAGAAAAGGGGCATTGAAGAACATCGTGACCACTGGAAAGATCGAGGGGAAGAGATGCAGAAGTAGACTAAGAGAAATTATGATGGATGCACTAAAAAGATTGCATGGCATGGCGGAATATCATAGAATATATAGCAGAGTTGATCCAGAACACCACAGACCGAGATATGTGGAGAGACATGAACGCCTAAGCTCGCCTGCAAGGCACTTGATGGTGATGATGATGTGAAGAAATGAACTTGGGAACTTGGTGACAACTGGTAAGACTGAGGGAAGAAACATAGGGAAGGCAGAGAAGTAAATATCTGGATGGATTGGCCACGTGGCATGGTTGGGACAAGAACACAGAGTCGATCCACGACTCTGGTGATCGTATGAGATGGCGAAACATGACCGCCCACGATTATCGGCTGGCACATGATGATGATGAATGATTTCATCTTCTTGCCTTCCCCCATTGACCTCAGTGAAATGTTGGGGGAGATGTAACGATCTCGAATACCCTCTTTCTAATGCTCTGTCTAATTTGGTATTCATTTCTTCAAGATTGTTCTTGATTTTATCACTTCATCTCTAACGTGCTCCTGGCAAAGGTTGATGAACGGTGTTGGGTACAGGAGAGCCTGGCATATGATACTACAACATCTAGTCTGAGAATGGCGATGGAGGTATTCACAGCTACGAAGAGAGACAAAGATAGAGAAATAGAGAAAAAGAAAGAGAAAGACAAAGAGAGAGTGAGTGAGACAAAGAGATGAGAGGGTCAAAGATAGAGAGAGAGAGAGAGAGAGAGAGAGAGAGAGAGAGAGAGAGAGAAGGAGAGGGATGGGGGGAGAGATAGACAGAGGGGCAAAGGAGAGAGGGATAGAAATATAGTGAAGGAGAGGGCAAGAGAGGAAGATAGATAGATAGAGAGAGAGACATTGAGAGAGAGAGAGAGAGAGAGAGAGAGAGAGAGAGAGAGAGAGAGAGAGAGAGAGAGAAACAAAGTATGATGAGGATTACAAAGTATGATGAGAAAGGTAAAGACAGGTATGCTTTGGGTAGAGTGGCAGACTTCCATCCAATAATAAAAAATAAAGAGCATCTGTCGTACCCCCCCCCCCCCCCACCCCACCCCAACCCTGTGATGGGAAACGAGCAGGCGGACAGATTGGCTGGGTCTGCACCGTTTGGTGGGGTATTGGTGCATGATAAGGTAGATGTGGTCGTGGTCCTTTGGAATCGTGTGTATAGTGCAGAAGAACGGGTGAATTATCACTAACTGGAGAGAATGGTGCTGCAGGGAGTGACCTGAGGATCTGTCCGACACTCAGGACTGCGAGGAAAGGCCGGACGGAGAAATAATCAGACTGCTTCGTGTACTATTGGTATTGTGATTCTTCGCTGGCTGTTGAAGATAAGGACAGAACACTCGAGTGTTATGATATAGGTTCTGGACTCAGCTCAGCCCATGGTGCAATGAAGCATATCCCCTTGCCATTTAATCACATTTTAACCTGTCATGTAGAACCACCAATTTGTAGCTCATGGAGAGAACTAAACAAAAACTAAACCCAAAATGCTGGGGTTGAATGTGGCAGCCTGTAAATCATATACAAGTAACTTTAAAAAAAAATACTTGGATACGTTGTGGGAGAAATACATTTTAAAAATTAGTGACAACTGACTAATTTGATGGGAAAAGAACAAGAGTAAGGCAGTGTGGAGCTCATCGAGAGAACTGGACAAATACCAGGGAGCCAAGAGGTGAAGAAAAGACCTGTTGCTGGATAAGACTTAGATGGAGAAACCCTAAGAATAGTATAGCTAGAAAAGCCTGTGTCTGGAATCCAAAGGGCAACATAAATTGGAAGAAAAGGAAGACCTAAAAACACACGAAGAAGTACAAAACAGAAATAAAGAATATGTGTAGGACATGGGAAGAGCTGAAGGGCATGTCTAGGGGCAGTCACGGAGTCAAGGCGACAGAAGTGCACATGTCACATGGAGAAATGAGAGATACATAAGCTCATGGTGCTAACACATTGCAGACTCACGGAGCAGCATAAGAACTGAAAAGTAACTTTTCTATTTTCACGTAAGTCTTTTTTGTATAGTTGTGTCGGTTTGTGTTTGTTTGTTCTGTGCTGGCGAAGGCTTTAGCAGTAACGTTTATTTCATTACTTGCAGTCGTGTTCTAGTAAGGCTTATTGTCTACTTTTCATGTTTTGGTGATTCATTAATTAAGAACTATGGGGCTGAGTGGTATGGTGTCCGTCTCGTGTGCTGGAGGTCCCGGGTTCACGCCCCGGTGAGGGCCGACATTTTTTCACGTGGACTTCTAGTAACAAACATTTCCCCTGGTCTCTGGGTAGTGAGATCGGACGCCCGTGTGTATTGTTGTGCACGTAAAAGATCCCTTGGAAGATGGAAATCTAAAAAGATAGCCTAACAGCGCTGCCCGGGCAAATTTTCGAGTTAAAAATCTACCCAAAGCATTTCAGGATCCTCGCTGGTGCTACGGAGTTCGTATATTGAGCTAAGTGTCTGCGGACTCGGTCTTGAGTTAGGAGTAGAACGGAGCACTTATGGGTTACACCCGTGTGCCGTGATGTTGATCCGTCGACTAAACTAAACTAAACTATTCATTAAGAACTGAAAAGACAACCAGTTTATCCCACAGAGACTAATCCCGCAATGGCAAGGTGGTATGGGACCAGAACCTAACGAGACATTTAGATTCTGGGTATTATGTCTTTGCTGGTGCTGCGATTTAAGGACAGCTAACGCGGATTCGCAGTACCCATACTGGGTCAGGGTTCGAAACCAACTGCTGTAGATTTGGAAGCAGACCACCTTGCTTTGAATTCAATGGTATGAGCTTGGGTCGTGCTGCAAGCATTGGCAAACTGCTGAATGTAAACTTTATCTAGAACATCGCCAACAACTAAAACACGTCGGGGTTGATTGCGACGTTCTGTAAAAGATATGCAGCTGACTTTTGTATTCGGTTTTGGAATGTCGGGGCCAGCTGTCTGTTTCGGTGATGGATGTGGCACGAGGTGTCGCGTGGCCTGTGGCTGTTTGAGTTATTTTGACCTGCCTCGTGAGGCTCTTGTGTTTGAGCCATTTCATCTTTATTTATAATACTAGACACATGCAAAGAGGAACAAGAGAGGGAGAGAGAGATACAAAGGCACAGATAGAGAGATAAAACGAGAGAAATATAATGAGAGAGAGAGAGAGAGAGAGAGAGAGAGAGAGAGAGAGAGAGAAACAAAGAAAGACGGAGACTAATAGGGAGAGACAAAGAGAAAGAAATAGAAAAAAAGATAGAGAAAGACAACAAGAAAGTGAGAGAGACAAAGACATGAGAGAGTCAAAGATAGAGAGAGAAGGAGAGAGAGAGCGGGAGGGAGAGAGATAGACAAAGGAGCAAAGAAGAGAAGGGGAGATATAGAGTGAAGAAGAGAGAGAGAGAGAGGGGAAGATAGAGACAAAGAAAAAGATAAAGAGTAAGAGAGAGAGAGAGGTAGGGAGAGAGAGAGAGAGGAGAGAGAGAGAGAAGACAAAGAAAGAGAGAGGGAGTGAGAAAGAGAGACAAAAAGACAAAGACCCAGAGGGAGAGAGAAAGAGAGGGGGACAGAGAAAAAAAAAGAGGGAGACACAGTGAGAGAAAGAGGAAAAAACAAAGATAGATAGAGAGAGAGAGAGAGAGAGAGAGAGAGAGAGAGAGAGAGGAGTGAGAGAGAGATAGAGGAGACAAATAGAGGGAGGGAGGGTGACAAAATGCGAGGTACAGAGAATCAGAGAGTGAAAGAGATAGAGAGATACAAAGTGCGCGCGAGAGAGAGAGACAAAGTTCGCGAGAGAATGCGGGAGAGACAATTTATGCGTGTACGGACCGTGTGTGTATGCATGTATGGTGTGTGTGCGTGTGTGTGTGTGTGCGTGTGTGTGCGTGCGTGCGTGTGTATGTGTGTGTGTGAGAGTGACAGAACGCGTTTCATAGAAAGCGCCTGAGAATGAGGGTGAAAGATAACTTTTCATCGTCAGATCGCAATGACATAACTTTTCCCATGACATTCAGTGAACCCCATAAACAGAATGGCATCAGCAAACATATGCTTTGCCAATATTTCCCAACAAACAAACATAAAAAGAAAAACAGAACTGAATAGACAATTGCGTATAATAATGAGAATGTGACTCATCCAGGAACATAATTTGTAATGAATAACGAAATATGTCAATTAGCTTCCTCCATTATCTTTTACTAATTTGGCAAGCTGGAGGAATCTACGACAGCAAATAGCGCCCATTCAAACACTGGAATAATTAATGAAACAGTAACAATTGTTTCCAGCGTGGTAACAGTTTACTGCAGCTGCTCAAACAACCCAGTTGTCATAATTGCTAGTTTTCGTCTGTATTTTTAAATGTTGTTTTCCAATGTTTTGTCCATATAATTTACCAGCCATTTTGTTAACCTCTACAGGAAATAACCCCCTAGTCTATGATATGACCTTAACCTAAGGGGGAACAACCCTAAGTGCCGAAGGGACATAATCGAATTATTTATCCAAAAAACCTATGCTAATTATCAGGAGGGTTAATGGAGTGTCCCCCTAATATCTGTTTCTCCCCTCTTGCCTTCTATGACAGCCAGTCAATACTCATGAATGTATTAATATTGATACTTTGATGATCTGATGGGGCCATGAGTGTCCACTGAAGCATTGTGTAATACGTCATTGTAATGGATCCACACAACAATGGATCTTCTTTCAATGCATGCGATCTATTAGACAAACGAGCTGTTGTAATTGTCTGATTGTTATTTGGCCAATGTTTGTTCAATAGGAAAATGTGAACCCTATGGCGATACGAGCCATCAAAATATGATGCAACAATAGAAGTAAAAATGCAGTTTTTGTTCTTTGTTACTTGTTCCTACTAACTTTATGCTACAAATGTCAAACCTGGACAATGACAGAAAAAGAGAAAAGAAAAATTACAACAACGGAAATGAGATCCATGAGAAGAATACTCAATGTATCAAGAAGAGAGAAAATCAGAAATGAAGAAATCAGGACTAAAGTTGGGGTTATAGCAGCGCTAGATTTCATTAGAAAATAGCAAGTAAAATGGTTCAGCCGTATAACTAGGCTACTAACTAACAGTATACCACAGCAAGCAATTATGTACGGACCAAATGGAACCAGAAGAAGAGACTGACAATGTAAACGATGGACGGAAGGAATAACAGAGTCCATGGGAATCTCGATAATGAAGTCCATAAACGGGCACTCTCCCGCAGTTTATGCTTCACCTCGACACTGCAAGGTACAGGCGGAATAAGATGAGATGAGATGATGAGATGTAAGCATCTGAGAAGCTGAGATGAGATGAGATGATGACATGATATGAGATAATGAGATTAGATCATGAAATGAGATGATGAGATGAGATAATGAGGTGAGATGTGATGAAATGATGAGAAGAGATGAAATGATGAGATGAGGTTATTTGTTATGTAAGCGAGTAGTATATAGGTACATTATCACCTCCTTTTTTGAGGAGGGAATCGATATCCCTCCTCCTCCTCCTCCTCCTCCTCAAAGGGCGATAACTCTTTTTCCCCCAAAAAATAGGCGGTCAGGGTGGCGTGGTCAAGTGACTCATCAGAGGTGACGTGGTCTAGTGACTCATCATAGGTGGCGTGGTCAAGTAATTATAGGTACGACATAAAAAATACGACATGAAACATCAATAAAGAAAACAAACGATCAAAAGAAGGTATATAATCATGTTAATAAAATATATATATAGAAGGAAAAAAAACATAGTAAGTGACCGCTTATAGTTAATGGTGTGTGATGACGTGGTCAAGTAATGGTCAAGAGGTGGTCAAGTGGTGGTCATGTGGTGGAGTAACCACTTAAATTAAAGGGGAAAGTACGTGTAGTGATATGGTGATGATTAAAGGGTGGTAAATTAGTGGTCAAGCAGTGGTCAAGCAGTGGTCAAGCAGTGGTCAAGTGGTGGTCAAGTGAGGAAAATTTTAGTGGAAACTAGTTGTAATGATATGGTGATGATCGTGAGGTGGTAAATTAGTGGTCAAGCAGTGGTCAAGCGGTGGTCAAGTGAGGAAAATTTTTGTGGAAACTAGTTGTAATGATATGGTGATGATCATGAGGTGGCCAAGCAGTGGTCAAGAGGTGGTCAAGCGATGGTCAAGCGGTGGTCAACTGGTCAAGTGACCACTTAAATTGTAGAGGAAGTTACGTGTAGTGACATGGTGGTGTTTAAAACGATTGCTGACGTGGTCAAGTGGTGGTCAAGCAGTGGTCAAGTGGTCGAGTGACCACTTAAATTGTCGGGGAAAGTAGTTGTAATGATATGGTGATAATTAAAGGGTGGTAAATTAGTGGTCAAGCAGTGGTCAAGCAGTGGTCAAGTGGTGGTCAAGTGAGGAAAATTTTAGTGGAAAGTAGTTGTAATGATATGGTGATGATTAAAGGGTGGTAAATTAGTGGTCAAGCATTGGTCAAGCGAGGAAAATTTTAGTGGAAAGTAGTTGTAATGATATGGTGATGATTAAAGGGTGGTAAATTAGTGGTCAAGCAGTGGTCAAGCAGTGGTCAAGCAGTGGTCAAGTGGTCGAGTGACCACTTAAATTGTCGGGGACAGTAGTTGTAATGATATGGTGATGATTAAAGGGTGGTAAATTAGTGGTCAAGAGGTGGTCAAGCGGTGGTCAAGGGGTGGTCAAGTGGTTAAATGGCCCCTTAAATTGTTGGGGAGAGTACGTGTAGTGACGTGGTGATGATCAAGAGGTGGTCAAGTGGTGGTCAGGGTGTGGTCAAGTGGTGGTCAAGATGTGGTCAAGTGGTCGAGTGATCCCTTAAATTGATGGGGAGAGTAAGTGTAGTGACACGATGATGATCAAGATGTGGTCAAGTAGTGGTCAAGTGGTGGTCAAGTGGTCGAGTGACCGCATAAATTGCAGAGAAGAGTAGGTGTAGTGACATGGTGATGATCAAGAGGTAGTAAAGTTGTTAGGTCTAGAGGTTGGGGTGTCTCAGTCATGAAGTATCAAACTGTCTGCTGTGGGAAGGATGGCGCTGATCAGGGCGAGTAGGTTCTAATACGTTTATCGCTATTGTCTACAATTGGCGTGGTTGTATAGTAATAATAATAGAATTGTTTCGTAGTAATATTAGTCATCATCATCAAGGGTCATGTTAGGTGGTATTTGTAATGGTAGTAGTAGTAGTAGTAGTAGTAGTAGTAGTAGTAGTAGTAGTAGTAGTAGTAGTAGTAGTAGTAGTAGTAGTAGTAGTAGTAGTAGTAGTAGTAGTAGTAGTAGCAGCAATACCAACAATAGTACTAATTATCATCATCTTCACGTGTCTTACCAACGGACGTATCACCCACACATTGCGATCTCCAACACCATTGAACATTTCCGGGGTTGACTCACAATACAGAAATCCCCAATTAACGGCATTACCTTCATGTAATGGTGGTACTCATAGTACCAATAGCACCAGTAGTAATACTCACCAACATCAGCAAGAGACTTATCGCCTGACATTGGTCAGTATGACACTCCATAAACTATGATCTCCGACACCATGGATACAAATAGTAATAATATTGGTAGTAGTAGTAGTAGTAGTAGTAGTAGTAGTAGTAGTAGTAGTAGTAGTAGTAGTAGTAGTAGTAGTAGTAGTAGTAGTATTGGTGGTGGTGGTGGTGGTGGTGGTGTTAATAGTAGGAGTAGTAGAATAGCGAGGGTGCTTGTTGTTTCACTAAGTATTTGTATATCGTATGTAGTATAAAGCTACTTTGTGTTGTATGCCATGTAAGGTGTTACTGAAATATCTGTATTTTATAGTTCTAAGAGGTGATGACGTCATAACCCACCACTCTATCATCTTATTGATAGTGTCTCCAGTGCCGCGAAAAAGGCTCATTGTGAGATATCGATCATTTCTCAAAGCGACAGCATCTGGGGTGCATGCCAATTACGAGCAAACATCGATACGCCACTTAAAAGACAACGACAAGGCAAAATAGCGTCGAATACACCGTAAAGTACACTACTTATGAGGTCATCGGTTGTCCGTTCCATCATGGTCGACAAATAGGCGCTCACTAACTTCACAATATGCTCACTCAAATAAACATATACGATGATAAGGCACCGACCCAAAGGTGAAAAAATATAAGCCAAAGAGAGGAATATCTCGTTCCAACTTATAAAAAGAAGGAAAATTCTCAACCAAATGAGAAAAAGTTAGACCAAGTATAGTAACAGCCCAACCAAACTTATGAAAAGTAGGAAACTTTGTTAGCCAAAGCGAAAAAAAAACCTAGGTCAAGTAGGAAAATCTGTTAGCCAAATGTGAAAAAATGTCAGCCAAATACAGAAATACCTCGTCCACACTTATTAAAATTAGGAAAATTTGTTAGCCAAATAGTAAAAAATATTGCCCAAGTAGGAAAACTTGATAGCCAATTCTGAAAAATATCACCCAAATGCAGAAATAGTTCGGCCACACGTATGCAAACAAGGAAAGGTTGTTAGCCAGATAGGAAAAGTATTAACCAAGTAAGAAAATTTGATAGCCAAATGTGAAAAAATATCACCCAAAGAGAGGAATATCTCGGCCAGAATTATAAAAAGTAGGAAAATATGTCAACCAAATGGAAAAAAGTTAGGCAAAATACAGAAATATCTCAACCAAACATATAAAAAATAGGAAAATTGATAACCAAACGGGAAATATATTGACCAACTAGGGAAACGTGTTACTCAAAGAGGAAAAAAAATAATGACCAACTAACGAAATACATCGCTCAAACTTATGAAAACTAGGAAACTTTGTTAGCCAAATTGAAGAAACCTGGGTCAAGTTGGAAAAGCTGTTAGCCAAATGTGAAAAATGTCGGCCAAATGCAGAAATAGTTCGGCCACACGTATGCAAACAAGGAAAGGTTGTTAGCCAGATAGGAAAAGTATTAACCAAGTAAGAAAATTTGATAGCCAAATGTGAAAAAATATCACCCAAAGAGAGAAATATCTCATCCAAACTTACAAAAAGAAGGAAAATTCTCAACCAAATGAGAAAAAGTTATGGCAAATACAGAAATATCTCAACCAAACATATAAAAAATAGGAAAATTGATAACCAAACGGGAAATATATTGACCAACTAGGGAAATGTGTTACTAAAAGACGAAAAATAATGACCAAGTAACGAAATACATCGCTCAAACTTATGAAAACTAGGAAACTTTGTTAGCCAAATGGAAGAAACCCGGGTCAAGTAGGAAAATCTGTTAGCCAAATGTGAAAAATGTCGGCCAAATGCAGAAATAGTTCGGCCACACGTATGCAAACAAGGAAAGGTTGTTAGCCAGATAGGAAAAAATATTAACCAAGTAAGAAAATTTGATAGCCAAATGTGAAAAAATATCACCCAAAGAGAGGAATATCTCATCCAAAATTATAAAAAGTAGGAAAATTCTCAACCAAATGAGAAAAAGTTACGCCAAATACAGAAATATCTCAACCAAACATATAAAAAATAGGAAAATTGATAACTAAATGGGAAATATATTGACCAACTAGGGAAATGTGTTACTCAAAGAGGAAAAAATAATGACCAAGTAACGAAATACATCGCTCAAACTTATGAAAACTAGGAAACTTTGTTAGCCCAAGGGAAAAAACCTTGTTCAAGTAGGAAAATCTGTTAGCCAAATGTAAAAAATGTCGGCCAAATACAGAAATACCTCGTCCGCACGTATGCAAACTAGGAAAAGTTGTTAGCCAGATAGGAAAAATATTGCCGAAGTAAGAAAATTTGATAGCCAAATGTGAAAAAAATATCACCCAAAGAGAGGAATATCTCGCCCAGACTTATAAAAAGTAGGAGAACTATTCGCCAAATGGGAAAAAGTATGGCCAAATACAGAAATACCTCAACAAAACATATAAAAACAGGAAAATTGATAACTAAAAGGGAAATATATTAACCAACTAGGGAAATGTGTTACTCAAAGAGGAAAAATAATGACCAAGTAACGAAATACATCGCTCAAACTTATGTAAACTAGGAAACTTTGTTAGCCAAATGGAAGAAACCTTGTTCAAGTAGGAAAATCTGTTAGCCAAAGAGAAAAATGTCGGACAAATGCAGAAATATTTCGGTCACATGTATGAAAACTAGGACAAGTTGTTAGCCAGATATGAAAAGTATTGGCCAAATAAGAAAATTTGAAAGCCAAATGTGAAAAAAATATCAGCCAAAGAGAGAAATATCTCATCCAAACTTATAAAAAAGAAGGAAAATTCTCAACCAAATGAGAAAAAGTTAGACCAAATATAGTAACATCTCAACCAAACTTATGAAAACTAAGAAACTTTGTTAGCCAAAGAGAAAAAACCTTGGTCAAGTAGGAAACTCTGTTACCCAAATGTGAAAAATGTCCACGAAGTACAGAAATAACTTGGCCACACTTATGAAAACTACGAAAATTTGTTATCCAAATATGAAAAATATTGCCCAAGTAGGAAAATTTGAAAGCCAAATGTGAAAAATATCACCCAAAGAGATAAATATCTCGTCCAGACTTATAAAAAGTTGGAACATTTGTCAACCAAATGGGGTAAAGTTAGACCAAATACAGAAACATCTTAACCACATTGATAAAAAAACGAGGGGAAAATGTCGACCAAATACAGAAACAACTCAACCCAATTTATAAATAGGGCAACCAAACTTATGGCTAGAAACTCTGGCCACATACAAATAGATAATATGACCATTAAAAGAACGGAAACATACAAATACCTGGGTACGATCTTCAACTGCTCCAACATCATAAGGGAAGAAATACAAACTAGAATCAACTCTGGAAATAAGATATACTATGCACTACAACATCTACTAAAATCAAAGGCGCTATCTCGTAACACCAAAATCACAATATACAAAACACTGATCAGACCAGTTGTGCTGTATGGCTCTGAAACCTGGAGTACAACGAAAGGAGACGAAGCCTTGTTACAAACCTTTGAGAACAAAATTTTAAGACGCATCTTTGGACCCATTAGGGATACACAAAGTGGAGAGTGGAAAAGAAGAAGTAACAAAGACATTTATGATCTGTTTAAGTCCCCGCTAATCACTGGTATCATGAAGGCTAATAGACTACAATGGCTGGGGCATATAGAAAGAATGGAAGATAATAGGGAAACAAAACTCGCTTACACTCAGGAAATAAATGACCGTAGACCCCGAGGTAGACCAAGAAGGCGGTGGAGAGATAATACATGTACAGACCTACAAGCACTTGGAATCAACGACTGGCAAGAGAAGGTCCACCAGAGAGACGAATGGAGACGGATTGTATTTGCAGCAAAGAACCTCAATGGCTCGGAACGCTGAAGAAGAAGAAGAAGAAGAACCAAACTTATGAAACGTAGGAAAATGTGTTAACCAAAAGGGGAAAATATGGTACACGTAACGAAATATCTCATCCAAACTTATAAAAAGTAGGAAAATATATCAACCAAACGCGAACAATGTCGGCCAAATACAGAAATTTCTCAACCAAACTCATGAAAAGTAGGAACAACTTGTTACCCAAATAGAAAAAAATATTGGTCAAGTAAAGAAATAGAGTGGTCAAACCTATAAAAACGTACCAACATTTGTTAACACAACTTGGCCACTTGTTCTTGCAAACTTGCTCCCTGGCTCAAACAATTTGTCCACTTGCTACTACAATCGGTCGACCTATCCTATCAAATCACACACTTACCATAGCAACTGGCCCTTTTCCCCAACAACGTGTCCACCGACTCTCTCGTATTATCGACTCACCCTATCAACTTACCCACATCGGCTCACAAAATTTCCACTTGTTATTACAACTTGTCGACAGCCTCGCCCAAATTACCAATTACTCTTACAAACTGTCCCAACTGAGCGCACAAAGGTGTCCACTTGTGATTTCACGGCCACCTCACCACATAGATAAGTAGCCCTCATAAAATACAAATGTATCCCGCAACTCATACAGAAGTGTCCCCCATATTGTCATTAAAAAAAAATATTTGTGTGTGTAGGTAAGTTCATGTCTTCGACAGTTCATGTTTTGCTAAGGCCTAGTTTTAGTGAAAATGCAGAAGTCTATTGGCTAGAATTTCAATCTGGGTGGTCAATTACTAACACTGCCTGTGGACAGCTATTCTTACCCATGCGCTAAAGTTGAGAAAATGAACGGCCGTTGAATGGAAGCTACCGCAGACTTGAATTATTAAACCCCTCTGGAAGAAGTAGCGGCAGCTTAACCAGGAAAAGATAGAATTAGTTATCCCCCCTTTAGTCTGGAAATTATGAAAATATATGCTCCCACGAGCGATATTACTCATGACGTGATATAAACAAAAATATAAAGGAAACAATTGTGGCGCTGCCTCATTTGTTATACTTTATATTTTTGTTTATATGACGTCATGAGTAATATCGCTCGTGGGAGCATATATTTTCATAATTTCCAGACTAAAGGGGGATAACTAATTCTATCTTTTCCTGGTTAAGCTGCCGCTACTTCTTCCAGAGGGGTTTAATAATTCAAGTCTGCGGTAGCTTCCATTCAACGGCCGTTCATTTTCTCAACTTTAGCGCATGGGTAAGAATAGCTGTCCACAGGCAGTGTTAGTAATTGACCACCCAGATTGAAATTCTAGCCAATAGACTTCTGCATTTTCACTAAAACTAGGCCTTAGCAAAACATGAACTGTCGAAGACATGAACTTACCTACACACACAAATATTTTTTTTTAATGACAATATGGGGGACACTTCTGTATGAGTTGCGGGATACATTTGTATTTTATGAGGGCTACTTATCTATGTGGTGAGGTGGCCGTGAAATCACAAGTGGACACCTTTGTGCGCTCAGTTGGGACAGTTTGTAAGAGTAATTGGTAATTTGGGCGAGGCTGTCGACAAGTTGTAATAACAAGTGGAAATTTTGTGAGCCGATGTGGGTAAGTTGATAGGGTGAGTCGATAATACGAGAGAGTCGGTGGACACGTTGTTGGGGAAAAGGGCCAGTTGCTATGGTAAGTGTGTGATTTGATAGGATAGGTCGACCGATTGTAGTAGCAAGTGGACAAATTGTTTGAGCCAGGGAGCAAGTTTGCAAGAACAAGTGGCCAAGTTGTGTTAACAAATGTTGGTACGTTTTTATAGGTTTGACCACTCTATTTCTTTACTTGACCAATATTTTTTTCTATTTGGGTAACAAGTTGTTCCTACTTTTCATGAGTTTGGTTGAGAAATTTCTGTATTTGGCCGACATTGTTCGCGTTTGGTTGATATATTTTCCTACTTTTTATAAGTTTGGATGAGATATTTCGTTACGTGTACCATATTTTCCCCTTTTGGTTAACACATTTTCCTACGTTTCATAAGTTTGGTTGCCCTATTTATAAATTGGGTTGAGTTGTTTCTGTATTTGGTCGACATTTTCCCCTCGTTTTTTTATCAATGTGGTTAAGATGTTTCTGTATTTGGTCTAACTTTACCCCATTTGGTTGACAAATGTTCCAACTTTTTATAAGTCTGGACGAGATATTTATCTCTTTGGGTGATATTTTTCACATTTGGCTTTCAAATTTTCCTACTTGGGCAATATTTTTCATATTTGGATAACAAATTTTCGTAGTTTTCATAAGTGTGGCCAAGTTATTTCTGTACTTCGTGGACATTTTTCACATTTGGGTAACAGAGTTTCCTACTTGACCAAGGTTTTTTCTCTTTGGCTAACAAAGTTTCTTAGTTTTCATAAGTTTGGTTGAGATGTTACTATATTTGGTCTAACTTTTTCTCATTTGGTTGAGAATTTTCCTTCTTTTTTATAAGTTTGGATGAGATATTTCTCTCTTTGGCTGATATTTTTTTCACATTTGGCTTTCAAATTTTCTTATTTGGCCAATACTTTTCATATCTGGCTAACAACTTGTCCTAGTTTTCATACATGTGACCGAAATATTTCTGCATTTGTCCGACATTTTTCTCTTTGGCTAACAGATTTTCCTACTTGAACAAGGTTTCTTCCATTTGGCTAACAAAGTTTCCTAGTTTACATAAGTTTGAGCGATGTATTTCGTTACTTGGTCATTATTTTTCCTCTTTGAGTAACACATTTCCCTAGTTGGTTAATATATTTCCCTTTTAGTTATCAATTTTCCTGTTTTTATATGTTTTGTTGAGGTATTTCTGTATTTGGCCATACTTTTTCCCATTTGGCGAATAGTTCTCCTACTTTTTATAAGTCTGGGCGAGATATTCCTCTCTTTGGGTGATATTTTTTTCACATTTGGCTATCAAATTTTCTTACTTCGGCAATATTTTTCCTATCTGGCTAACAACTTTTCCTAGTTTGCATACGTGCGGACGAGGTATTTCTGTATTTGGCCGACATTTTTTACATTTGGCTAACAGATTTTCCTACTTGAACAAGGTTTTTTCCCTTGGGCTAACAAAGTTTCCTAGTTTTCATAAGTTTGAGCGATGTATTTCGTTACTTGGTCATTATTTTTTCCTCTTTGAGTAACACATTTCCCTAGTTGGTCAATATATTTCCCATTTAGTTATCAATTTTCCTATTTTTTATATGTTTGGTTGAGATATTTCTGTATTTGGCGTAACTTTTTCTCATTTGGTTGAGAATTTTCCTACTTTTTATAATTTTGGATGAGATATTCCTCTCTTTGGGTGATATTTTTTCACATTTGGCTATCAAATTTTCTTACTTGGTTAATATTTTTTCCTATCTGGCTAACAACCTTTCCTTGTTTGCATACGTGTGGCCGAACTATTTCTGCATTTGGCCGACATTTTTCACATTTGGCTAACAGATTTTCCTACTTGACCCGGGTTTCTTCCATTTGGCTAACAAAGTTTCCTAGTTTTCATAAGTTTGAGCGATGTATTTCGTTACTTGGTCATTATTTTTCGTCTTTTAGTAACACATTTCCCTAGTTGGTCAATATATTTCCCGTTTGGTTATCAATTTTCCTATTTTTTATATGTTTGGTTGAGATATTTCTGTATTTGCCATAACTTTTTCTCATTTGGTTGAGAATTTTCCTTCTTTTTGTAAGTTTGGATGAGATATTTCTCTCTTTGGGTGATATTTTTTCACATTTGGCTATCAAATTTTCTTACTTGGTTAATACTTTTCCTATCTGGCTAACAACCTTTCCTTGTTTGCATACGTGTGGCCGAACTATTTCTGCATTTGGCCGACATTTTTCACATTTGGCTAACAGCTTTTCCAACTTGACCCAGGTTTCTTCAATTTGGCTAACAAAGTTTCCTAGTTTTCATAAGTTTGAGCGATGTATTTCGTTAGTTGGTCATTATTTTTTTTCCTCTTTGAGTAACACGTTTCCCTAGTTGGTCAATATATTTCCCGTTTGGTTATCAATTTTCCTATTTTTTATATGTTTGGTTGAGATATTTCTGTATTTTGCCTAACTTTTTTCCATTTGGTTGACATATTTTCCTACTTTTTATAATTCTGGCCGAGATATTCCTCTCTTTGGGTGATATTTTTTCACATTTGGCTATCAAATTTTCTTACTTGGTTAATACTTTTCCTATCTGGCTAACAACCTTTCCTTGTTTGCATACGTGTGGCCGAACTATTTCTGCATTTGGGTGATATTTTTCAGAATTGGCTATCAAGTTTTCCTACTTGGGCAATATTTTTTACTATTTGGCTAACAAATTTTCCTAATTTTAATAAGTGTGGACGAGGTATTTCTGTATTTGGCTGACATTTTTTCACATTTGGCTAACAGATTTTCCTACTTGACCTAGGTTTTTTTTTCGCTTTGGCTAACAAAGTTTCCTACTTTTCATAAGTTTGGTTGGGCTGTTACTATACTTGGTCTAACTTTTTCTCATTTGGTTGAGAATTTTCCTTCTTTTTATAAGTTGGAACGAGATATTCCTCTCTTTGGCTTATATTTTTTCACCTTTGGGTCGGTGCCTTATCATCGTATATGTTTATTTGAGTGAGCATATTGTGAAGTTAGTGAGCGCCTATTTGTCGACCATGATGGAACGGACAACCGATGACCTCATAAGTAGTGTACTTTACGGTGTATTCGACGCTATTTTGCCTTGTCGTTGTCTTTTAAGTGGCGTATCGATGTTTGCTCGTAATTGGCATGCACCCCAGATGCTGTCGCTTTGAGAAATGATCGATATCTCACAATGAGCCTTTTTCGCGGCACTGGAGACACTATCAATAAGATGATAGAGTGGTGGGTTATGACGTCATCACCTCTTAGAACTATAAAATACAGATATTTCAGTAACACCTTACATGGCATACAACACAAAGTAGCTTTATACTACATACGATATACAAATACTTAGTGAAACAACAAGCACCCTCGCTATTCTACTACTCCTACTATTAACACCACCACCACCACCACCACCACCAATACTACTACTACTACTACTACTACTACTACTACTACTACTACTACTACTACTACTACTACTACTACTACTACTACTACTACTACCAATATTATTACTATTTGTATCCATGGTGTCGGAGATCATAGTTTATGGAGTGTCATACTGACCAATGTCAGGCGATAAGTCTCTTGCTGATGTTGGTGAGTATTACTACTGGTGCTATTGGTACTATGAGTACCACCATTACATGAAGGTAATGCCGTTAATTGGGGATTTCTGTATTGTGAGTCAACCCCGGAAATGTTCAATGGTGTTGGAGATCGCAATGTGTGGGTGATACGTCCGTTGGTAAGACACGTGAAGATGATGATAATTAGTACTATTGTTGGTATTGCTGCTACTACTACTACTACTACTACTACTACTACTACTACTACTACTACTACTACTACTACTACTACTACTACTACTACTACTACTACTACTACTACCATTACAAATACCACCTAACATGACCCTTGATGATGATGACTAATATTACTACGAAACAATTCTATTATTATTACTATACAACCACGCCAATTGTAGACAATAGCGATAAACGTATTAGAACCTACTCGCCCTGATCAGCGCCATCCTTCCCACAGCAGACAGTTTGATACTTCATGACTGAGACACCCCAACCTCTAGACCTAACAACTTTACTACCTCTTGATCATCACCATGTCACTACACCTACTCTTCTCTGCAATTTATGCGGTCACTCGACCACTTGACCACCACTTGACCACTACTTGACCACATCTTGATCATCATCGTGTCACTACACTTACTCTCCCCATCAATTTAAGGGATCACTCGACCACTTGACCACATCTTGACCACCACTTGACCACACCCTGACCACCACTTGACCACCTCTTGATCATCACCACGTCACTACACGTACTCTCCCCAACAATTTAAGGGGCCATTTAACCACTTGACCACCCCTTGACCACCGCTTGACCACCTCTTGACCACTAATTTACCACCCTTTAATCATCACCATATCATTACAACTACTGTCCCCGACAATTTAAGTGGTCACTCGACCACTTGACCACTGCTTGACCACTGCTTGACCACTGCTTGACCACTAATTTACCACCCTTTAATCATCACCATATCATTACAACTACTTTCCACTAAAATTTTCCTCGCTTGACCAATGCTTGACCACTAATTTACCACCCTTTAATCATCACCATATCATTACAACTACTTTCCACTAAAATTTTCCTCACTTGACCACCACTTGACCACTGCTTGACCACTGCTTGACCACTAATTTACCACCCTTTAATTATCACCATATCATTACAACTACTTTCCCCGACAATTTAAGTGGTCACTCGACCACTTGACCACTGCTTGACCACCACTTGACCACGTCAGCAATCGTTTTAAACACCACCATGTCACTACACGTAACTTCCTCTACAATTTAAGTGGTCACTTGACCAGTTGACCACCGCTTGACCATCGCTTGACCACCTCTTGACCACTGCTTGGCCACCTCATGATCATCACCATATCATTACAACTAGTTTCCACAAAAATTTTCCTCACTTGACCACCGCTTGACCACTGCTTGACCACTAATTTACCACCTCACGATCATCACCATATCATTACAACTAGTTTCCACTAAAATTTTCCTCACTTGACCACCACTTGACCACTGCTTGACCACTGCTTGACCACTGCTTGACCACTAATTTACCACCCTTTAATCATCACCATATCACTACACGTACTTTCCCCTTTAATTTAAGTGGTTACTCCACCACATGACCACCACTTGACCACCTCTTGACCATTACTTGACCACGTCATCACACACCATTAACTATAAGCGGTCACTTACTATGTTTTTTTTCCTTCTATATATATATTTTATTAACATGATTATATACCTTCTTTTGATCGTTTGTTTTCTTTATTGATGTTTCATGTCGTATTTTTTATGTCGTACCTATAATTACTTGACCACGCCACCTATGATGAGTCACTAGACCACGTCACCTCTGATGAGTCACTTGACCACGCCACCCTGACCGCCTATTTTTTGGGGGAAAAAGAGTTATCGCCCTTTGAGGAGGAGGAGGAGGAGGAGGAGGGATATCGATTCCCTCCTCAAAAAAGGAGGTGATAATGTACCTATATACTACTTAAGCGGGCGCGTTAGTTTAACAATTTTGACATCCGTAACTTAATATTGTCAGGTTACAAGACAATGCTATGGTTATTGTAATTATAGTATTACATAAACATACAGAAGTACCGACAAACCAACAGCACGCACAGGCATACATGCATAAGGTCGCTACCAGAATGCGAACACAATAGTCCGCCACAAAACTTACAGCTCTATGGAAGCGGCAGTCACTAGAAAAGCAGCAGTTTCACAAACATTACTGAATAATGCAAAACCAGTTAGTCCAGCAAGCGGTCGTCCGCCATTGTTTGAACATGAAATTCACTATACAAACAAACGCGGAAAGATGTAAAAGCATTTTATATGAAATCCACAGCTCACCGTATCGCTCCGCACACTTAACTCAGCAGCTGGAGTACGGAACCATGTACTACCAGTCCAACTTGAGGAAAATGCGTACACAAACTGTAGCCAGAAGCAAACACACACAAGAAGCCTTAAGAGCTCAACAGCCTATCCGCTATAGTGGACAGGAAATAACAAACAGCCGAAACACATAAAATTTCAATACTCAAGATAAGTTATCCAGACAAATAAATTGACGAAAATGGCATGCTCATATTTTGCTCATGTAAATGTCCAAAAACATGATTATGGTGGGAGAAAAAGAACTTGAATGTAAAACGCCGGATAGAAAAGAGATCAAATATTGAAATTATTATCACAGAGACAACTATACTGGCGACACCAGCTCTATTTGGAGACAGGCTGAGTGGAGATGCCAGTAATCTTAAGTTTTCTGTGGATTTATTCATAATGGGGTCAGAAGGTGCAAGAAGAAGAAAAAGAGGAGGAGGAATAAGAAGAAGAAGAAGAAGAAGAAGAAGAAGAAGAAGAAGAAGAAGAAGAAGAAGAAGAAGAAGAAAAGAAGAGGAAGAAGAAGAAGAAGAGAAGAAAAAGAAGAAGAAGAAAAAGAAGAAGAAGAAGAAGAAGAAGAAGAATGAGGAGGAGGAGGAGGTATTTTACTCAATGTAATCAGTTAGTTAGTTAGTCTTTCCTCTTGAACCTAAGGCGGCGCATAGGGCAGAAGTCATGTCTCTCCATGTCTGGCGGTTCGCTGCTACCTGTTGTAGATCTTGGCTGTTTACTTGGCCGTTAAATGAGCCTTCTCTGATGATGGTTCTACGCAGGGTCTCTCTTGGTCTTCCCCGTTTTCTTTTCCCTACTTGTGACCATATGAGGGCTTGGTAGGGGAGTCTTGTCTTGTCCATTCTGAGTACATGGCCGATGTACTCCATGTAATACATTGTCAATATAAATCTACTGTCAGTATTAATGTATCGTCATAATGCATTGTCAGTAACCATGTACTGTCAGTATTAATGTATTGTCATAATGCATTGTCAGTAACCATTTACTGTCAGTATTAATGTATTGTCATAATGCATTGTCAGTAACCATGTACTGTCAGTATTAATGTATTGTCATAATGCATTGTCAGTAACCATGTACTGTCAGTATTAATGTATAGTCAGTAATAATCTACTGTCAGTATTAATGTATAGTCAGTAATAATCTACTGTCAGTATTAATGTATCGTCATAATGCATTGTCAGTAACCATGTACTGTCAGTATTAATGTATCGCCATAATAAGTAGACACCTTGCAGTCTTGACAGACTAAAGTATGTGAGTGGAATGTGGCCAATATTCCATCACAATGTCTGGGCAGAGCTTCAGAGATCATGTGATGCCCAAACGACATGACCCCTCTCTCGGCCTAGTCTTGTGTATTCCAGAGGAATGGGTAACCAATACGTCTGGCACAAGGTAGGCTGCAGACGCTGGCGGCTCAGCGTCAATCCACCGAGACCTCACCACCACGAGCCGGTGGCGAGTTATGGCCAGACCCTGACACCCAAGGGACCCGGCTTAGAGACGTTCAGCCATGTCCCACAGGTGAGGGCCTTTTACGAGCCCGGACCATGAGGGCGCGCACATCTGTCAATCACAAGTGTCCGGACCTGTGTAAAGCGTGCACTATCGTCAGACTCCCCACCTGACTTATAGCGGTCCCCGCGACCAGCGGGAATAGGTCCGCCATAGCTACCGCAGGAGATATTGCCTGTCTATTTGCAAGCAAATCTCCCATACTTCCACTGTGCGGATCTCGCGACCAGCGAGAGTAGGCCCGCCGGAGATTTGCTCGTCTGCTGCGAACAAATCTCTAACCGAAAAAGACTGAATAAGTAAAGAAACGATAAAAGTAGATCGCCATAATACATTGTCAGTAACCATGTACTGTCAGTATTAATGTATAGTCAGTAATAATCTACTGTCAGTATTAATGTATTGTCAGTGTATACATAAACAAGACAGAGGAAGAACATGAGGTAACGTGACACAGCTGCCAGACAGAAAGCGAGCGATGACCGGTATCGAGGGCAGTCAGCTTAACCCTAGCGTGGATCCGCGACCAGCCAGGGCGAATTCCAGCGTCTTGACAGGGTCAGCCAGCTGACCTAAACACATTATGTCGCAGTTATAAATCTAGAAATTAGATAATCACACTCTGCGTTTGGTTTGAGAGAGGAACAGACGTCTGCTTGCGCGCGTGTGTGTGTGCGTGAGTGAGTGTTTGTATGTGTGTATGTGTGTCTATGTGAGTGTTTGTATGTGTGTATGTGTGTCTATGTGAGTGTTTGTATGTGTGTATGTGTGTCTATGTGAGTGTTTGTATGTGTGTATGTGTGTCTATGTGAGTGTTTGTATGTGTGTATGTGTGTCTATGTGAGTGTTTGTATGTGTGTATGTGTGTCTATGTGAGTGTTTGTATGTGTGTATGTGTGTCTATGTGAGTGTTTGTATGTGTGTATGTGTGTCTATGTGAGTGTTTGTATGTGTATGTACGCGCGTGTATGTGACTTTTTGAGTGTGTGTGAGTGTTTGTGAGTATGCGTATGTGTAAGTGATTGTGTGTGTGTGTGTGTGTGTGTGTGTGTGTGTGTGTGTGTTTCGATTTATTATTTGTTTCGACATTGCAAAACAGTGGAAAAGAACCAGAGCGTTTATCCCGTCCAGACTTCACAGGGACTCTTTGGTACAATAGTTTACTTGATCCCACAACTGGCTGACTGCAATGGATCTCCAACACTGTATGTCTCTCTCCTAGATTGTACATTCTCTCAGACTGCTGTTCGTTCATTACTTGTTGTTATCTTCCCACTTGTATCGTTGTCTACCTCTTGCTCGCTTGCCTTCAGCCTTACCCTCCAGTATGGTTTTTATAAGCGTCATTTAACGTGGCCGAAATATTTCACTTGCCTCTTTTTTTTTTATTTCTTTAATCAGCTCTCTTTTCGTTCCCAGTTTTTCTAGAACCTCTGTATTTGATTGTTTTTTTTTTGTTTCCATGAAATAGGACATATTCTTCAGTGTATCCACATCTCCAGGAATTGCATTTGTTTTCACGAAATACGACATATTATTCTGCATATCCACATCTTCAGGGCTTGTTTTAGTTTCCATGAAATACGACATATTCTTCTGATAATCCACAACTTCAGTACTTGTTTACGTTTCAGTGAAAAATAAATAAATTAAAAGAAAAAAAAAAATGAAAAATAAAAACAAAACAAAATCCGGGGAAATGTAGATCTGTGAAGGTCGGCATGGTCGAATGGTTTCGAGTGCTATCATCCTGTCGTCTCATTTTTATGTAATCACCGGAGCTCTTCTCCGTGACTATATGTTGTGTTGTGTGTATGTGTTTGTTTGCTGATGAAGGCTAGTCGCCGCAACGTCCTGTATGTGTCGTAATTCTGTTATGTAAAGCTGCACTACTTTGTGCCATTTTATATTGTTAAAATTTGGCCGTGCTGATGCAGAGGTGGCGGGTTCAACCCCTACATCGGTTAGTTGAATTAAAATGTTGACTTCTCGTCATTTACTTGGGGACGTAAATTACAAGTACCTCTGAAATCTGAATGAGTTCGCCTGATAGAAAGTGACACCTGTAATAGGGAAAGCTAATCAACACACAAAAACCGGTCCGATACACTTGAAGTAGTAACCTATGTATGGACTACGCTTGAGTTCAAAGCAAGCGAACGCAAATAAATAAATAAATAAATAAATAAATAAATAAATAAATAAATAAATAAAAGCTATGTAGATCTATAGTTAGAAATGCTACATGATCATCCTAAATTAACCTTTTTCAGACAGTCTCAATTCATAATTTCAAGAAACTTTTCTATATCTTTATCGGTTTATAAACACAAAACTGGCACATGCAAACCATACACACAAACAACCGGAAATGACGATTACGCCAATTATCAAAAGTAGCAACCGATTAATGTCAAATTAAAATGATTATTGATTAAATGATGAAGATATATACAAAATACTGTATTTTATTAGAAACTAGTTTGAAATTTTGAAATAAAGCGCTTTGAATTAAAGAAAAAATACCCCCGCAGCAAATAGTGCCAGATTTTCATACTGTTGAAAATAAAATTCAATTCAATGTTTTGGAAAGATGGAATTGTAGATGTATATTCGTATTATATTTACCGCATTGTATGCTGGGGATTGATGCCATACGATGGGCCGTTATTTACGATTGACGATTGTAGTTTCAATTCTAATTCCAATTCCAGTTTTCAAAACAAAAGTTCAAAATTTGGCCTGTTTCAACCTGCGTTTTTCAGCTGTAATTATTGTTGAGGTCCGTGGTTTTTGTGGGTTCATTCACCCTAATTCTTGTCTTGTGAGCCCTATCTCGAACTGATTATGTTGGTTTGTATCTGTGACGTCAGCTGGGGGATCGGTCGGCGGCTATCCTTTGTGCTTGTCTGTTCTTGTGGTTTTCTTTGTTGGTGTAGGCTCCTGGCTCGTCTGGCTTGACTGGCTGCAGTCCTTATAAGGACTTTTTATTTGGTCTATTTGTCTAATTTCTTGTGTATTTTCTGTAGGAGCTTTTCGACGTTTCCATTTTCCTCCTTGTGCCTTTTTTCTTCTTCGAGTTTGAGCTTCTGTTGCCATTCGATTTTTTCCTCTGCAGTCATCCACGGGAGCATCTCTCCGTCTTCTATAGAGTACGTGTAGCCGGGTCCATCCTCATATTCAGTAATTCTATCTGGGTATTCTACTGGTCTCATGAGTTTCTTGGGTTTCTTCTTTTCTCTTTCAATCCAGCACCTTTTGAATTCCTGGTGCCTTAATTTCTCAATCTTTGCCGACTCTCGTAGATCGTCCAAGGAAGGCCACCGGGGCCTCTCCGTGTCGTCATCAAGGTGCTCGTCTCGGTTTTCTTCGGATGTCTGGCGGGATAATGGCTTCCCTTTGAATGTCTCGGGCGTCGTGGTTGGGCTGCTGGCTTTCGCTTGCGGTTCAGGCTCGGTCACTTGGTTTTCATCCTGCGATTTCTCTGTAATTTCGTGTACGGTTTCTGTTGATTCGCACTGCGAGCGCTAACAAGTCAAGTCGCCTTAACCAGTCAAGAAGCCTGATACGCGGGAAAATGTCACGTTGCAAGTCCAACAACATGAAACACGCGGTATCCAAGATGTGCAGCGTGGGAACCGACAAGAAGAAGAACGTGGAGAGCCTATCTGCTAGCTGCATCAAAGAGCCTGATACTACAGCTATTACTGAAGCTACCACGAGGGAGAAGATCGACAGCCCAACACAATCAAGAGCCAAGACAGCAGAGAAGAAGGAGGAGAAAAAGACCGACTCAAAAACAGTCCGATGGGTTGTCAAGCGGATCCAAGTGGAGCTGACAGACGAAGAAATCCTGAAACAGCTACGAGAAGAGAATCTTCACATCCGATTCTTGAAGGCGGAGCGGCTCCTCACCTACTCCAAGATACCTACAACATTGGCAGTGGTGACATCGGAGGGCAGCGAAATACCGACCACAGTATCAATCAACAAGAGAATACAGCAGCCAGAGAGATTCATCCCAAGAATCACTCAATGTCCCAGATGCCAGAGGGCCGGCCACAGCAGAGCAACGTGTCGCAATAAGACGGAAATCTGCCGTTACTGTGCCGATCACCACGCTTTCAAGGAGTGTCCGCTGGTCAAGCTGGACATGGACTTCAGAGCTCCTAACAACAAAAGAAAGTGCGCCAACTGTCTGGGCAAGCATGGAGCAAGATACTTGGGCTGTCCGTACCTGCAACGACACAGAGACGCCTTAAAGATCGCATCTACCACGAAGACATCAGTCAAGGAAGCAACGTGAAGGGGCGAGACAGCCACGGATATAGCACAAGCTGAAAGAGATCAACTGCAAAAACAGATAGACGAGTTGAAGAGACAAGTCAAGGCACTTGTCAGAGTCTTACTTTCTATTCACAGTGGCTCGTGTTCACTAACAGGGAGTGAAACCTTCATACAAAACGAATGACTGCACTCAGACACGCGGAAATATAACTGAAACACTTTAATCACACTCTTAAACAGCATTCACATAATGCTGCGCTCACAATTAGCGGCAATGCCATTTATCAATACGTACATGCAATATATAAGTTCATCAATGCATGGAAACAAACACGCACTCAGTCTTTACACAGTATCTACCAAGCATACAAGCTCCCTCACATCAAGCATCGGATAATTCATCAATACACTCAGCACTTTCTCCCATGTCCGTCCAGTCTCGAAGTCCTAGGCAGTCTGTCCTCAACTCGAGGTTTCGAGTTAGCCCTTGGCTGTTAGTCCACGTGCGCGTCATGCGTCACGCTAATCACTGGACCTCAACTGCGTCGTAGCTGTCTGTCGGGTTCACGTCGTGCTTGTCCGTCGTCTATTGGCGATGGCGAGGGAGATTCTGACACTCTCCTCTGCCCCCTCTTATGAAAGGGATAACCTTTCATCATGGGTGTTTATACCTGGTTTAAATTAATAATTTATTTATTAGTCAGAATCGACTAAGTGTTTAGTCTGTTAGACTTTCTCGTCTGTTCATACATTGACATCCATATGGTAATGATGCAAGATAAATATTTCTTTCCGTGCTGCCATGAGACCACTCATCCCAAGTACTGTCCCCTAGTTGGATTTGTACTTTGGTTGCGAATTGACATCAGCCAGACCGGTAGTTAACAGCGACTAACGCTATCTCTCAAGCAACGCGCTACCTCCCAACAAAATAAAAAAAAATCACAAAAAGAACATGTTAGGCCGTAAATCAACTCCCTTATGAGATGATTACAGAATTAGAAACCCACCGATGTGGTCGGATAATCTAATACTGGTCCAACAACCTTGGTAACTATATTCCACGCATAGTTTAAGTTACCTGGTGACCTGTAGTTATTATGGCTGCTCTGACAAAGACAATATATGCATGTTCACATTTTCCATATGTCAGATTGTTTCCCTTTAGGTAAAATCATTAAACGTTATGGGAAGTAATTTTCAAATTCTTTCAAAAAAAAAAAAAAAAAAAAAAAAAAAATAAAAAAAAAAAATGTACATTTGTTATTTCTATTCTAAGTGTCATAGTTTGATATTTATTATCAATAGTGACATACTTGGCACCATTGAGAAAAAATTAATCAATCAATGATTCTTAGATCACAAATATATAAATCCTTTCATTCTTTTCATGATATGTAAATGTTAGTGTCACAAAAATAATTCATTCGGTCATTCACTCATGACTATTTTGGTATAGTCTGCTAATTTTTGGTAAATTTAGAAAATAATTTACATAAGCAGCGGAAGTACACACGTAATGTGTTGACACGTGTAGTAAATCACTGTTATTATAATTAAACGCTGGATTACACTGTTCCGGATGTATTGGATTACACTGTTCTTATAAGTGAACGATGGATTACACTGTTCTTATAAGTACACGCTGGATTACACTGTTGAAGATGGTTTGGATTAAACTGTTCTAGATGTCGTCTATTTCACACAATCTATTACAAAGTTAAAATGTTCGAACAACTTACTGCGCTTATTTCACTTGTATACATAAGCGTTGGTACTACGGATGTTACCAAAAGGTGGAATCTGGTAAGTTCATACAAATGTGTAGTACTGTTCTTTTCACTGTTCGTAAACTGATAATAATAACAGTTTAAAATAACTGTCCTTTCACAATCTCGTTGTCCATTTACTCGACACATTCGCTAGTTAAAACTGTATTTCGAATAAATAAATAGGACTTGGTCCATATCACAGAAAGTAATATTTCACAGCGTTCTTTGCAACAATGAATATTATGCGCTGGAATGTGACACTTGTCTGAGCGCTATCGGTAATATCATTAATTGCTGCGCTCAGGCGTCGTTGAACTGTCGGACGTGTCGAGAGGACATCTTGAGAGTAGGTCTGCAATGGTATTGTGTGTGCCGCTGATGTGTCGTATTTCGAAGCTGTAGTTCTGCAGTAATAAATCCCATCTGGCGATCCTGTGATTCATCGGTGTTCCTTTCGTTATCACAGTTAATGGATCGTTATCTGTCTCAACAATGAAATGTTTACCTAGTAAATACTTGGATAACTTACAAATGGAATAAATTAATGCGAGGCCTTCCAACTCTGATGTCGACCATCTGCGTTCTCTTGGTGATAACTTGCGGCTTACATAATAAATTGGATGTAAGATGTCATCATAGGCTTGTAACAAAACGCCCGCTATACCAATTGTGCTCACGTCAGTTCTCAATCTGAAAGGAATGGTCAGATTTAGCAATTTTAATATAGGATTGGTTGAAAAATATGACAATACTTTTGTAAAGGCAGGTCTCAGGCCCTCTCTGTTTACAATTTTATTGGGTTGATTCTTTGTTAACAACTTTGTAAACATTTCTGTCAAATCAGAAAAGTTAGGTATGAATCTTCTGTAATAATTCAACAATTGTGATGTCGGTTCCTAAATCAATCAATCAATCAATCAATACTAACATACTTCTGACTTCTTTTTTGGTGGTTGGAAGTGAAAATTTTAGAATTCTAGAAACAATATTGTCATCTCGTCGTCAATTCAGATTGATGTAAATTTAGTACAACATGGAATCACTGCTTTCTAATTCCCTCACAATCCTCTTTAACACTCACGTATTTCGCTTATTTCTCACCGATCACTGACTTACTTACAATCGTGATTCATTCAACGTTCAAATGAGATTCTCCACGTTCATTCTTGTCATCATCTGGTTCAACAAACTCACGTTCACTTCTTAACACACATCTATTTCAACTGTTCAAAACTGGATGAGATTCTCAATGGTCACTAGCCTTCACACTCTATCTTCCATCTTTCGCTCAATTTTCAACTGACAAGATCTCACTGTTCAAAGCCGGACGATGCCCTCACGCTCTATTTTACAAAGACGTTCGTTCAAAGCCGGACGAGATACCCCACGTTCACTGCCTGCCAGAGTCTTACTTTCTATTCACAGTGGCTCGTGTTCACTAACAGGGAGTGAAACCTTCATACAAAACGAATGACTCCACTCAGACACGCTGCAATATAAATGAACCACTTTAATCACACTCTTAAACAGCATTCACATAATGCTGCGCTCACAATTAGCGGCAATGCCATTTATCAATACGTACATGCAATATATAAGTTCATCAATGCATGGAAGCAAACACTCACTCAGTCTTTACACAGTATCTACCAAGCATACAAGCTCGCTCACATCAAGCATCGGATAATTCATCAATACACTCAGCACTTTCTCCCATGTCCGTCCAGTCTCGAAATCCTAGGCAGTCTGTCCTCATTTCGAGGTTTCGAGTTAGCCCTTGGCTGTTAGTCCACGTTCACGTCATGCGTCACGCTAATCACTGGACCTCAACTGCGTCGTAGCTGTCTGTCGGGTTCACGTCGTGCTTGTCCGTGGTCTCCAGGCGATGACGAGGGAGATTCTGACAGCATTGCTGACGCGGACTTCGAATAGCGACAACGAAAAACTAATGGCGGAAATGAAGGAGATTCAGCAAAACATCAAGCAAGAAGTAGAACATATGGCACTGATCAAGAAGGAGAACGAAGAGATCCTACAAACCATTAAATCAGAGCGAGAACTACAGAAAGCTGTAGTTTCAAGCAGTTATTACTTTACTTATTTCTAATCCACGACAGTTGTTACTTGATGTATTTCTAATCCCTGACAACTCTTACTGTATCTCGTGCTCTGAGAAGCATTTTTTACTTTATCTAATTTGTGTCCAGTTTTTTTTTTATCTCTTTCTATCACAATTAGGTGTTACTGTATCTCTTTCTATCCCACACAGTTGTTAGTTAATCTCTTTCTTTCCCAAGCAATTGTTATTTTAACGTGCTATATTCAAATAGTTGAATCTAGATCGCATTCTATTTCTTATTGTTATTACGTTATCTTTTTCTACTCCTTTTAACTGTTGCTTTATGTCGTTCTTTTAAATTGTGTTATTACTTTATCTCTTTCTATTCTATTGTGTTATTACTTTATCTCTTTCTATTATATTGTATTATTACTTTATCTCTTTCTATTCTATGTATTATTACTTTATCTTTTTCTATTCATTTTAACTGTTGCTTTATCTCTTTCTTTTCTGTTGTGTTATTACTTGATCTATTTCTATTCTGTTGTGTTATTACTTGATCTCTTTCTATTCTATTGTAATATCACTTTATTTCTTTATATTCTATTTTTTATTACTTTAACCCTCTTTCTGTTCTATCGTGTTATTACTTTATCTCCTTATATTCTATTGTGTTATTGCTTTATCTCTTTATATTTTATTGTCTTATTACTTTATCTTTTACTATTCTAACGTGTTATTGATTTATTTTATCGGTTTGGTTGAAGTTTGGCCAAACTTTTCACATTTGGTTGGCAGGGTTTCCTACTTTTTATAAGTATGGTTCTGTCGCCCTGCTACCGAGTGAGTGCGTGGCGCGACTCTGTGAGCTGTAATATTCACGTGGAATGCTTCTACATGTCCACTTTCTTTTGTACAGTGACCTGCATGTTCGTAACAATGGCTACCGGCTGTTGCTGAATTGACTGATTTGCCTTTTCGGTTCATGAGTGCACTTTTCAGGAGACTCCTGGGAGTCGGCGCTGGAGCTACGGAGTTCGTGCTTAATGCGACGCTTTCGGCGGATCGCCCTGCGGATAGAGACAGAGCCATGTGAGAAAATCCGGGTCAATGAGGTATTTCTGGTGACTGCCGATTCCATCGACGATGAACTGTGGTTTTCGTGGAGGACTTTTTGTGTTGGCATTCTGGTGGCGGCATTATGCACAGTGTACCTGTGCGGGCTGTTGGATTGCCGAGACTCCTGTCTGTTCCACTTGTCACATTGGACAGTGGGGGTGCATTTTGTGTGATATTCACTGGCACAGGAACGGAGCATAATGGGGACGACCCGTTGCCGTGAAGTTGGAACATCGACTAACTAATTAACTAACTAATTAACTAACTAACTAACTAACTAACTAACTAACTAACTAACTAACTAACTAACTAACTAACTAACTAACTAACTAAATAACTAACTAACTAACTAACTAACTAACTAACTAACTAACTAACTAAGTAATTAACTAACTAAGTAACCAACCAACCAACCAACCAACCAACCAACCAAACAACCAACAAAATAACCAACCAACCAACCAACCAACCAACCAGCTAACTAACTAACTAACTAACTAACTAACTAACTAACTAACTAACTAACTAACTAACTAACTAACTAACTAACTAACTAACTAACTAACTAACAAACTAACAAACTAACTAACAAACTAACAAACTAACTAACTAACTAACTAACTAACTAACTAACTAACTAACTAACTAACTAGCTAACTAACTAACAAGCTACAAACTAACAAACTAACCAACCAACCAACCCACCAACCCACCAACCACCAACCCACCCACCCACTCACCCACTCACTCACTCACTCACTCATTCACTCACTCTCTCACTCACTCACTCACTCACTCACTCACTCACTCACTCACTCACTCACGCACGCACTCACTCACTCACTAACTTTATTTCTTTCTATTCTTTTGTACTATTACTTTATCTCTTTACATTCTATTGTGTTATTACTTAATCTATTTCTTTTTTTTTTAAATTTGTGCTGTTACTTTATCTCTTTATATTCTATTGTGCTATTACTTTCTCTCTTTATCTTCTATTGCGTTATTACTTGATCTCTTTCTATTCGATTGTGTTATTACTTTATCTCTTTCTATTTTATTGTATTATTAGTTTATCTCTTTCTACTCGTTTTTGTTATTACTTTATCTCTTTCGATTCGTTTGTGTTATTACTGTATCTATTTATATTCTATTGATATTACTTGATCTCTTTCTATTCTGTTGTGTTATTACTTGATCTCTTTCTATTCTATTGTGTCATTACTTTATCTCTTTCTATTTTATTCTGTTATTACTTTATTTCTTTATATTCTATTGTGTTATTACTTTATCTCTTTCTAGTCTATTGTGTTATTACGTTATCTCTTTCTAGTATATTGTATCATTAGTTTAACACCGGTCAGAAGGACGTAAACGTTGATTTCTCTTTCAGAAAGCAATGGCAAGCTACACATGTTGCATGACCTTTGTAGGGTGTTGCGATCAACGATAGGTTGATCTTCTAAGCAAATTCACGTTCAGTAGGTTGCCATTGATTTTTAAACGAGAGTCAACGTTTAAGCCCAACTTAATGCCGCTATCGTCGCACTGGGAGTTTAAGATCGAGCGCCCTGATCCTTTTTAACATATCGTAGTTCTCATGGCAAACTACTGAACATCAACTTGCTGAATAAATATACCTGTGGGTGACCACAGCGTCATTCAAGGATATGCAGCATTTTAAAGAGGGGCATGTTCCATCCATCCATCCTGTGCCATGCTGATAAGCGTGGGCGGTCATGATTCGCCATTTCACTCGATCACCAGAGTCGTGGATCAGCTCAGTGCTTTTGTCTCGTCCATGCTACGCAGCCAAGCCATCCAGGTATTTACTTCTCTGCCTTCCCCTTGTTCTCTTTCCCTCGATCTTGCCGTGAATATTTGTTTGACGTAAGCGCTGACTTCTTGTTCAGAAAACAATGGCAAGATTCTTCTCTTCTCCCAGTTACCTCAGTGAAGAGTTGAGGGGAGATGTAAAGATCTTCTATGCGCTCTTTCTAATGCAGTTTGTAATTTGGTATTCATTTGTCAACGGTTGTTCTTGATCTTTTACGTGGCCTTCCCTTTGCTGTATATCCATTATATTTCTTCAGTGTGGCTCTTTGCGGCAGATGGTACCAGAGCATTATTGTCAGATGGCCAAACCATTTAATCTGTTAAAAAATGTTTTTTAATAATGTGCTTAACTACTTTCAGACCTAGTCGTCTTCTAATTTCTTCATTTCTAATTCTTTCTCTCACAGTTACTCCCGCAGCTTTTCTAAGGCATCTTATCTCTGTGGTTATGATTTTACGCTCATTAGTTGCAGTAAGTGTCCATGATTGACATTGATAGCATGATGTAGACCAGAAAATAGTTCTTATGACATTTAGTTTATTACTTATAGGTATCTTTCTATGTGATAGAAGCAGCGCTAGTTGTCCCAGTACCTGACGTGTCTTTGCACAACGTTTGTTGATGCCTCTATCCATTCCTACATCTGAAATGAAAAATAGACCTTTGATATTTATTTTATTTCCGAGTTCTTTATTTTAATTGACATGGTTTCTGGCAAACTACCGAAAATAAAATTGTTTACTAAATCAACGAGGGCTTGGGGTTGATCACACGGCCTACAAAGGATAATCAACATTTTAATATGGACTGACTACCATCGTGAGGTCAAACCGCTTAAGGCGAAGTGAGGAATTTCTGTTGTAAAGAACAATTTGTTTATCCCCGGCAATTTTTCTTCTTTGTCTCTTGTCTCTTATAAGTGGAATTTCCGATAAGAAGAACTATGTCTAGCGTACCAGGTGAGTTCTCCTGATCAGGTCTGCACTTTTTCCTTGGTTGTGTGGAGCTAATCATGAAAGATGTAACTAGCAGGGAAAAAACAGAACATGTGTGGAATGACACGTAAGTTCACACTGAAGATTTCTCGGGTCCAGTGTTGACACATCCTTTCCATTTGTAGTGCGGAGCAACATGGCGCACGAGGGCCGTATCGATTCAAAGCAAATGGAAATGCCCGGGTCTGTTGTATTTAAATGATTGTCTCCCTTGCCCGGTTTGAATAATTCACGAGTCTGCTGTGCGAAATTGGCTCAACAAAGAGGAGACCCCATGATTGTAATGTTTGTGGAATGTCTACGAGGTGGAATGTCCCAGCCATTATCTTGTTCTTTGTTAACATACAAATAAAAACAGCATTCGTGAACATTCTAAGTAAATTAGTGTTTTAAGAGGGGACATAACTTTTTCAGGGGAAATAAGTACATTGTCAGTGTAACTTGAAGTTAAACTATTCAGCTTGTGAGTAAATAGCCAGATAGCTTTACAACAGGTTCGGAGACAGATTCACTTCCTTTTGTGTGTTTTAGGTGATTCTGTTTTAGCTATAATGTTGCGGATGGAAAACATTTAGCCATTTTAGTCATTGTATTCATAATCAGAACGACATTGTCATCAAATTCCATTTCAGCGTCGTGGGGAGGTATATTTAATGTTCCGGCGCCCGATAGGCGGCATTGGATAATGTCAATCCGCGTGATTTTACAACGTCTTTGACGCTGTCAATTCATTTTCTTCTCAAGCGCCCTCTCGCTCTCGCATCAGATCTTATCTTGTGTAGCGCCAATGCTGGTAACTGATGGTGTTGCATTCTATCAAGATGGCTAAGCGTCTGAGTCAAACTTTAAATATCCAGACGGCAGGAACATTGGTTATGTCAAACAAAAAGATCACACCTGAAGACGATATCACAATAGAAGGGAATATATTTAAATATCTGCTGGTAATCATAACTATCTGATGGAAGATGCACTACAGAGATTTTGTTGTTCTTGTTGCATATCCCTTACAGGACGTTGCAGTCAACATCAGCACTTTTCAGCTGCTGTTGATGTACTAGGCAAGATTACGCTCAGCAGTTTGCTATTGCTTTCTGAGCGACCGGCTCACATACCCCGTAAGTTACAGACGCTGAGAGAACCGCCAACGAATCTCCCGCACGTCACGTTACTCACGAGAGTATACGGAATTACGGAGAAAGTCGTTAACACCTAAGCCAGGGAGCTACAGAGATTAAGAGCAGATTAAAAGTTAATAGCATATCCTTTACAAGGCGTCGCAGTCAACCCCAGTATTTTCCCGGCTGTTAGTTATGTCTTAACAAGTTTACATTCAGTAGTTTGCCATTGCTTTCTGAATGACGACTGACACTCATATCATTTTATGAAAACCAACACTAGACAGTCTGCTGCCAAATCGCCTAAAGCTGTGTTTCGAACGCGGTATGCGGAATTACGAATTGCACCCGTAACTCCAATTGCCACAGCGCCCGCAAGAGCAGAATATGTCAAGCAAAAACTACGTGTTAGAACATGACAAGTATCTTGTAAAGGTATATGTAAAAGTACATATAAAAGTATATGTGAAATTCATTGTCGTTGAATGTCAGAAAGAGAGTGCTGACATTTTATACAGAACCTGTTTTGTTGTATGGCAGTGAATCATGGACGGTAATTTAGGAAGTGCTTGAAAGCAATGGAGATGCTGTTCCAGAGATGGATGTTGCGAATTCCTTGGGCTGCCGGGGTAACTAACAACGATTGCCTCGAAGCGGATGATGAAAGTCAAACATAATCTTCTTATATATAAAAAAGGATCTCCGTCCAAATGTATGTATTTCTGTCTGTATGTCCTTTATACGTTCGCGAACGGCCCATCCGATTGAGATGAAATTTTCTACACGCCTTCCTTTCATTCCAGAGCTGCCAACTGTGATATTTTGTTAGTGTGAAATCGCCTGCTTACTCAGTATTATTTCGTTTTTCATTTTTCATAATAATTTCATATATCTCAGGGGACCTAACTCTGTAAAAGTTATTTCAAGGGGCATAACTTTTCTGTATAACTTATAGTCATATTGTGGCATCGTTTTCAAAGATTTATAAACTCTTTGTCCATAGTTATGTACCGGCATATGAGTTATAATAAATAATGATACAATCTGTAAGGCATTTTCAAAGTTTTCATAAAAATGATGCACAATGCATAACATTGTAACTCATCTTTTTTTGCTTAAGAAGTTACTGTAGTCATGCAGGTGATTAGAAAGAGTTTTCATTAAAAATAATGGATGGTGTGTGGAAGAACGTTCTTTTAAGTTACTTTTTTTGTTGTATGAATTTAATGAAGCCGGACAGGGTCAGGCAGACAGATAGACAGACAGATAGACAGTCGGGAACAGGAACTTATATGACTACTTATATAAATTAAATGAGATGCTTCACACCAGGAGCTGAGCGATGCCGGTCCGGGTCAGACAGACAGACAGACAGACAGACAGACAGACAGACAGTCGGTAACGGGAACGGGAACTTATATGACTACTTATATGAATTAAATGAGATGCTTCCCACCAGGGACTGGGCGAAGCCGGGCAGGGTCAGGCAGACAGATAGACAGACAGATAGACAGACAGATAGAAAGTCGGGAACGGGAACTTATATGACTACTTATATGAATTAAATGAGATGCTCCACACCAGGAGCTGGGCAATGCCGGGCAGGGTCAGACAGACAGACAGACAGACAGACAGACAGACAGACAGACAGACAGACAGACAGGCAGACAGACAGACAGACAGTCAGTCGGTAACGGGAACGAGAACTTATATGACTACTTATATGAATTAAATGAGATGCTCCCCACCAGGGTCTGGGCGAAGCCGGGCAGGGTCAGCTAGTCTATATCTATAAAACAGAGTGTATGTATATATGTATGTATGTCCTTTATTTGTTCGCGAA
>OY992876.1:308793726-308846226 GCA_963921405.1 Cepaea hortensis | reverse complement strand
CTTTTATGCCTATTAGTTTTAATTCTTATATTCCATAGCGAGTCCTGTCGTCCCTATTTCTTTCTTCAAATACGAGGGGGCTTTAAGTAAAAACCTTAAATGTGTATGTGTGTGTGTTTTTTGTTTTTGTTTTGAGTGAATATATTATGAAAAATAGTAAAGAACAAATGTATCATTTTTCGATGCAGTCACCACTGCGTTCAATGCAAGCCCACCAGCGCAGATAAAGTGCATGGATTCCTGTAGGAAAACAATTATCTTGGTCGCGCATGCAACCACTCATGCATCACCTGCTGTACCTCTTCATCGTTCCAAAAAGTCAGTCACAGAAGTAACGCCGTTCTGAAACTTCCTACTCAACTCATACACTTACTAGACTTACAGGAATGCATTACCATACTAGACCTTCATTCGCCGATAAATTTCTATACGTTTCACTCATTCACTTATTAAAAAAAACAAAAAAAAAAAAAAAAAAAAAACAACAACAACAACAACAACAACAACAACTGAAGGTGCATGTCAAAAGTGGGGCGGCCATCTTTAAACTCTTCTTATGACGTCACCGTTTTCGTCTGCACCGTGATATCACGTGCTGATTACTCTTGACACTCTTAACAACAATATTGACAGGTTACAGGGCAGTACCATGGTTATTGTAGTTTCCATCACACTTTTAAGGCTTCCATTTGAATCCCGCTCGTAGCTATGAATTTATGTCTCATACTATTTTAATGTTACCCGGGTTTGCTATCACCTTATATCTCTGGGTAATTGCTATATGGAAGCGTCTAATTGCTAACGCTCACTTTATTTGAGCAATCGTCTATTGTTCGTCGAATACAGTAAACAAAAACAAACACACCTTTATCATTCATTTATTCACTACATTTGATATATAACTCTGCCTTATGCACCTGATGAGATGCAGCGACATATGCCGGGCAATAAATCGTGCAACATGTTATTTCTGGCGTTTGTGTTTAAATCCACTAAGAGCATACGCTGTTATATAAATAAATATGGTTAGAAATAAGTATTATAATTCTCTTTATACCTATTGTTTTCAATTGTTATATTTCCTGGCGAGTTCCCTGAATTCTATTTCTGTCTTGATTACTTGTACCAACACACATCTGTGAAATTATGTCGCAAACTATTCCACTGTCCCCCAACTGGTATGACAACTGGTATTTCTGGGTAATTGCTTTATGGGTAGTTTGATTCCACTGGCACAAGAACCAGACTTCAGTTCTAACCGGGCCGCTGCTAAGGCTAGTGTCTGCATTAGTTAGTGTTACAAGCATCAGGGCAGGGTTTGAATCCTTCAGGGATTTGTGTCTAGTGTATGGGAGCGTCTGGGTCGTGACCTGGTTATTCTGCGGTATTTTTGGTGGTCTCTGAGAGGATGGGGGTTGTGGGTTGATAGATGATTGAGGGAACAGATCCAAATGAAACAAGGAAACGACCCTTGTCTGTGTCTGCAGGGGGAGGGGGGAGGGGTAATTGGGTATATGGTGCTAGACCTGCATTTATGTAGAACAAGAATTGGCAGATTGGCGTTGAGAACAATGTCATGCTGGAGACATAGATAAGTGTAGTGATAAATGTGTGGGGCGATAGATATGTGTGATAAATGTGTGGGGCGATAGATAAGTGTGGTGATAAATGTGTGGGGAGATAGATATGTGTGATAAATGTGTGGGGCAATAGATAAGGGGGTTGGTAAATATGTGTGGCGATAGATATGTGTGATAAATGTGTGGGACAATAGATAAGTGTGATGATAAATATGTGTGGCGATAGATATGTGTGATAAATGTGTGGGGCAATAGATAAGTGTGGTGATAAATGTGTGGGGCGATAGATATGTGTGATAAATGTGTGGGGCGATAGATAAGTGTGGTGATAAATGTGTGGGACGATAGATAAGTGTGGTGATAAATAAACGAGGTGATAAATATATGTGGCGAAGGTTAAGCGGGGTGATAAATATGTGTGGCGATAGATAAGTGTGGTGATAAATAAGTGAAGTGATAACTAAGTCGGCTAATAAATATGTGATATGATAAGTTCACAAAGGCGTTTGATAATGTAATACATGTCAACATGATGAAGATGCTGGCAGATCTACACATTGATGGGAAAGATCTTAGACTTGTAAAAAACATATATTGGAAACAACAAGCTGTCATAAAGATTGGAAATGAAGTAAGTCAATATCAGTCTATTAAGAGGGATGTGTAATGTCTCCAGATCTGTTTCTCCTACACAGTGAAAATATTTTCAGAAATTTAGAAGATATGAGAGAAATCACTGCCATGAGCCTGACGACGTCATGGCATGGTTCAGTTATAACCTAATTCAGAAGGAAAAGGTTACGACTGTGTTCGGAAGTGAACATGAGAACGTGGAAAGCAGGGGCTTTCCACACAACGTGAAAACGCTGGAGCTCACTTCCCAGGTGACAGGAAGTGAGCTCGGGCCAAGGCAGTCTGCGTTGATCCATCGTTCTGGGTGGACATGGTGAAAAGTATACAGCGTTATGGCTCTACATTGAGCCACGCTTTTAGATCATGCTGTAGTGTAATGTGATGTGACTGTCGAATAAGTGATGGTATATTTGATAATGTGATATGTGATTGTGTAGATTATACGTAGGAAACTTATAACAGTCTTTGTGTTCACTCTTGTTCGAGTTAACTGGAGTTCGAGTGGGTAAGGTTTATGACGTATGATCGAGTAACCATGATATACTCATGTGCTGCGAGATGACCAGGGTGCTGACTGGAGAAGAAGAGAAGAATAAATCATGCCCTGTTGGACACGAGAAGGATGGCTACAAAAGTTTATCGATAGTAGCCTCATGCAGATAGTCCCAGACACATCCTGGCAACGTGGGAAGTAACATCAATAACATTAGATATGCGATGATACGGTATTGATTGCAGACAATGAGCAGGATCTGCAACATTTAGTAGATGCGGTTGTTGTACACAGTGAACAACTAGGGTTAGAATTAAATTGTAAGAAGACTCAGATTATGGTCGTCACTAGGAAGAAGGAAATACGACAATGTAATATACAAGTAAATGAGAATATTCTTGAACAAGTGAATCGGTACAATTCTCCCGGAACACACATATCATCTGATGGGAGATGCTTTGAAGAACTTAGAAGAAGAATCGCCCAAAGTAGCTTTTTGCAAGATGTAAAGCATACTGAACAATAAAAGGATGTCATTCGCAACGAGGAAAAGAGTATTGAAGTGCTACATAGATGGACTTCCGGTCCAATATGGAGGACAGGCGGTTGAGCTGTTAAGACCACTGGAGTGTTTATGCTTGTGGCTAGGGTTTGCTTACGCATTTTCCTCTTGTTGGACTGGTAGTACATGATTTCTTCGCCCGGCTAATGCGTTATGTGCGTGGAGCGACACATTGAGCTGTAAATTTCGTGTGTAGTGATTTTACATCTGTTCGCAGTTGTTTGTGTCACGAACTACATGTTCAGAAAAATGGCGGCCGGACGGTTGCTGAATTAACTGTTCTTACCGCATGCAGTAATGCGTGGCAGCTGGTTTTCTAGTAAAAGCCGCTTCCATCGACGATGCATTATGTTTTTCGTGGCGGACTTTAGTGTTGGCATTCTGGTAGCGGCCTTATGCAAGTATCTATGTGCTGGCTGTTGGTTTGTCGAGACTCCTGTCTGTTTCACTTTTTACATGGACCAGTGATGAGCATGTTGTGTGCAGGAACACAGCATTATGGGGCAACCATTTGCTATGAAATTGGAACCGCGAATAAACTAACTAACTAACAATATAATAATAATAATAACAAACTAACTAACTAGCTACATAGAACCTGTACCCCGGGAAGGTTAACCCGGTCAACAAATGCCCGCAGAAGTCGGATGTGTCGGCCTGACGGCGCAAGAACGCAGCTCTGCTATAAACAGGCACAACGCAGTCACATCCGGAAAAAAAATCCGGATGAACGCAGCAGAAGAAGAAGAAGAACCTGTACTTTTGTTTCGATGTGAAGTGTGGACAATGAACAGGCACGCTGAAAAAACATCTAATGGATGCAGAACAGTGGCTTCTGAGGAAAATGTAAAGAATACCATGGGCAGAAAGAAAAACTAAAGACAAGTCTTACAAGAATCAAATGAAAACTGATTAGAGAAATTAGACGTAGACAGTCAACATTATTTGGTCACGTTATGAGAAGAAATACATTGGAGAACTTGGTGACAACTGACAAGATTAAGAGGGAAAGAACAAGGGGAAGGCAGAGAATTAAATACATGGATGGCTTGGCCACGTGGTATGGTCTAGACAAGAACACAAAACTGATCCACGACTCTGGTGATCGTGTGACATGGCAAAACATGACCACCCACGCTTATCGACATGGAACATGACGATGATGAGTTATAAGACTGGTCTGTAGCCTGTGCTGATCCAACAGCAAATCTGCAGCTAATTTTGTTCCAGATTTATTGGTGTTACCTTTCCTCTGGAGTAAACTAGGCAGGCCGTGAGAGGGATCAGGCTGCATGGGCAAATATGGTCTCTACAATTCAGCGTAGGCTTTGTGCTATGGAAAGATTTAACTCAGTTTAAGAAACTATCGCCAGTCAAGTAAAAAAAAAAACGCTAACAGATGAGTTCCGTCTAGCTTCTTAGGCAAATTCTCTGTGCTTGTAGCTGACTCCAAATCCTGAGAAATATAAAAGGCACATCCTTTGCAGGACGTCGCAGTCAACCCAGCATTGTTTTGTGTGGACTGTTTGTGATTTCTTGGCAAGTTTACGTTCAGTGGATTGCAATTGCTTTCTGAACGACCGGTACTCACACCTTTGTATGGGAACCACGTAAGGTGGTCTGCTTCCAAATCGCTCGCAGTTGTGTTTTAAACGCGGTATGCGGGATTACGAATTGCATTCGTAACCCCTACGCCATATAGAGAGAAAGATACCTAGCAAAAAATAAATCAGTTCATCCCAGTTAATTCTACCTTGGCGCAGAGTAGATGGACCTTTTAGTCTAGAGTTGGTTATGAGTTAGGCAGAACTCTCTTTCCAACTCTCCGGATAGTCTCCTTGGTATTCTATCGTCCTTTGATAGTGTAGCTGGGTGCTAGGTGCTGTTCGTTTCTGCAGGGCACCGATTTTGTGTCTGCTGCATTTGTTTATCTGGGCTAAACTCCTGCCTTTGTCGCATGGTCATCATCATGATCATCATTACCATCCCCCCGCATCATCATCACCAAACCATGCACTTCTTTTTCCTCCTCCTCCTCCTCATCATCATCATCATCACCTTTTCCCTCATCATCCTCTTCCTCATCATCATAACCATGCTTTTCTCCTCCTCATAGTCATTATAATCATCATTATCTCATCGTCATCATCATCATCATCGTCATCATCCTCATTATCGTCATCATCATCATCGTGGTCACGATCTTTGGCTACACACCAACTTGTATACGGGACAACTTCAATAGTTCTCACTCAAATCTTTCACTCACTCTCAAACGAGAACTTTAAACGTCCTCTCTCCCACACGCACCCACTTTTGTACGGCTCTTCCACACACTCACTCACTCTTACACAATCTCTCTCAGACACCCACTCACACTTACACAACCTCTCTCAGACACCCACTCACTCTTACACAACCTCTCTCAGACACCCACGCACTCTTACACAACCTCTCTCAGACACCCACTCACACTTACACAACGTCTCTAAGGCACCCACTCACTTTTACACAACCTCGCTCAGACACCCACTCACTCTTACACAATCTCTCTCTCTCTCTCTCTCTCTCTCTCTCTCTCTCTCTCTCTCTCTCTCTCTCCCTGACACCCACTCACTCTTACAAACCTCTCTCAGACAACCACTTACTCTTACACTCTCTCTCTCAAACACCCACTCACTCTTACAAACCTCTCTCAGACAACCACTCACTCTTACACTCTCTCTCTCTAACACCCACTCACTCTTACACAACCTCTCTTAGATACACACTCACTCTTACACGGCTTCTCCATCACACCAACCCACCCACACATAAAGTACACCAACATACGTAATATCTCTCTCAGCCCCTCTCATCCTCTCACCAACTCTCAAACGAGAACTTCAAACGCCCTCACCCACACAGTCACTCATTCTTACGCGATCTCTCTCTCTCTCTCTCTCTCTCTCTCTCTCTCTCTCTCTCTCTCTCTCTCTCTCTCTCTCTCTCTCTCTCTCTCTCTCGTACCACAACTTCAAACGCCCGTTTCCCACACAGCCACTCTCTCTCTCTATCTCACGCTCTCGCTCTCTCTCTCTCTCTCTCTCTCTCTCTCTCTCTCTCTCTCTTCTCTCTCTCTCTCTCTCTCTCTCTCTCTCTCGCACCAGAGCTTTAAACGTCCGTTTCTCACACAACCACTCAATCTTATACAAACTCTCTCAGCCACTCTCTCTCTCTCTCTCTCTCTCTCTCTCTCTCTCTCTCTCTCTCTCTCTCTCTCCACACACACTCACAACTCCTCATCTCACACAAGCATATGACGTGAACATAAACTTGAACGAAAACTTGCCAAGAAATCACAAACAGCCAAACACATACATGTTTAAAATATGAATGCTCTTTTAGTAGCTTTGCCTTCTGGCCACCAATAACCTTCACTCTCATCTCACACAACTTCAAAAACCCTCTCTCTCTCTCACACACTCACTCCTAAACAACGCAACCATAACCACATTACTCATCTAAAAACATCTCAACAAATCAACATCTCGAAAAATCAGCATCTCAACAAATCAACAAATAAAAAAATCAACAACTCAACACATTAACATCTCAACAACTCAACAAATCAACAAAACCACATCTAAAAAAATTAACATCTCAACAAATAAACATCTCAACAAATCCACAAATCAACATCTCAACAAATCCACAAATCAATATCACAACAACTCAACATCTCAACAGCTCAACATCTGAACAACTCAAAATCTCAACAACTTAACTTCTCAACAAATGATCTCATCAAATCTACATCTCAACAAATCAATATCTCAACAAATCAACATCTCAACAAATTATCTCAACAAATCAACAAATCAACATCTCAACAAATCAACATCTCAACAAATCAACAACAATTGAACAAACTGCTCTTCCGGCTCATCCGCCGCATGTAATTCAATGGATAATTTTTCCAACATATTATATGAAATAAATTTAATGCACAAAAGCGATAAAACATCCAACGAACAGACCCACATAGCATACATGTTAAACATAGATTGGCTAGCAGTCACATTAGAACAAAACAAAGTATACGCATGTATACATTATGGCAGTTGAAGAAACAGCAGTAAATATATATGTATAGATTATGTTACCACTAGTAAACCGAGGTGGCGCAGTAGCTAGAACTCGCGCTTGGCGTCTCGAAGGGCATATA
The DNA here is from genome assembly GCA_963921405.1 of Cepaea hortensis. NCBI lineage: Eukaryota > Metazoa > Mollusca > Gastropoda > Stylommatophora > Helicidae > Cepaea > Cepaea hortensis. The sequence continues at coordinate 308,838,751 of OY992876.1, read as the reverse complement.
TTCAAATACCCATTTACTGGGGATATTAAAATATGGACCAAGTAATTCGTAATGGGTTCTCGAAGTGGCGGACTGGCTTGGACTGTTCGCTTAATTTGTATGCACCTGATGAAGTGGACCTCATAAACATTACACAACATGTTAGTTCCGGTTTCAAGATGGCGACGGACGGTCGTGTTGTTTTGTGTTCGTTAACTTTTTCGCGTAGGGGATGGATTTATTCATCTCTTGCGTGTAATTGGTGTGCCAGGATGTAAAACCAGGAGTTTCTACTCAAGATCTGCGCGGGTGCTACGGAGTTCGTGCATCGAGCGAAGCCATCCTTGAGTTAATTTTCAGCAGCGTGTGTGGTGTTCTCAGTCTGTGTTTACGTTTTTTTCAACATGGGGGAACAACGTGTTTTCTTCGTGCGGTCAGCAGTCAATATACCGAAGCGGCGTGGTAGCCGCGCAGGGAAAAAGAAGCAAGGTAAGCGTGGAGGTTTGAGGCGTTTTAGACTCAAGTGTCACCGACTAGGACTCAGGAATATCCGTATTCTATATTGGAACTGTGCCAGTGTAAAACAACGGGGCTCTATTTTAGAAACCCTAGTTTATAGGAACGACATTGTAGCACTCCAGGAGACGAGACTGGGCGATCAGCTACTCCAAATTGCCGGCTTCAAATGTTTCTACAACAGACGACATCTGGGAATGGCGATTCTCGTTCGCGACAGCATGGTGGCGTCAGAGCTAGACATGTCCAGTTGGGACAGTGACGATATACAAATACAGGCGTTGAGAGTTCATTCCAGTATACCATTCGTGGTGGTTAATGTTTATGCCCGCAATGCCAGTGTGGACGCCCAGAAGTGGCAGTGCTTAAGTGGCATATTAGGCCACGAGAGAAATGCTATTTTCTGTGGTGACTTCAACGCTAAAGGCAGATCATGGGGAAACACTTCCTCCAATACACAGGGGGAGGAGCTCGAGACTGCACTGGAAACCATCGACCTGGTTTGTATCAACAGTGGCTGTGTCACCAGGACAGCAAGCCGTCCGGGCGATGAGGACAGTGCTATTGATCTGCCGCTAGTTTCACCTTCACTCATTACAGTGTGTAGATGGGGTGTCCTAGGACACCATGGCAGCGACCACCACCCTTGCAGCATATTGGTGGAGAAAGGCAGAACCAGGCAGCACAAGCTAAAGGTAAAGACTTTCCAGTATGACAGTACAGGGCAAGATGTGGTGAGTAAAATAAGACGTGACAAGCGCAGAACGTTTCAGGGCAGGAAAAAAAGCTGGGAGCAGCCACCGTGGTGGAGTTTCGAGGTGGAGTAGGCTTGGGTGGATAAGCGTAGTGCTGTAAGGAGATGGCAAAATGCCAAGAAGAACAGAGCTGGTCATCCTAGTCCCTGCTTGCACTTAGAAAGAGAGATGCACACAAAAGTAAGCTACTTCAAAAAACTGGTCAAGGTTGTTAAAAGCGAAAAATGGGCAGAGGTGTGTCAAAGAGTAAGCACAGACAAGTCACTGAAATTGTTCTGGCGACTACATAAAAGCATGAGTGGTGTAGTCAAGAATAAGAGCATTTCTGACTTCCAGTGCTGATCTCATCTGGCAGAGGACTGACGAGGACAAGGGCAAAGCCCTCTTTGAACGCTACCTTGAGCAAAGCAACCAGACAGACATGGGAGGCCGAAATCTGGCCAAGGAGGTCACTTCAGACAGATGCAAGGCCCAGAACACTTCGGATGAAGACACAGTGACAGTGAAAGAAATCAAGGCTGTGCTTCGACGATCAAAAAAACAGTGTTCCAGGTCCTGATGGCATAAGATACGACGACATAAATAGGTGTACCGACAATGAGCTAGAGAAACTAGCAGACATGTACAACAACAGTATAGGGAGTGCTAGCATCAAGGAGGAATGGTTACACAGCTATCTGATTCCCTTGCCGAAGCCTGACAAAGACCACAAAAAAATTCAGGGATATCGAATTATAACCATGCAGAATACAATAGGCAAGCTGCTGGAGAAGGTAATTGCCAGGAAAATATCAAGCCAGCTAGAGAGGCAAGGTGTTTTCCCACCCACCTTGGGTGGGTACCGTCCAAAGAGAGAAACCTGGACCAATGCAGCAGTCTTTGCCCAGGATGTCTATGAAGGTTTCCACTCAGGCACTGAAACCGTTGCTGCAGCGATTGATCTTGAGGACGCATACAACAGAGTACCACTGGATTTTTTAATGTTTCAGCTTCTCGAACTAAACGTAAGTCCACTCCTCCTTAGTTGGATCGCTGCAGCCCTCTTCCAACGGAAAGTAGTTTTTAGATGTGGCAGTTGGACTTCGGAACCAACAACAATATATCCTGACCTACCACAGGAATCACCATTATCTCCGGTACTGTTCAACGCCTACACAGTGAGAATCACCAGTGAGCAGATCACTGGACCTGGCAGGACATTGTCATATGCCGATGATGTTTTAGTGTATCGTCAGGGGAAGGATAGAGAGGGGGTTGCTGTGGAACTACAAACCGAACCCAATCGCATAAGTACTTGGTGTGATGAAGCTGGGGCAATGGTCAACCCAACAAAGGCAACAGTGACTTGGTTCTCGTTGAATAATCATATTGTCAACACTCCAACACCAACTGTAATGCTGTGTTCAGAGACGGTGGAAAGAACGCAGGCAATGAATTACCTGGGGATACGGTTTGATCGAAGCCTTGCTTATAATGTGCACATAGACCAGGTGATAACAAAAGCCAAGCGGGGTTTGGCAGCGATGCGGGTGATGGCGGCAGCAAATTGTGAGCAGCGCCATCTATGTCTTCTGTACGAGGGGTTGGTCATGTCCGTTTTGGAGTATGCAATGGCAATCCTGACTCTCAGCCATAAGCAGATAGAAAGGATGGAAAGGATACAGAATGAAGCTATGCGCATTATTCTTGGATGTACAAGAGAGACAGCATGCAGGGCGATGCGCTACTTTCTTGGTTTTCCAACCATTGAAGAGAGAATACAAGGTTGCAGGGCACGCGTCTACCTCAGAATTAACGCAAACACACAACATCCACTGCATAGTGAAATTAGGAAGGTGAAGGGCAGCAGGTTAAAAAGAGGACGGTCGTGGATGGGTCAAGCCGAAGACATTCTTCAACAGGTGTGTTCACTTGAGGACTTAGAACCTGGCGAGGAGTGGGTGCAAGTGCCAACAGACTTCTGCACATCCTTTTCAGTTTGCATCCAACTAGATAGAAAATGCAGACATGAAAATCCGGCTGCTGTTGAGGCTGAAGTACAAGCGTTGATTTTCGAGAATTCGCTAGACGGTGACGCGGTCATCTACACAGATGGGTCGGTCGTCCGACATGTGAGAAGCTCATGGGCCTTTACAGCTCGGGCCGGAGGGAGAATTGTGAAGGAGGACTCTGGTGCTTTCACTGAAACCACAAGTAGCCTGACCATGGAAGTCATGGCAGTAAGTAAAGCAATAACATGGCTCGAGACACAGACATTCACTAGGGCTTGTTTCCTTAGCGACTCAATGAACATGATCAAGAGGATAGAGGAGGGGTCGATCCGAAGAGAATGGTTGCTGCCTTTGGAGCGGTCTCGACTGGCAAAGATTAGTTTCATCTTCGTGCCAGGGCATGCGGGAGTACAAGGAAATGAGCGGACTGACAAGCTCGCAGGTGAGGCTACTGTGGAGGGCGGACGCGCCATGGACCAGGCCGACATTCTGAATGCTCTACGAGAAGTAAGACTTTTGCGAGAACCAAGTGATGACTGTGAATCTACAACAATGGCCAGACTGCGAGAGCAGCAAATTAAAAGAGGGGTGGCCAAACAAGAACACTACGCAGGAAGCCAAAGAAGATTGATAAACCAACACAGAACTGGCGTCGTTAGCCGCTACACGTTGCGGGATTTGCTGAGGAGGGGATCCGAGCACTTATGGACTGAATGGTTCGATGTGCAATGAGGATGATCTGTCGACTAACTAACTAACTAACTAATAGCATTAATGTCCGTTCAGTAACTTTACCTCCTGACAACCAATAATTTAAGAACCAGCCCGCCACTGGGTACCGGGAATTGTTCTTGGAAGTAAAAGCGACCGGCGTGCTATTTACCATATGATCCAACGATTGTCTATTGATACAAATATTGGACGAGCACCATATGTCCACTAGCCTGGTGATGTGGACAAGAGTCTTTTAACTCTTGATGTTTCCGCTGATGTGTTTATGGTAACTAAGAACGAACTCACGAAGGAATTTCAGTTTCAAAGGGTTAAGAACTGAGCAAACAGGTCCGTCAGACATTCTTTCCTTCAGAAAAGGTGTGATGATGATGGTTATGATAATTGTGGTTGTGACAATTATGATAGTGTCTGACCAGTCAGCAATCGTATTTTAGATGGCAGCTAAGAAAAAAAAATATTGTGACAACGACGAAGATGATGATTATGATGGGTGTAGTGATGAGGAATCTCCGCAAGCACCCAGCCTTTGCCTCCAAACTGTAAATAACGAGAAGCTGTTAAGGACGCCGATGATGATGATGATGGTGGTGGTGGTGGTGGTGAATGTAGCAGTGCTCATAACAGCTGAGGAACGAATTCTCTTCGCCTCAGTGTTTCATCCCATGTGCTGTTAAGTGAGATAGTGATGATGACGATGATAAAGATAATGACGACGATAATATTGTTAATGATGCTATCTGTGGTGGTAATGGATGAAGAACACAGACCCCTTCTCGCCTGACTTCTCTCGAGGAGTAATCTCTTATGTCTTCAAGACAGTAATAATACAGTTTTGTATTTCGCCCCTCAAAACCGGACAATATCTCTTAATGAAAGATGTCCAGTACTTACACCAGGTCTTTTCACTGTTGTGATAATTTTACAAAAGAGTTCACATCGTGGTGATCCACTTCATTGCACCGGCTCTTACTTCACATGGCTCTGTTTGTTTCCGCAGAACGGTAAGTGGACTGTAGAGAGTATTGTCCAAACGACGAACTCTGTAACTCCCGACATGTTCCCCATGGCAAACCCACGTCCTTCAGAGGGCAAGGATGGCGTTGTGACAATTTCGCCACGAAGTGCTACATCATAACCAAAACTTTGATGCAAGTGCAAATCACGGGCACTATTTAAATCAAAGATAAGAGAAAGTGCATCAAATGATAAATGAAATGCTTCAGAAGAGCAGCCGGCTTCACCAGGGGAGACATATTTAAACATATTGGTTCTGTGGCCAAGGAGGTATTGGCGCAATTCGTAATCCTGCGTTCGAAATATATCTGCTGGTGATTTGGCAGCTGACAGCATTGCGTTGGTTTAAAAAATGGTAAGAGTGCCGGTCGTTCAGAAAGCAAAGGCAAATAACTGAACGTAAACTTTCCAAGAAATCACGACAGATGTATCAAAGCCACCATTCCCTGCATTGTATGTATAGAGAACAAAACAAATAAAAGTGACTCGGATTTTTACGAGAATCTAGCCCAGTAATCTAACACTGCGTGCCTACATTCTAAGACGGTCAAGATATACAGCTACAGTAAGACCGAGAACCTACTTCATTGATTCTATTAAGAGTATATTACACATACAGAAACTCAATGTAGCGAAAGTGAAATATCTGACTGAAGACCTGAATGTAGCTCAGTCATCTAACAATGTGTGGCTACAGCCCCAGACGGTCAAGATACACAGCTAGATCAAACCCAACAATCAAATTTGTTGATTCTATTAAGGGTATATTATACAAATACAAACTCAAAGTAGCCGAAGTGAAATATCAGGCTGAAGATCTGAAAGTTCAACCCCACCTACCATTAACGGCAAATCTGCACCAATAGTTACTTAATTAACAGGCGATCGGTAGATGGTTAATCTTTCCACAGCTATATGAATGTTATACGTGGTTATGACAGTTATACAAGAATCATTCAAACGTTATAGCTGTGGGGAAAAAATTGAAAAACAAATTCTGTTTAAAATTACTAGGATAAGAATGCTGATCTTCGCACTGAACGGTAGGAAGTATTCGTTCCGCATATAGGCCTCCCTAGTTTTTGACAGTTAAAACCAGGCCTGCTGGGCCAATCGTTCAACGAACCATGATAACTCTGGTCATTTCCCCATTATCCTTCCCCGTTCAACCTCAGAAGAGAAGTTATAATTAGGGACCAATCCCTGTCTCAGATTAATAATCCCGTGACCAGTCACGTTTCGGATAGTAGTTTGAAAAGAACTTGTTGAGTTAACCTAAGACTTTAGTAAAATCTTTAATCTTTGACGTTACGTGGGCCTTGACGGGGGTCTGTGTGGCATTTCTGTATCGACGTTCCTGGATATCTCCTCCTCCTCTTCCTCCTCCTCAATCATCATCATCATCATTATCATCATCGCTATCCGGTGACTGGCCGGCTGGTGTGGGCGATCATGCTTCTCCACAAAATGCGATCTCCGACAGCATGGATCGATTCTTGTGTTGACTCCCTTCCTTGCCATGACACAATACTGTCAAGAATTTTCTCTCACTGTCTTCCTCTATCTCTCTTTCCACAAATCTTTCCGGTTATCACAATTTACTATCTACTATTGTTTAATTTTTGTCTTCTTATCAAATTTCTTCTGTAGCCAATAGCTTTCAGCCCCCTCCCCCACTTAATGAGAAAGGATTCTATAGCAGAGTTAGTTATTTCCATATCGTTTACAGGACGTCACAATCCATCCTAGTCAATTTTGGCTGTTTGTGATATTTTTGGCAAGTTTAAGGTCGGTAGTTTGCTATTGCTATATGAATGGCCGGAACTCATACAATTATATGAAAACCTGCGCAAGGCTGTCTGCTATGGCACACACCGGGGAAAACGAACGTAATTCCCTGGCATACACAGCGAATAATAAGTACAGGTCATCATCATCATCATCATCATCATCATCATCATCATCATCATGCATCATCATCATCATCATCATCATCATCATCATCATCATCATCATCATCATCATCATCATCATCATCATCAGAATCCAATTTTGCCGTCAAGCGTCGAGGGGAGGAATAAATAATTGGCGCCCCAGCGCCCGATGGGTCGCATTGGATAATGTCGTTCGGTCTGATTGTACAAGCGCAGATAATTCTATAAAACAAGCCGTGAAATAAGGAGCAGATAATCCCACGGCATTTAGTATTAAAAAATGCCAAATAAATCCATAGCACTTATTGCAAAAATAGATACAGAAAATCCCATAGCAAAAACAAAAACAAAAACAGAAACAGATTACATCTTATTGCATAAAACATGCAGATAATTTCTCTCCAGCAGAGAATTAAGATAAAAACAGAAAGGTAATTCCATGGCACATATTTCAAACAAGGCAAAGATAATAATACAATGGCACAGATTTTGCTGAAAAAAAGAAGAAAAGATAATTCGACAGTTCAGAAAGACAAGTGTAATTTTAGGGCAGAGCTGTAAAATAATGAGGAATAACATCGTTTAGTGGATATTAACATAATATTAATAATAATAATAATAATAATAATAATAATAATAATAATAATAATAAAACTAAAAACAACATAATGGCACAATCTATAAAATTAACAAGCTTGGTACATGATATGCCACTTGAATTTGTAATTGTTTCGTTTTTGTTGCTTCAAAGATAACGACTTAGGTCCAAACGTTGGCTTGTATAGGGTTTATTTTTAATGACTCGAGTGCTGGAGGTCCCGGGTTCAAGCCCCCGTATGGACCGGGACTTTTTCACGTGGACTACTAGTAATAAAATTTCCCCTGGTCTCTGGGTAGTGAGATCGGACGCCCGTGTGTATTGTTGCACACGTAAAAAATCCCTTGGCAGTTGGAAATCGAAAAAGAGTAGCCTAACGGCGCTGCCCGGGCAAAATTTCGAGTTAAAAATCTACCCAAAGTATTTCAGGATCCTCGCCGGTGCTACAGAGTTCGTGCACTAAGCTGAGTTTCTCCAGACTCAGGTTTGAGTTAGGAGGAGAACGGAGCACTTATGGGTTACACCCGCCTGCCGTGATGTTGATTCATCGACTAAACTAAACTAAACTCTTTAATGACTGTGGGTGTTTGAAAATATTGCCGTTCCATGTTTTGTACTTACCTTTTATGTTGCATGAACTCCACAGAGGGTGAATGCAAAACTTGGAACGGCAATATTTTCAAAAACTCTAGTCATTAAAATTACTCCCTACATATATATGAGTGTGTTTTCCAATAATCGTGCTACTTAGTAATATTTTGCACTCCGGTTAAAGATCGTCAGCAGTAGACCTTCCTTGTATCTACGCCACTTTCAGTGGCTCGAAATTCGTGCCAGGTTTGGGAAATTTCAGTTAGAGTGGATTTAGTGGTTTAGCTTTGAAGTCCAAATTAAGTGACAGGAATGGTTGGTATTCCTATCCAGTGTTTCTACAAATTCATCTTCACCATCATCACCATCATCATCGTTGTCGTTATCATCATATTAATAATTATCATCATCATCATCATCATCATCATCATCATCATCATCATCATCATCATCATCATCATTGTCATCACCTTTATCATCATCATCGTTGTCGTTATAATCACAATTATAATCACCATCATTATCAGCAACCATCATCATCGTCAACACCTTTATCATCATCATCATCACTTTAACCACCATCATTATTATCGTTATCGTCAATCTAATAAAAATAATAATCACGATCATCATCATCATCGTCATCATCTTTGTCATTACCATCATATCATCATCATTATCATTATCATCATCACTATTGTGATCATCATCCTCATCATCAAAATTACCATAATAATAAAATTACCATCATCCATCCATCCATCATCATCATCATCATCATATCATCATCATCATCATCATCATCATCATCATCATCATCATCATCATCATCATCATCATCATCACCACCACCATCAGCATAATTATTATTATTTTAATCACTACCATAATCATCATCATTATAATCCTCATTATTGTTATAATAATCATCACCATCATCATCATCATTATTATAATCATTATCGTCACCATTTTTTCGCATATCCTCTTACAGGACATCGCTGTCAACACCAGCATTTTACCGCTGTTGTTGATTTCTTAACAAGACTACGCTCAGTAGTTTGCCATTGCTTTCTGAGCGGCCGGCTCACATATCCCGTAAGTAACGGGCGCGGCGATAACCGCTACCGATTCTCGCGCAGCCACGTTTGCTCACGTGGATAAACGGGATTACGGAGAAAGTCGCTAACTCCTAGGCCAGGGAGCCGGCCATCATCACCATAATTTTCATTATTATCATCTTCACTACCACCATCATCATTATTATAACCACCACCATCACCACCACCACCACCACCACCACCACCACCACCACCACCACCACCACCACCACCACCACCACCACCACCACCACCACCATCATTATTATAATCATCATCATCACCATCAATACCATCACCAGCACCATCATCACCACCACCACCACCACCAATATCACCACCAAAATCATTATCATACAGTGACTTGTCCCCCCCCCCTTCCCACCCCCGCCCCACCCCAAGTCTCTCGAATATTCTCTCTATCATAAACCAGATGTTCCGCCACTGCTGCTGTGTCACGTGTCAATATTTGTCCCACCTTAAACCCACAACCCATCTGCCTCGCGACTTCCTATTCTCTATGCCGGAGGTGCACCTTCCTTCATAATTCTTACTTTCTGCAAAGGACTTGCTACAAAATAAATAATGATGATGATGATAAGTGAGTAAAGCAAAGACGCCATGTTATATGCCTTGAGGCGTCTCCAGCGTATGGTGTCAATTCCATAAACTTTATAGGTCAATCGGATGTTCATAGGTGAAGAGGGTTAATATCACACATACCGCCTTTATTGACAATTAAAATGTTCTGGTACCAACTTTAGACTTGGTCCATGTGGTAATCTTTGTCAATGAAGAAAAATCCCCGAGTCAAGGGGAATTCGAACTCAAGAAATTCAAGCACGCTAGCCACTCGTCTACCCCGGCTCACATATCCCATTCTCCCAGAAACAAAATTTATCTCATACAGGTAATCGAACCCTGAATGTCAATACTAGGAAACTAGTGCTCTTTCCACCAGACCACCACAGCTATGTGACGATCATAAGGTGGCAATAAGTACCAGGCATGTGACACCAAGTGTCAAATAGAAAGCAAATGTAACGTTACAAAAAAAGGCATGATTAGCAACATAGAAGACAATAACACCCAATATGAGATTTGTTATCGATAAGGTTAAATAGAGACCGGTAATACAATGTAACAGTAATATTAACATAATATATAAGGGTATTTGTAAAGTCTCACGACACTTTGTATGTAGAACAAATTTGATGATGGCATAAAAGAAAAATGTGCTCCAAAGTCCACCGTGAAGCAATATACAGTGAATGGCTGTCGTCTGCTGGAGTAATTAAAAGGTTTTTTTTTTTTGGAAAGGAAATATTTACAAACATAATGCACACACAATTTAGGACTTGAAAGAAGCAATCAGAATTACCATTCAATAAATAATAACAGACACGTTGCTGAAGGCATCTGACAATATGAAGAGACGTGAACGGTCAAGTCTTGAAGCAAGTAGTGGACATTTCCAACAGCTGTTATAAATGTATACTTCATTGGTACTTTCCAACTTCCCCAAAACAGCCTTAGACCATAACAGTGACTATTGTAAATAATTTAATGAATTTTTTAACCATATTTGTGATGACATCATAAAATTTGTTCTACATACAAAGTGTAGTGAGACTTTATAAACACCCTGTATATTGATACATATTGATGGCATATGCAGGCGCCTGTGGTTTGGGGTGTATGAACGCAGTTTCGCTACCCCTTTACATCGGCTTTGAAGCTAGCTTCCGGGGATTTGTTGAGCAGATCGCTTTGCGATTATTTTCACAATGGTATATGAGCTTCTGTACCGGCGCGGTGGCCACGATGTTACGAAAGCCATTCGCCGTCCCGCATACCATGTTTGAAACACAGCTGTCGAGGAAGTGGAAGCAGACCGCATGCGTCATTTTAATACGCATGGGGTATGAACGTCGGTGGGTCAGAAAGCAATAATAAAATACTGAACATAAACTTGCTTAGTAAATGACGAACATACAAAAATGCTGGCATTGACTGCGACGTCCTGTAAAGAATATACATGTAATTTTATGAGTTTTGGTCGTTATGAAAGCAAGGTAAACTAATCCACGTAAAAATGACTAGAAAATCACAGCCCATAAATGCTGGGGTTGAATAAACCGTCCTGTAAAGGACATGCAACTCACTTGTATCCTATTTATATACATCCAGAGGGTTGTGTGGTGAAGTGGCTAATTGCCTGCCCGGCTCTGCGAAGGTGGTGGGTTTGATCTGGAATCAAGTTACTGTAGACGGGGGAACATTTCTCGGGGTCTCCAGGGGGTCGTCGCTGGGAATACGGAGTTCGTGCGCTGTGCGACGCTGTTGGCAGGACGTTCTGCTAAGAGAAGACCGGGCGCTGTGACGTGATAGAGCCCAGGGTAAGGACGTAGATCTTCTTGTCTGTAACCGTCTTTAGCTGTTTACGCAGACAGAGAGACAGACACACGCACGTACCTACCTACCTACCTACCTACCTACCTGCCTGACTGCCTACCTCCTACCTACCTACCTACCTGCATGCCTGCCTGTCTGCCTACCTACCTACCTACCTACCTACCTACCTAAATACCTACCTACTTGCATCCATACATCCATCAATCTTTTCATCCATCCATCCATGCATTCATCCATCCATACATTCATCCCTTGCATGCACTAATCTATCCTTCCATCCACCATACATCCATCCATCCTTATATCCATCCACCCATCCATACGTATATTCACCAATCAATTCATCCACATCTCCATACATGCATCCAGGCATGAATGCATGCACCCATACATCCATCAATCTATCTTTATATCCATCCATCCATCCATCCATCCATCCATCCATCCTATCATATATCCATCGATTCGTCCACAAGAGAGATAAAAAATACAACAGCGAAAGCTGACATGTTATTCAAGAATCACATGTCTAGGTATTGTCTGGCGAGCAGTGACAGAACAGACGCATGTAAGATAAAACAGACTGGCCAACAGAAGAGTATCATCTATAGATGTGGACATGTGGTTTCTGAGGAAAATGCAAAGAATGCCATGGACAGACAGAAAAACCAATGACCAAGTACTACAGGAAACAAATGAAAACCGTAAACTGATTAGAGAAATTAGACGTAGACAGGCACAACGTTTTGGGCACGCCATGAGAAGAAATACATGGGAGAACTTGGTGACAACTGGTAAGACCGAGGGGAAGAGAACAAGGGAAAGGCAGAGAAGTAAATACCTGGATAGCCTGGCCACGTGATATGGTCGAGACAAGAACACTGAGCTGATCCACGACTCTGGTGATCGAGTGAGATGGCGAGACATGACCGCCCACACTTACCTGCATAGCACATGATGATGATGAATCTATAGATTCAGCAAATGTTAGGTCAGCATGGCTGAATGAATTAGAGCGCACGGTCTTAAACTACCGGTGTGCTGATGCCGAGGTAGCGGGTTCAACTTCTACACCAGTCAGTAGGACTAAAATATTGACTTCTCGTCTTTGACTTGTCGACGTAAATTACAAGTACCTCAGAAGTCGGAGTGGGTATGTCTGATGGCGAGGGACACTGGTAATAGGAAAAGCTAACCTAACTCACACGCAAAAATCATTCCGATGCACTAGAAATAGAAGCATATGTATGGGATACGTTGAAGTTCTAAGATAGCGAACGATATTCAGCATATTGTAATATTCTTTTACGATATGAGGTGTGCCGCTATATCCAGGAATGATTATTTCTACAAATAAATGACATTGCAAATGGATGCGCTCTCAGTTAGAAGATAAATGTGAAAATCTCCCCATTGAAAGAAGATGAATGTTAGAATGGAGGATTTGGAAGATGTTTACCGTAGAAAGAAAGGGCTGAAATCTGGGAAGCTGCCATGTTTATTGTCACTGCATTACACTAATGTATTTCCCCCCTTTTTTTGTCTTCCTTTTTTTCTGTTGCGATAATCCTGACTTTGTTGCCAATTTATGTGGGTTTTAGAAAATCGGCGTTATGTTCTCGCGTGAGGAATTTTAGAGATCTGAAGTTAATTCCGTGTGAGGAAGAATGGGGAAAGAAGAAAACAAAGAGGCGGAGGAAGAAAGGATTAAGAGGAGGAGGAGCCTACTAATTATTCTTCTTCTTCTTCAGCGGTCCGAGCCATTGAGGTTCTTTGCTAATAATAATAATATTAATAATAATAATAAACAAGGAAGGAAAAGGATAATGAGGCTACTAATGATGATGCTGCTGCTGATGATGATGATGATGTTAATAATAATAATAATAATAATAATAATAATCATGAATGAGCTACTGCATGATAGTGGACCTGCTTTCTGTTAGCGCCGAATGTTGGGCGGCGATCACCAAACCCGACACTCCACATTGCTCCAACGGCTTCGGGCGGAGGGGTGCAATTGGGAGGGTTACAAGCCTTTCTCTAGTGCGAGGAAATGCGACCTAAAGACTAAATGTCACGGCAGGACAGACCAGGCCCTAAACCTTGGTCGGCAGCTGGTCTAGGATGGAAGCTCCGATAGGCGGACAGTTAGAGTATTTCTTTGCTGATCAGGCAGCTTCTGCCGCTTGTCTTGTTCCAGACGTATTGGTGTTAACTTTTCTCTGGAGTAAACTAAGCAGGCAGAGAGAGAGAGAGAGAGAGAGAGAGAGAGAGAGAGAGAGAGAGAGAGAGAGAGAGAGAGAGAGAGAGAGAGAGAGAGAAGGATCATGCTGCATGGGCAACACATGGTCTCTAAATCCAGCCCAGGTTTTGTGTTATGGAGAGGTATAACTATGTTTTACCAACTATCGTCTATCAAGACGGCAAGGTGCCAGTCAAGTGGAGTTATATTAGCTTTAAAAACTGTTGGTTTGAATCCAACGAGTCTAAATATTTTACATATTTCTATTGTCTATTATTCTCTATGATATGTTATTCTTTTGCGTATGTAGTTTTGTTTTTTGCTCTGCTTTGAGTGCCAATCAATACTAAATTATTTATACATCGTTTTAAAAGACATGACATAAATACAGTTTGTTTGTTTGCCCAAGTGTTTACAAATGCCTGGAGTGAATCACCGGGAAGACAATAGTGTGTAGGGATGTTGCAACGCTGGGGGAAAGTATCTCATGAGAATGCCCCAAAGAAGTTGTCAGACTGTTGATGAATGTCTGCTGGAGGCAGGTCTATACGGAGAATGCTCCGAAGAAGTTGCCAGTCTGTTGATGAATGTCTGCTTAAGTTAGGTCTCTCTGGAGAGTGCCCCAAAGAAGTTGCCAGTCTGTTAATGAATGTCTGCTTGAGTTAGGTCTCTCCGGAGAATGCCCCAAAGAAGTTGCCAGTCTGTTGATGAATGTCTGCTTGAGTTAGGTCTCCCTGGAGAGTGCCCCAAAGAAGTTGTCAGTCTGTTGATGAATGTCTGCTGGAGGCAGGTCTCCCTGGAGAATGCTCCAAAGAAGTTGTCAATTGGTAGATGGATGTCTGCGGGTAATGTGACATCCAGGTAGATGTTTGTGTACGGCATAACTGATAGTGCCAATCTGGAGGCAGATGACTAGGTACACTGTCTGACTGTTGCCGGAGTGTGGGGGTAGATGCCCTAGCAGGGTGTTTTTCTGATGTCTATCTCTTTGGTTCATGTATGTACGCAGTGTCTTTCTGATGTATATCTCTTGGTGGTTGCGTGAACATAGTATTTTTCTGGTGTCTGTCATTTGGTAAATGTTTAAGCAGTGTCTTTCTGGTGTACCTCCGGGTAGACGCCTCAGCACAGTGTATGTTTTCTACCACCTTGAAGATGTATGAGCAGTGTTTTTATGGTGTCTATCTCCTGATAGATGTCTGAACAGCGTCTCTCTGCTGTCTGCCTCCTTTCAGATGATGCCTGAGAGCAGTTCTTCATGATGAATACATCTTGTACATTGTGCCATGCAATGTCTCCCGGATGTCTATATGAAGGTGGGTGAATAAGCACACGATCTCACTGATATATAAAGCATTGTCTTATGAATGACGTACACACAACAGCCACATGCATGCACGGTGCTGTCTGACCAATGACGTCTACGCGAAACAAATACCTCCTGACAATATTTTACTGACGTCCTCACGGTGCGGTTTCTGTACACAAGACAGGACATCTCAACGAATTTATCAAACTGAAGACCCATACTTGCACACAGTCTCCTGCTAAAGATAAACTGTAATCATTTGTTTTTCTTAATAAAATGTTTCTAAGATCCTCTACAACTAAAAGCAGATGCTTGCGTATTATTATCATCATGTGCTATGCCGATAAGCGTGGAAGTCGTGTTTCGCCAGCTCACGCGATCACCAGAGTCGTGGATCAGTTCTGTGTTTTTGCCTAAATTATGCCATGTGGCCAAGCCATCTAGATATTTATCTCTCTGCCTTCCCTTTGTTCTTTCCCCCACAATCGTGCCAGTTGTCACCAAGTTCTTCAGTTTAGCTCTTCTCATAACATGCCCAAAAAATGCCGTCTCATAAAGATCCTCAGGGTTTACAATGGGCTCCATATTTAACATCTTTCTAGATTTTCCTCGGATTAAAAGGAGTTGCCCGTACGCAACATCTTAATTGATTAATTGCCACGGAATGATTTATCGACTTAAGAGACTTCCCGTATCTGCAATGGGCTTATATACATTAGTTTTCCTTATGCATTTCCCTTTAATTTGATTTACAATACAACATGTCTGCTATCCTATTAACAACTTGTAAGTCATAACTTCAACACTTTCCATCTCCTATCATCTATTTTTGTTTGGTCCAAACATACAATTTGCTTGCCACAGAATCTGACAATGAAGTTAGCCTAAAGACAAATATGAAACAGATCTCGCGATCCTGATGACGTAACTCTGTATACATACAATACTTGGCAGGTGACGACCTCAAATGTCCAGAATCTTCATCTTGAAGACAGATTAATATAAGTATAACCTCGTTTAAACAGGTACCTTGATGTCAGATCTCTGCATCCAATACCTAGCTCAAACCATCATGCTGGAGGTCGATCTCTGCCCATGATCTACATTTACTTCCGTAAGGCTATCAGTATCACCATACACGGTTTACCCCGAAAGCAGTCTCTGCACAAAGCATTCATTCTCAATGGATATGTCCGCACAAAAAATTATTCCTCCCAAAGAATTCATTCTGAAGGGATATTTCAGCACAAAATAGAATTCATCCTGAAGGTATATCTCTGTAAGGGATATCTCTGATATTCCTTCAGAAGATAATCTCTGCACAAAGGATTCGCCATGAAAGATTATGTCTACCAGAAAAAGAATTCATTCTGAAGGGATATTTCGGCACTACGGCATTCCTCTTGAAGGGATATCTCTGCAAGGGATATCTCTGATATTCTTTTAGAAGATTATCTCTGCACAAAAGATTCGCCATGAAGAGATATGTCTGCAAAAAAAAAAAAAAAAAAGATTCATCCTGAAGGGATATCTTGGCACAAAGAATTAATTCTGAATGTCCATCTCTGCACAAAGGAATCACAATGAATGGGAATCGCTGCACAAAGGATTCACACTAAAAGGATATTCCCGCACCAAGGCATCTTCTTTCACCGTGCATACCTCAACAGAACACATGCCCTCAACCAACTCATCCTAAGCTACCCCATGCAGCTCTTTCCATACCCTCCAAATATTACTCATATCTGTTGTAACTTCTCTTCTCCTTGTGTCTTTAGGCCTTTCTCTATTTTGCCTTGTGGATTTCAGACAATGGACTTTCTAGTGATACTATTACAAGTTTTCTCAACGTGAGTCTTTTCCACCGCCGTGTCTGAAGGCATATCTCTGAACATGTACTTTACTCTGAAGACAAGTCTCTTCATATAAATCACCGGAAGGCAGCATTCTCACGCGCACAAATCACCATGAAGGCTGGTCTTTGCATTCAGTGTCCAATTAAAACCGTTATACTGAAAGGAGATTTCTGCGTAAAACGCATCATTAAACCATGAAAATGAAGGGAGAAAATGGTAAAGACCACCTCATTAAATTCCAAGTTTAATCAGACTAGACGCAATTCATTGCGTAAAAGTTACGCTGATATGATAGAATCGTTCAGATGGTCGGAGTCAATTGTGTAACTACCTGAAGTTGTCGTGTTTCCGTCGTCGTCATCGCCGATCCTGGGAAGGCTTACGTAAAGACCTCCCAGCTCGGGGACAAGGTTCTCATAGCCAGCTGGGAATGGCGAGCGTCGGTTTTGTTCTTGGATTTTCTCTTCTTTCTGAGATTGTGCCAATCTGTCTTGGTTTGAATGAAATGTTACGTGTCGATTTGGACCAACGGTTTTGCTTTGTGGCACTTGGGTCAAGCTTGTGTAGGCGGTGCCAGATCTAGGGGAGTAATCATGCTTGTCGTTTTTATAACCATGGTAGGTGTGGCTATTGGATGAATCTCCGCCCAGGGGGTGGAACGACGACTTGACAGGGTAAAGCTTTATATCAGGATTTCGAAAGCTGGATAAAGATGGCATCGTTTTGAAGTCTGCTTTCATTGGCTGGCGGCTCATGCTGTTCGAAGGCACTGACGTGATTGGTCGATATTCAACTTCCTGTTTGGGGCTACTATGGTTACCTAAAAATGAAACAAATAAAAAAAGAGACATTACAATGAAACTATTAACTAACAACTTAATTTAACGGACAAAGATAGAAAGTAGTATGCTATAGGACAGGCAGGGATGTTTCACCAAAGACTGTCTTATTGGTCTTTCGCCAAATCACAACATGTAACATCCTCCTTGACATGACTTTACCAGCCCATTGTCATGGGATCAAGTCACCACTGAGGTCACGGGTTCAAATCCCCATGGAGGTCACGGGTTTAAATCCCCATAGAGGTCACGTGTTCAAATCTCCATGGAGGTCACGGGCTCAAATCCCCATGGAGGTCACGAGTTCAAATCCCCATGGAGGTCACGGGTTCAAATCCTCATGGAGGTCACGGATTTAAATCCTCATGGAGGTCTCAGGTTCAAATCCTCATGGAGGTCTCGGGTTCTAATCCCCATGGAGGTCACGGGTTTAAATCCTCATGGAGGTCATGGTTCAAATCCCCATGGAGGTCACATGTTAAAATCGCCATGGAGGTCACGGGTTAAAATTCCCATGGAGGCGGATTAGTAAAACTTAGCTGGGCTCCTAGCTCGACTACTAAACCTAAACAGGGTCAGCAGAAAATGATATGGGAAAGTAACAGCGACCGATGGGATATAAATAATCTACACACGCGGGTGTCGATTTGTCTTTATAATATTGGGTGAGCACCATATGTCCAATACGCCTTTATTTTTAACTTTGCACAATACAGAGGTATGCGTGGCCGGAAGTTTCAGAGCGCTCGCTCTTAAACTTCCTGTGCGTCGAAGGCGGGGTAAGGGGTTCATTCCCAACACCGGTCAGCTGGACGTCTCCTAAACGTTGATTTCAAGTTCAGAAAGCAATGGCAAACTACTAACCATAACAGTGCCTAGGCATATCATCCTGGGGTTGACCGCCAAGTCCTGCAAAGACCATGCAACAGTTTGCGGGGTGTTTTTGGCGCTCGTCCGCTTTGAACTCAAGCGTAGTCCATACATACTACTTCTAGTAGCTGTTGATTAGCTTTCCCTATTACCAGTGTCCCTCGTTTTCAGGAGAACCCACTCCGACTTCAGAGGTACTTGTAATTGACGTCCCCAAGTCAAGGACGAGAGGTCAGCATTTTAGCCCAACTGACCAGTCTAGGGGTTGAACCGCTTACCTCGGTATCAGCACACCGGATGTTTAAGAACGCACGCTCTTATCCATCCGGCTATGCTGACTTCCTATTTACCGAGTATAATATGGATAGCGTATGCATTCTTATGGTGTGTGGAAGGTAAGGGAAAACCACCACATTAATCTCCCAAGAGTAAGATCGTGGCAGTGCATAATGCTATATGTATTCATGTTTACAAAACCAAAGCCCAGTTATCCGGTTGAATTAATGTAAACCTTTGTTTTAAAGCCCCACATTCTTATGGTGTGTGGAAGGTAAGGGAAAACCACCACATTAATTTCCCAAGAGTAAGATCGTGGCAGTGCATAATGCTATATGTATTCATGTTTACAAAACCAAAGCCCAGTTATGCGGTTGAATTAATGTAAACCTTTGTTTTAAAGCCCCACATTCTTATAGTGTGTGGAAGTTAAGGGAAAACCACCACATTAATTTCCCAATAAGAAGATCGTGGGAAGGCACAATGCTAGATTTATGCATGTTTACAGATGTTAATCCCAGTTATCCAGTTGAATAATCGTAACCTTTGCATTTAAGCCCTTTATTGTTAAAAACTTGCAGAAGTTAAGGGCAATAATTTCCCAAGAGTAAGATCATAGGAAATCACAATGCTAGATCTATACAGAATTTCATGTTTAGGCAATTTAAGTCCAGTTATCCAGCAGTAAACCTTTGCATGAAGTCCTATATGGCTACAGCGTGCGGAAGTTAAGGGGACACCACCACATTAATTGCAAAAGAGTAAGATCGTGAGAAGGCACAATGCCAGACTTATGCCGGAGTCACATGTTTACAAAACGTGAAACCAATCATCAAGCTAAATAATCTGGTGAGAATCCTCCTTTCTCTTTCATTGATTCTGTTTTCCATACTCGAACACAAACATCAATTTGAACAATGAACAAACAAGTACACGATCAAATGAAGGACATGACAGGCTGCCCAGATTTCGTGACAAACATAATAGAAAAGCCAAATTCTATCACCTAGCAACACACCATACTTCTTTCACCGAATCACGCTGCCGTTGACCCTCGCGCCATTTTTAGACCAGGCGTGAGTCAAACAGCCAACAGAAAGGTCAGGCGTGAGCATGTTTTTGACCTGATTTTCATATCCGCGGAAGACCAACAATTAGAGGATAATGTAACCAGGATTAGCGGCTTCCTGTGCCGTAAATACCCGCCTGTTGTCGGATCAAGATGCGGCCCTCACGAGGAGCAGCGGGATAAGACCTTATTTAGCGGCATTGTTCGGTTGTCCGATATCTCACGCGTTAGGTTGACGTCTTTGTTGTTGAGCGGTGGTTGGTTTATCTGTTCACGGGGATGTCCGCGATTTGAGCCTCATGAGGCATTTGGTGAACTTTAATTTGCAATATCATCATTATCAAGTGTCATGCCGGTTAGCGTAGGCGTTCATGTCTCTACACAGATCTCGGTCTACAGTGTTCCGGATCAACTCTAATGCTGATAATCTTCCATGCCACCGTCTCAATCTATTCAGCATCATTTCTCTTGGTCTTCATCTGCCTCTTTTCTCTCGATCCGTCTGGTCGTCACTATGTTCTCCGATGCTTCTCTTCTCATCACATGCCCAAAGAAAGCTGTCTCCTTCTTATTGTTGTATATAATGTTCTAGTTTCATTAGCTTCTTTCAGGCAATCGTCGTTAGTTACTCTGGCAGTCCAAGAAATTCGCAACATTCGTCTCAGGAACCACATCTCTGTTGCTTTCATGTTCTTCCTAATTTGTTCATTTACATCCAAAGATTCACTGCCATACAACAAAACAGGTTCTGTATTGCACTTAAACACTCTCTTACTTACATTCAATGATAGTCACATAATGCATAAGATGCTTTTCATTTTCTGAAATGCAGCTTTTGCTTGCCTTATTCTACTCTTAAACTCTGCTGTGCACAGTCCGTCAGATGTTATAAATTCCCCCAGGTATTTAAAATTATCCACTTGGTTAAAATCAAATAGATCACATTTTAATTAACAACAGAAATGCATCAAACATACAGCAAGTCAGAAGTTATAGAGGAGCTGAGTGCCACAGTGACCACTTCCTCGTTGGAGCAAAATTTAAAATAAAACTTAAGAGAGCTTTCTATACTAAATTACAAAGATTACACCCAACATATAACAGAGAAAAACTGCAAGACATTACAGTCAAAGAGAAATTTACAGATGAAATAAAATGTAAACTTGAAACTCTGCAAAACCCTTTGGAAGAAAGCGTTGACCAAACTTGGTTGAACATCAAGAATACAATTCAGTCTACCGCAGAAGAATGTCTCGGTGTGTTAACCACGCATAGAAAGAACAGATGGTTCAATCAAAAATGTGAAGAAGCAGTCATTAGGAAGAAGAATGCCAGACATGTATGGTTAAATGACATCAATAACACCCAAAAGGAAGAGCATTATAGAAATGAATGTAAAGAGGCTACAAAAATAGTCAGACAGCAGAAGCGAGAATATATGAGTAATATAATCAAAGATATGGAAACTAATCACCAGAAAAATGAATCCAGAAATTTTTTTAAAGAACTGAAGTCAATGAAACGAGGGCACCAACAAAACACATATGGTTTAAAAGACAAAAATGGGAATATGATAAATACCAATGAGGAAATGTGCAACACATGGAAAGAATATTTTATTGAATTACTAAATTGTAAAGCTCCAAGTCACATTTTCCCACAGGAAGAGGTTCTAACATGCGAACCACAAATTGAAGAACCTACATTTGAAGAAATCCTATATGTAATCACACGACTTAAAAACAATAAGGCAACTGGGACTGATGGAATTGCTGCTGAATTTATAAAGGCAGGTGGCCATGCATTACATCTAAAGCTATACGAACTAATAATAAAAATCTGGAGGACAGAAGAATTACCCCATGACTGGAAAGAGTCATTATTGATACCTATCTTTAAGAAAGGAGACAAGTTCCAATGTGGAAATTATAGAGGAATATCACTACTGTCCACAAGCTATAAGATACTATCCGCAGTATTACTAAATAGACTAAAACCATATTCAGAAGACATATTAGGTGACTACCAGGCGGGTTTTAGACAAAACAGATCAACAATAGATCAGATATTTATCTTACGACAAATAGCCGAGAAACATTGGGAATATAAAAGAGATCTCCATAACATTTTTGTGGATTTTAAAAAGGCTTATGATAGTGTCCATAGGAATAGTCTATGGAATGCTATGCAGGAATTTGGAATACCAAGGAAGTTAATCAACATGACCAGACTATGCATGGAAGATACTTATAATATAGTAACATATAAAGGCAGGAAATCAGACCCCTTCCAAATAACATCTGGCTTGAAACAGGGTGATGCACTATCGCCGCTACTCTTCAATCTGGCTCTAGAGAAAGTTGTAAGGAAGGTAAAGGAGGAATGTGATATTGGAGGAACATCCAAGTTGCTTGGTTATGCAGATGATATAGATATTATAGGGGAAAGTGAACAAAAGACATTGGAAATATTGACTCACTTAAAGGGAAAAGCCCAACAGATGGGGCTGGTTATCAACCAAGATAAGACAGAATATATGGTAATTTCAAGAGACGGAATGGATAGAAACTCTGGCCACATACAAATAGATAATATGACCATTAAAAGAACGGAAACATACAAATACCTGGGTACAATCTTCAACTGCTCCAACATCGTAAGGGAAGAAATACAAACTAGAATCAACTCTGGAAATAAGATATACTATGCACTACAACATCTACTAAAATCAAAGGCGCTATCTCGTAACACCAAAATCACAATATACAAAACACTGATCAGACCAGTTGTGCTGTATGGCTCTGAAACCTGGAGTACAACGAAAGGAGACGAAGCCTTGTTACAAACCTTTGAGAACAAAATTTTAAGACGCATCTTTGGACCCATTAGGGATACACAAAGTGGAGAGTGGAAAAGAAGAAGCAACAAAGACATTTATGATCTGTTTAAGTCCCCGCTAATCACTGGTATCATGAAGGCTAATAGACTACAATGGCTGGGGCATATAGAAAGAATGGAAGAAAATAGGGAAACAAAACTCGCTTACACTCAGGAAATAAATGACCGTAGACCCCGAGGTAGACCAAGAAGGCGGTGGAGAGATAATACATGTACAGACCTACAAGCACTTGGAATCAACGACTGGCAAGAGAAGGTCCACCAGAGAGACGAATGGAGACGGATTGTATTTGCAGCAAAGAACCTCAATGGCTCGGAACGCTGAAGAAGAAGAAGACTTGGTTAAGAATTGTCCGTTGTATTTCCGTTTCAAATTTTGGTATCACCTTTTTATTTACAATATAATTAGAGTAAAGGGCCCATTTTCCACACGGTGAAGTGTACTGGGTATATGGTGCAAGCAGCATAATTGCAGGTCCATGTGGGGAATTCCCGAGAAGCCTTGGAGATGTGGTTTTATAGAAGAATGCTGAACATTAATTGGACAGCCAAAATGAGCAGTATGGACATTTTGAGGAATGCTGAGTCACAAAGACAACTTATCAGGAACGTCAGAAAGAAGCAGTCATTCATGTTTTTTGGCCACATAATGAGAAGACAAAAAACTGGATCATGTCGTGATAACTAGAAGGATTTGTTGAAAGGGATATATAGGAAGACATCGTGAGAAGATTCTTGACAGTCTTGTGTCATGGCACGGAAGGGAGTCAGCACAGGAATCGATCCATGCCGTCAGAGATAACAGTTTGTAGAGAGGCATGATCGTCCACGCCAGCCGGCAAGGCACTGGGTGATGATGATGTGAAGTGGTCAAGTCCCCCGCCTCGCGCTTCGAAGATCCTGGGGTTGTTTTAGGACTATATTATTCAGTTCGTTATGGGTATGTAGTGGTTAAGTGGTAGCACCGCATGCCTCCCTCTTCGAAGCTTGTGGGTTCGTGTTCAGATTTGGTCATTTGGTTCACGTAGCCATTTTTATTTTCCGGAGACCCCTAGAGGGAGTCTTTGGAGCCACGGAGTTCATACCCTGTGCCATGCTTTCAGTAGGCCGCTCTGAAAAAAAAAGGAACTGAGCCATATGGGATAAAACCCGGTCAATAAAGTCGAGCCTCTTGGCTTCAAATTCTTGCCCTCGAGGTCCATATTGTTGTAATGCAGTCGGCACTGGATGGGTAATGTGCTCATTGGCGTGCCGGCAGCTTTTACTTACCAAAACTTTTCGTGGGACCCTTTTTAGACTGGGTATTACTGGCGGTCCCGTTCAGTTTAAACAACCCCCGCCAACTACCCCATCTCAGCCCCAGAGATATAACCCTATATAGAGACACATCACTCCTAATTATATACCTCCATATAGAGAAAATTTCTCCTAAATATATACCTCTATATAGAGACACATCACTCCTAAATATATACCTCTATATAGAGATACATCACTACTAAATATATACCTCTATATAGAGACACGCCGGTCTCTCTGGCCGAGGGGTTACAACACTTTCTCCGTAATCCCGTTTATCACGCAGAGTCTCGTAAGCGGGCGAGAACTGGGAGCGGTTCGTCCCCCGCTGGTGACTTGCGGGATAACAGAGCCGGCCGCTCAGAAAGCAATGGCAAACTACTGAGCGTAATCTTGCCAAGAAATCAACAGACAGCTGAAAGATGTTGCTGTTGACAGCGATGTCCTGTAAAGGATATGCAAAAAAAAAAAAAAAAATATAGAGACACATCACTCCTAAATATATATACCTCTATATAGAGATACATCACTACTAAATATATACCTCTATGTAGAGACACATCACTCCTAATACCACTATTTAGAGACATCACTCCTAAATATATACCACTATTTAGAGACACATCACTCCTAAATATAAACCTCTATTTAGAGACACATCACTCCTAAACCTCTATATAGAGACACAACACTCCTAAATATATACCTCTATATAGAGACACAACATTCCCAGACATATAACCCTGTATAGAGACACATCACTCCTAAATATATACCTCTATATAGGGACACATCACTCCCACACATATAACCCTATATAGAGACACATCACTCCCACACATATAACCCTGTGTAGAGACACATCACTCCCAGACATATAACTTTGTATAGAGACACATCACTCCCACACATATAACCCTATATAGAGAGACACCACTCCCATACATATAACCCTATATAGAGACACATCACTCCAACGCATATAACTCTATATAGATCCACTTAGAGAGACAGACAAAGAGACAAAGATAGAGAGGAAGATATAGAGAGAAGGGGAGACAGACAGAGAAAGAGAGAGATATTGAGTGAAATGGGAGAGAATATGTGTGACAGAAAGACATTTAAATAGACAGATAGAGGAGAGAGTGTTCTTGCTGGATATATTAATGGATGTATGGATAAATGAATATGCATAATGATGATAATGATGGACAGATGTATGGATGGATGTATGGATGAATGCACATGTTGATGATAATGTTGACTAGGTGGGTGGATAGTTGAATACATGGATGAACAAGTAGATGTGTGACTGAATAAATGTATGGATAAGTTAGGAGAACAAAGTAAAACCAGAAGATACGCTAAATAGGTCAGGAAAACCCGGTGTCCCAGATGTTGTCTTATTGACACGGGGACAAATCGCTTTGTAAGAGCGGAAACGGAAATGCGTAATTCAGAAATGGCTTCTAGACACGTGGCTCCAGGGAATACGTTCCTGGCGACGGACGCCCGCGGAAGGCGGCCATTTCTGGGTCTAATCAGGCAAGATTGTCGCTGATTGTATTCTGGTAAAGGCACTGGAATATTCACAACGTTGTTTGTTTCACGCCAGTAGGGGGAGATAACTGCGAGAATCGTTTGGGTTAGGTGTTTGGAAATTTCCATGTAGAGAGGAAGGTGGTGGAAAGGGGAGGGGGGAGGGAGTAAGAGTCAGAGATAGAGATTGAGAGAGAGAGAGAGAGAGAGAGAGAGAGAGAGAGAGAGAGAGAGAGAGAGAGAAAGAGAGAGAAAGAGAGAGAGATTTCTTCTTCTTCTTCTTCTTCTTCTTCTTCTTCTTCTTCTTCTTCTTCTTCTTCTTCTTCTTCTTCTTGATCTCCTCTTCCTCCTTTTGTTTTATATTGTTGTTTTATTAGTTATTAGATCCTGTACTACGTTCTCACTTACTTTCATTCTGCCTTTGTTTTCCTTCCTTCCTTCCTTCCTTCCTTCCTTCCTTCCTTCCTTCCTTCCTTCCTCCCTCCCTTCCTTCCTTCCTTCATTCCTTCCTTTCTTCCTTCCTTCCTTCCGTTTTCTTCTCCTTCTGTGTGTTCTAGTCAGTTTTTCTAATCAGTTGTCCAGTTTCAGCCAGCCCCATTCTGCTTCAATTATATTTTATTCTAGGATTAATTCCTGTGGCTAACCAAACATAATGCAGAGAAAGCAGGTGTGTGTATCTGTGTATGAGTGAGTGTGAGGGAGAAAAAGAGAAAAAGAATGAGTGTGGGAGGGGGAGGAGAGATAGAGAGGCGAACGAGAATAAAAAATATAACAAAATTACAAAATTTGAATTAGAGAGGCAAATATAATGAATGGAAGGACATAGACAGGACGCAAATAGCAACACTTTAATCTCAGTTATAACAATGGACGCCATTTAGCGTAATTATACGCTAGCAGATGTCGCGCAGACCATTTGTCTCCATTTACAACAGCAGCTCTTAAAAATGAAGACAAAATTATGTTTTCTTATCCACATGTTATGAGCATTCTAAAAATGAAGCAGAAGCTGATATAACGACTAAAATTCTCTAAATATTCACACAAACAGCATTCACGTTATGCAAATATAATTCAGTGAATGCTCAACTACGTTTGACGTGAAAGATAAGGGAAGCAATTCAATTTTATTATTTCCAAGGGAGATTACCTAAACAATTTATACATTTGAAATTATTAACTTTTTAACATCGGGAAAACATAGGAAGTGAGTTTTTATCTCGTTATGTAAATATATTTTGTTGTCAAGAATTGTGATTAATAATGTTTTATTGTATAATATTCTTCTAGGGAGCGCTTTTCGTGATGGCCATATCTCGTGCCCTACTGCCATGGACATCATTAATTTTATTATTCATCATTTTGATGATCAAGTGACAATCCGGTAAGCGTGGGCTGTCCCGGTTCGCCATCTCACACCATCACCAGAGTCTTGTATCCGGTCTGTTGTCTTGTCCCGATTATGCCACGTGCTCAAGCCATCCTGTTGTGTGTCCCTTTACCTTCTTCGAAGTGACGAAGAAGAAGAAGAAGAAGAGGAGGAGGAGCAGGAAAATAAATAGTAGAGTAGTAGAAGAACAAGAAGCAGCAGCCTAGGAAAAAGATAAATAATAATAATAATGAGAAAAGCAGAAGAAGAAGAAGAAGAAGAAGAAGAAGAGAAGAAGAGGATGAGGAAGAAAAAGAAGAATAGCACATCAGGGGGGAAACACGGAAGAAAGAAGAAGATGAAAAGGAAGAAGCAAAACAGAAAGATCGGGACAACCAACGAGAACCAAACTCCCATTAACACACCCTCATTCCTCTATCAGATAAATCTCATTCATCTATCAGATAACCACATTCATCTGTCAGATAACCACAATCGTCTATCAGATAACCACATTCATCTATCAGATAACCACATTCATCTATCAGATAACCATATTCATCTATCAGATAACCATATTAATGTACCAGATAACCTACATTCACCTATAAGATAATTCACATTCATCTATCAGAAAATTCACATTCATCTATCAAAAAATTCACATTAATCTATCACATAACCCACAATCATCTATGAGATAACCATATTCATATATCAGATAATTCACATTCATCTATCAGATAACCACATTCATCTATCAGATAACCACAATCGTCTATCAGATAACCACATTCGTCTATCAGATAACCACATTCAACTGTCATATAACTACATTCATCTGTCAGATAACCACATTCATCTATCAGATAACCACATTCATCTGTCAGATAACCACATTCATCTATCAGATTACCACATTCATCTATCAGATAACCACATTCATTTATCAGATAACCACATTCATCTATCAGATAACCACATTCATCTATCAGATAACCATATTCATTTATCAGATAACCACATTCATCTATCAGATAACCACATTCATCTATCAGATAACCACATTCATCTATCAGATAACCACATTAACTACGGCGCGAATCAGGTTAGACCAGTTTGTTCCATTAACCCAGCAAGGGCACCTTTGATCAGAAGCAGAAACCCCGTGGCTTCAACAGAAAGCGCAGCCGTCAAAATTACACATCAACGGCCACAAAGCTACTGGTTTACCGACACGATGGAAGATTTATTAAACGCATTGTCATTAAGTGAGAAAAGCGGCGCCCCTTATCTGTATCAAGTATGACGTTACCACTATTATTCTTAACGTAATCGATACCATGGAGAATTGTCAGGACAAGCAATAAAGTTCGTACTTGATTACACCCGGTTAAAAACCAGACAGTTACACACAGGCTGACCTGCTAGAGTATCCGGACGTTGTTGATTTCTAACCTTCTCGTACCCGGAGTGGGCAATAAATAGAAGTCGAGTACGAGGAACAATACTTCAAGTGCATCGTTCAGTGTTTTTCTAGAATGCACTCTATAGGTTGGATTGTCTATTTGGATAAGGTTGGTCGGTCGGTCGGTTGGTATGTCTATTTGTCCGTCTTTCTGTCTTATCTGTTTGCCTCCCTGCCTCTCGGTTAGTCGATTGGTAGATCTTCATTTTCCTCTTTTTCTACTCTTCTCTTCCCTCTCCTAGATAACTTGGGGATATAAATTATAAGTACCTCTGAAGTCGCAGTGGGTTCACCTGATGGCGAGGGGCACTGGTTATAGAGCAAGCTAATCCACACGCAAAAATCAGTCCAGTGCACTAGAAGTAGTAGCACGTGAACCACGCTTGAGTTCAAAGCTAGCGAACGCAAAACAATCAAACAAACAAACAACAAACATATTGTTTTAGGACTATGTTCTTGTTATTTAGCAATCTTTCAAGTTGTCAAAAAAGTAAGCACATTCTCTGTACTATAAAAAAAGTAAAAATAGGACAATTCAACAATTACAAATAAAGAGCATTAGTTGAATGATTTTCCCCAGGACATACTGGTGTGGTGGGAAACGAGCAGCCGGACAAATTGGCTGGATCTGAACCATTGGGTGGGGTACTGGTGCATGGTAGAGTAGACGTGGTCGGGGCCCTTCAGAATCGTGTGTATAGTGCGGAAGAACAGTTAGGCCATCACGGCCTGGAGAGAATAGGGATGCCGGGAATGACCAGGGGATCTGGCCGACACACTTTGCGTGCCGATTAGCGTTCCTTATTAACGGTGTCCCTCGCCATCAGGAGAACTCATTCAGACTTCTGAGCTACCTAAGCTATTTTCTATATGATGTATGTTGTGTGAAAGAACCGGTAAACCAACACAGCCTGCAGAGTATAGTTGGGTAGGGGTTGATAAGGGGATCTGGCCAACACTCAGGACTCCGAGGAAAGGGCAGACGGACATATAATCAGACTGCTTCAATATCATTATTATTGGGACTCTTCTCTGCCTGTTGAAAACGAGGTGGGAGGACGCAGGGGAATGTCTCAAGTGCTACGAGGTCGGTTCTTGACTCAACTCAACTTAAATCTCATGTGCATTTGTTGTATAACATTTTTTGGTTTGTTTTAATGAACGGCCCTGTAACGCCTGCTCTCTTTATAGTTCAATGTCCTCCATATTATCAAAATTTTTATAAATAAACAACCCACATCAAAGCTTCCTCTAATGCATTTATCACTTGATCACTAATGGTCCATTAGCCGTGTTCATACAGTTGAACAATTGGCTCCACGGTGGTGTACTTGTTAGTCTGCATGCCTGCCCAGACAGTGGCCCAGGGTTCAGACCCCAGCTGTGGCAGGATGATGTTTCTCGACCCGTACGGTGGTGGAATCGACCCAGTCTAAAAAAAAACATGGGTACCTGTCAATTGTCAGCATATTCTGGGAGGGACAGAGAGGTGGTAGTGTGTGTGTGTGTGTGTGTGTGTGTGTGTGTGAGGGGGGATGGACAGAGAGATGGTAGTGTGCGTGGGAGGGACAGAGAGGTGGTAGTGTGTGTGTGTGTGTGTGTGTGTGTGGGGAGGGGGAGGGGGACAGAAAGACAAACTGTATTTCTGCCTATCTGTCCGTCCACTCCAACCTCATGCCCCCCCCCCCTTTCGCAAGCCCAAAACCCGATCACCCCATTTCGTTGTTAAGCCACCCGTCTATCAGTCCATTTATCCCTCCATCCATACATCCATCTATACATCTAACCATTCATTAATCCATCCGCCCATCTATCCGCGCATACATCCATCCATTTATGCACATATGCACCCATCCAATACTCCATTCATCCAACCATTCATCAGTTAATGCATCCATCCATCTGTCAATGCACCCTTCAATCCATCCATCTATACACCCATCCATCCATTTACCCATTCATCCATCCATCCATCCATCCATCCATCCATCCATCCACACATCCAACCATCCATCAGTCCACCTATCTGTCATTTTAACCTGGTTCACCAGCAAACACGCCTATCTCTCCGTCTTTCCATCAGAATGTTCGTGCCTACATGTAAACAAATCGCCGAATCAATCAATCAATTATACTACCACCCGCTGTTCTGCCATCATCTATATAAGCCTTCCCTCATATCTGTCTGCCCGTCTGTTTGTCTGCCTCAACTCTCCATTCCGTTATCAAGGACACACAACCCATTAATTCTTAAAATTAGCTCCCCATATATAATTAAATAACCCATTAATACAGACATACTATTTCACATTCACATGTGTAGTTAGATGACATTTCTTACACTATTCTCCCTGATATGTCTGATGTAATTACTGTAATCTGCCAGGCTCCATCTTGGTTTGGTGAGTCGAGGTGATGAGATGAGACAGTTGAGGGATAAAATACATCAAATATCTAGTTGAAATATTAAGTACTTCGCATTGAGAATCAATGGTTCCGGAGACTGGTTGTGTCAAGACGCTGGCTATCGATTAAGGCATTCCTTGTTTATTAATCTATAAGCTAATAGATTACCTGTGTGTTGGCTTACATGATTTATTAATCTAGATTCTTTACCTGTGTGTTGGCCTACCTGGTTTCTTGGTTTCTTAATATAGATACTGTACTTGTGTGTTGATTTAACTTCTCCTTCTTCAGCGTTCCGCGCCATTGAAGTTCTTTGCCTCAGATACAACCCGTTTCCATACGTCTCTTTGGTTGACCTTCTCTTGCCAGTCGTTGATTCCAAGTGCTTTGGTTTATTAATTTACCTTCTTTACCTGTGTGTTGATTTACCTGGATTATTAATGCAGATTCTTTATGTGTGTGGCCATTTACCTGGGTTATTAATGTACACTCTTTATCTGTGTGTTGATCTACCCGGTTTATTAATATTGATTCTTTGCCTGTGTGTTGGTCTACCTGGTTTATTAATCTAGATTCTTTACCTATTCTTGATCTACCTGATTTATTACTCTAGATTCTTTACCTGTGTGTTGATATACCTTATTTATTAATTTAGATTCTTTACATGTGTGTTGATATACCTGATTTATTAATTTAAATTCTTTACATGTGTGTTGATATACCTGATTTATTAATTTAGATTCTTTACATGTGTGTTGATATACCTGATTTATTAATTTAGATTCTTTACATGTGTGTTGATATACCTGATTTATTAATCTACATTCTTAACCTGTATCTTGATATACCTGATTTATTAATTTAGATTCTTTACCTGTGTGTTGATATACCTGATTTATTAATCTAGATTCTTTATCTGTGTGTTGATATACCTGGTTTATTAATCTAGATTCTTTACCTGTGTGTTGATATACCTGATTTATTAATCTAGATTCTTTACCTGTGTGTTGATCTCCCTGGCACCTTTCTCTGGGCATTGTGTTAGAGTATTCCCCTTCTCCATGTAATCCGCTTGAAATTTAAGCCTTCAGCCAACCCACCCCAAGCCGTCATATCCTCGAATATCCGATCATCATCATGCGCATTGCAGATAAGCACGGGTTTTCATGTTTCGTCATCTCACACGATCACCAGAGTCGCAGATCAGCTCTCTGTGGCTTTGTCTATGTGGCCAAGCTATCTAGAAATTTCTTCTCTGCCTTCCTCTTGTTATTCTTCCCCGAATCTTCCCAGTTCTAATCAAGTTCTCTAGTTTATTTCTTCTCACTAGATGCTAAAACATCTTGACTGCCAACGTCTAATTTCTCTAAACAGTTTACGGTGCTCATTTATTTCTGGTAGGACTTGCTCATTGGTCTTTTTTGGGGTGGGATGGGGTCCTGTTTATTCTCAGTTTTTGCATCACTTACTAGGCGTTCTTCTGAGTATACTTTTTTGTATGTGTGCATTCACTCGCTTTGAAATCAAGCATAGTCCATACATGTGCTACTACTTCTAGTGCTCTAGACTGAGTTTTGGGGCCTCTGGATTAGCTTTCCCTATCTATTACTATTACCAGTGTCCCTGGCTATCGGGCGAACCCATTGCGACTTCTGAGGTACTTGTAATTTGCGTCCCTAAGTCAAGTACGAGAAGTCAACATTTTAGTCCAACTGTCAGGTGTAGGGGTTGAACCTGCTACCTCGGCATCAGCAAACCGGATGTTTTACAATGCGAAAATCTTATCCATTCGCCCATGCTGATCTCCGCACTTGATGATGATGATGATGCTGATGGCATGTTGCACTTAAGTCACGATCCCTAAAGGCAGCATACAACCTACATGGTGGTCTTACTCACGGCATAGCTGGAATGTTACAGTATCCACTTAAAGTTCGGAAGCTACTGGGTTTGAATCCAAGCATAGAGCTGAACTCATCTCTTCTCATCATGTTCCTCTTGCACTTTGCGGTGTTGAGGTGAAGTATAAACAGCGGAAGAGTGCCCGTTTATGGGCTTCATGTATCGAGATTCCCATATACCAATGTATCGAGATTCTCATGGACTCTGCTATCGCCTCTGTCCATCGTTTACGTGGTCGGCCTCTTCGTGTGCTTCTATTTGGTCTGTACACCATTGCTTGTTGTGGTATACTGTCTGTTGGTGACCTAGTTTCATGGCCAAACCATCTGACTTGCCGCCTTCCAATAAAATCTAGCGCTGCCCCCAATTTAGTCATAATTTCTTCATCTCTGATGTTCTCTCTTCTTGATACCATAAGCCCGATTATACTTCTTAGTTTGTCTACGAGCAGTATAGAGTTGGACATTCGTATAAAAACCATTGGTTTGCAATGGTATCGCACATACCCTGTCCTCTTGTGCCGTGAGATCGGGTATCAAGTCTTCTCGGATAAGGACCCAAAAAAAAAACAGGAGGTTTCTTCTGACAATTGCACATGTTAACATTCATTCATTCATTCATTCATTCATTCATTCATTCATTCATTCATTCAGTAGCATATCCTTTGCAGAATCTCGCTCCCATAAGAACCTTTCAGAAAACTTCTCGATCATAAGCAATGTATCCCGCGTCTGATACACCAATCTGGAGATCGTCTGCCACATCCTGTACCCATCTTCTCTTTGGCCTTCATCTTCCTCTCTTCCCAGGCATACACCCCGCCATTATTGTTCTCTCCAAACTTTCATGACGTTTCAAGTGACCAAAATATTTCAACTTTCTTTGTTTTATCGCCTTTAGTAGCCTACGTTCTTCAATATTCAGATCTTGTCGTATGGATGCATTTGTTCTTTTCTGTATCCAAGATATTCCTAGAACTCGTCTATAACATTTATATTCAAAGGCATGTATGCGCTGTTCAGCTTATTTAGTAAGTGCCCAGGTCTCATAGGCGTATGTTGCAATGAGAAAGATGCATGCTAACATGTTACACATCTTTTGTTGTTGTTGTTGTTGTTGTTGTTGCATATCCTTTACAGGACATCGCTGTCAACAGCAGCATCTTTCAGCTCTCTGTTGATTTCTTGGCAAGATTACGCTCAGTAGTTTGCCATTGCTTTCTGAGCGGCCGGCTCAGTATCCCGCAAGTCACCAGCGGGGGTAGAACCGCTCCCAGTTCTCTCCCGCTACGAGACTGCGTGATAAACGGGATTACGGAGAAAGTGTTGTAACCCCTCGGCCAGAGAGACCGGCATGTTACACATCACGCAGCATAAATAAATCTTGCACGATTTATGGCCTGGCATATTTCGCTGCATCTCGTCATGTGCATACTGTAGAGGTACGTATTATTTTCTGTGAAAAATACATGATGCTTTTCACATAACAAGATATATACCCCTGAAGTTTTCAACTGATGAGATGCAGCGAAATATACCAGGCAAGAAATCGTGCAAGATTGTATTTATGGCGTCTGTGGTTAAATTCACTTGTGTGTGTGTGTGTGTGTGTGTGTGTGTGTGTGTGTGTGTGTGTGTGTGTTCGCTCGCTTTGAACTCAAGCGTAGTCCATACACGGGCTACAACTTCTAGTCCACTGGACGGATTTCTACGCGTGGATGAGCTTTAACTATTACCAGTGTCCCTCGCCATTAGGCGAACCCACTCCAACTTCCTGAGGTACTTGTAATTTACGTCACCAAGTTAAAAGGATGAGAAGTCAACATTTTAGTCCAACTGGCAGGCGTAGGGGTTGAATCCGTCATTGTTTTTCAGATTGTCTGCTCATTGTCCATGCTTCACATCCATACAAAAGCACAGGGTTTGTGTAGCACCTCAACACTCTTTTTCTCGTTGCAAATGACATCTTTTTATTGGTCAGTATGTTTTTCAACTTGCAAAAGGCTGCCTTCGCCTTGGCGATTCTTGTTCTAATCCCTTCAAGGTATCTCCCATAAGATGTTATGTTTGTTCCGAGATAATTGTACCGATTAACTTGTTTAAGAATATTCCCATTTACTAGTATGCAGTATTACATTGTGGTATTTCTTTCTTCTTAGTGACGGTCATAATCTGTGTCTTCTTACAATTTAATTCTAACCCCAGTTGTTCACTGTGTGCAACAAATGCATCTACTAAATGTTGCAGATCCTGCTCATTATCTGCAATCAATACTGTATCATCAGCATATCTAATGTTACTGATGTTACGTCCCCCAATGATGATTCCTTTCATATCGTCAACATTTCTGAAAATACTTTCATCTGTACAGGGAAAACGATCTGGAGACATTACACGTTCCTGTCTCACATCTCTCTTAATAGGCTGATATTGACCTACTTCATTATCAATCCTTATAGCAGCTTGTTGTTTCCAGTTCATGTTTTTTATATGCCTAACAATGAATAATATAAAATGGGGGAGGTAGTAAGGACGAAGCTGCTGGGGACAGCAAAGGACTGGACGGTTCGGAATGAGTGGTTTAAGAACTTGTACCCCAAAGAGGGATACTGGTAGAAAGATGAAGGATAGGAAAACATTGTTAGGCTTAGTCGACCTGGGAGCACAATTCAATGAAGAAGAAGAAGGAAAAAAATTTACGAGTCTAAGAGTATTCGAACACACAACCATCAGACCTGCACCTAAGCGAGCTCGCCACTACACTACTGCAAGACCCACCAATGTGATATTATTACTGCAACTACCCGCAGCTCAATATTGATATTACTTGCTGTTATAAAAGAATTATAGTTAATTATTGATAGCAAAGTGCGGTAAATATTGTTCTCATCCCTGCACTTGTTACTCTGACTGTTCAGCCAAACATCAACAATGAACAGTATCCTGAGTAACCATGGGAACAAGGGACATTGTCTCCGTCTTAATCAGCAACTGGAGATAACTCTTGACAAGGGAGTTTATTCGATGTTTGCAGAAGCTGAGGTTGTCATTGAGAATTTAAAATCCTGCAAATTGACGAGGGGGCTGAGGATACAAAATCTCTGTTCGGATCTGTTTGCTTTATCGACAGTCTGTCATGACTTTGAAACGATAAACCGACAGAGGCACATTAGGATGAAACTAATAACGAAACACATCTTGGTCAAATATTGCAGTCTTTGTTTGTTTCTTTCTTTCTTTCTTTCTTTCTTTCTTTCTTTCTTTCTTTCTTTCTTTCTTTCTTTCTTTCTTTCTTTCTTTCTTTCTTTCTTTCTTTCTTTCTTTCTTTCTTTCTTTCTTTCTTTCTTTCTTTCTTTCTTTCTTTCTTTCTTTCTTTCTTTCTTTCTTTCTTTCTTTCTTTCTTTCTTTCTTTCTTTCTTTCTTTCTTTCTTTCTTTCTTTCTTTCTTTCTTTCTTTCTTTCTTTCTTTCTTTCTTTCTTTCTTTCTTTCTTTCTTTCTTTCTTTCTTTCTTTCTTTCTTTCTTTCTTTCTTTCTTTCTTTCTTTCTTTCTTTCTTTCTTTCTTTCTTTCTTTCTTTCTTTCTTTCTTTCTTTCTTTCTTTCTTTCTTTCTTTCTTTCTTTCTTTCTTTCTTTCTTTCTTTCTTTCTTTCTTTCTTTCTTTCTTTCTTTCTTTCTTTCTTTCTTTCTTTCTTTCTTTCTTTCTTTCTTTCTTTCTTTCTTTCTGGCTGGCTGGCTGGCTGGCTGGCTGGCTGGCTGGCTGGCTGTCTGTCTGTCTGTCTGTCTGTCTGTCTGTCTGTCTGTCTGTCTGTCTGTCTGTCTGTCTGTCTGTCTGTCTGTCACCCTCTCTCACCCACTCACGATCTTTCTCTATCGCTCTAGCTAAGAGCTCTCTCTATCTCTAGCTAAGATTTTTGTATTTCATTTGAGTGGCTTTTCATGTATACAGTTTTGGTTAATATATGAGTATTTATCAGTTATAGTATCAAACAAAACGTAGGTTTGGACCTAACACAAATGGATGGCGGAAAATGAGAAGTAGTTGGTGTGTCACAGTTATGACTTAAAAGTTGATAATATAGTAGCAGACATGGTCTATTATACAAGGGGAAGTCAATAAGTAGAAAAATAACTAAATATGATAACAACTTGAAACGAGTCTATTTTTAAAAAATAACTGACCTTCCAGTGCCCGTTTTTGAGTCGTTTTCCTGCATGATTTTTGAGCAACAGTTCTTATAACAAATAAATTCCCGACTGATTTGCTTGATAACTCGTACGTTCATCCTTGCTTGAACAGCTTTATACTTGCTGCGACTAAAATGTCTCCTCCCGATAAATTATCACCACCTCTTTTTTGTCTCCAGTTTTAGAGCGATTTAGGGGTATGTTACACACAATTTAGAATCTTTGATAAGATAATCACCCCATAACCCTCGGAAAATGGAAAACGGGGACAAGAAAAAGAAAATAAATCATGATGCATTAGAGATACTCTGCCATGATTGTTAATTTTAAACCTGGACATAATTCACGCATGCGCTGACAAATCCAGTCACGGCACCGGAAACACGTGTTCATGCAAATAATGACAGAATTGAGAGTAGCTTCCCCCTGATTATGTTGTCTTTGAGAATGAATGAGGTATGGCGGTTAATGATTCATTGGGCGTTGGATTAGCCAGGAGATTGTAGGAGAGAAAGTCGTGCCGGGGCTGCTTTAAGGTGATGTCACATGCCAGATGGTCATCATCATCTTCATCATCATCGTCTACCATTTTTTGTCGTCAAGCGTCGTGGGGAGGAATAATTGCCGACCGGCGCCTGATGGGTGCCACTGGATAGTGTCATTGCGTGTGATTGTAGAATATCTTTGATGTCGACAATATGTTTTCTTTGCGGGCGTCTTCTTGCTCTCGAAGCAGATCTTCTTTGACGTAGGACCACTGCTGATAGTTGATAGTGTTGCATTCTAATGAGATGGCCGAACCATTTTATCTTTTGTCTTTCAATAAATGTGGCACATGGTGTTCATCACACTGTCTGTCTGATAACATCATTTCTTATCCCGTCTCGGACAGTTAAGTTGGAATCTCTTCTCAAGCATCACACAACCGCCCGCCGCCATCTTGATCGTAAACTCTCCCAATTAATTGTGTGGCCAAACAAGAACACTATGCAGGAAGTCAAAGAAGATTGATAAACCAACACAGAACTGGTGTCGTTAGCCGCTACACGCTCCGGGATTTACTGAGGAAGGGATCCGAGCACTTATGGACTGAATGGTTCGATGTGCAATGAGGATGATCTGTCGACTGAATAACTAACTAACTAACTAACTAACTACCTACCTACCTACCTAACTACCTACCTAACTAACTACCTACCTACCTACCTACCTACCTACCTACCTACCTACCTACCTACCTACCTAACTAACTAACTAACTAACTAACTAACTAACTAACTAACTAACTAACTAACTAACTAACTAACTAACTAACTAACTAACTAACTAACTAACTAACTAACTAACTAACTAACTAACTAACTAACTAACTACCTACCTAACTAACTACTTACCTAACTAACTACTTACCTAACTAACTACTTACCTAACTAACTACTTACCTAACTAACTAACTAACTAACTAACTAACTGACTAACTACCTACCTACCTACCTGCCTATCTAACCAACCAACCAACTAACTAACTAACTAACTAACTAACTAACTAACTAACTAACTAAGTGTGATTTATGATGTCCAAGTTTGAAATATGTAGCATAG
The DNA here is from genome assembly GCA_963921405.1 of Cepaea hortensis. NCBI lineage: Eukaryota > Metazoa > Mollusca > Gastropoda > Stylommatophora > Helicidae > Cepaea > Cepaea hortensis. The sequence continues at coordinate 308,799,993 of OY992876.1, read as the reverse complement.
GACTAGTGTGAATATGCTATTTATTATTTGTCGTTTTTTGTTTCAGTATGGGTGCTAATTGATATATAAGCGCACTTGTTTATTGACATCTGATTTCGATTTCCTTATCTATTCTGCCATCTTCTGTGACCATACTTTAAAAAAAAAAACAAACAACAGATATTTTAATTCTTTAGCTTGTTTCAGAGATGTGCTATTTATCAGTAAACGTAGTGGACCAGGAGATCTGCTAACTTGCATTACTTCAGTTTTGGCTGTATTTATAATCATCATCCTCAGATGGCAGGTAGTATTTTTCATTATTTTCCTGGCTTATAACAAATGGCAAACTACTGAACGTAAACTTGCCCAGGTATCACGAACAGCCAAAAATGCTGGTTTGACTGCACGTAAAGGATATGCAACTAACTAACTATAGCAAATGGTAAAGGACGACACATGTTGCCCAAGCTACTGTATATCAGCGAACCATGGACAATGAATATAAGTATTAAAAACAAAAGGGTCGATTTCATTGCACCGGGTTTTATCCCATTTGGTATCGTCCCTCTTCCCAGAAGGACCAGCCGCTGACTGAGAGCATCGCCCAAAACACAACATCCATAGCTTCAGCGACGAGCCCCAGGAGTCTCGTAGAAAGAGCACTCGTGCTCTGAACGGCACTGTCCGGGGACGAATTCACAGCCTTCGGAACGTGAGACAGGTGCATAACCACTCCGCCACGAAGAACAGGGTCAATGAATAAAGAGGGGAGAGAGAACAGGGAGGATATAAAAAAGCCGTTTTATTCCCCGGTCGAATGCTAGAAATTCCACGGGCTACCAACATCCACGTGCTACAGGTGGATAATTCAGACGTCAGAGCTCAAGAATCATCATTATTTGGTGAGACGGTAGCTTGTCACACAAAAAAATATTCTTCTAACAAAATATGTTAATATACATGGATACTTAATGGATAGAAGGAATATCAGATATGTTCACAGTCAATACAGGGATGTGTGCTCTCTCCTCTGCTATTTAATGTCTACATAGACAGAATATCCAAAGAAGCAAGTCTTGACAGAACAGATTCAGAAAATTTAGAACTCTTTACTCCAGATGAAACAACTGATATACAAGAAGTAAATGAACTTCTATTTGCAGACGATCAGTGCCTATTTTACAGCTATGAGGGCAGACTACAACATCATATTAATAATCTGAGTTCAACCTGCAGCAGATACAATATGAGTATAAACACAGTCAAAACCGAAGTAATGCAAGTTAGCAGATCGCCAGGCCCACTAAGTATACGACTAAATAGCACAACTTTGAAACATGTTAAAGAATTCAAATATCTTGGAAGTATGATCACAGAAGATGGCAAATTGGACAGATAAATCGAAATCAGATGTCAAAAAGCTAGTGCACTTACATATCAACTATCACCCTTACTCAAACATCCAAACATACCCATGTCCGCAAAACGACAGATAATAAACAGCACATTCACACCAACCCTATGCTACCAATCTCAAACCTGGACTTTATTCAAATCACACCTTCGCAAAATCAACACCTGCGAGATTAGATGCCTGAGGAGAGCTGCCAACCTAACAGTCCGAGACCGAGTAAGAAATGCTGTTATCAGACAGACTGTGGGATCAACAGCTTATGCCACATTTATTGAAAGGCAGAAGATCAAGTGGTTTGGCCATGTTGTTAGAATGCAACACCATCAACTACCATCACTGGCCTTACACCTAAGATCATCTGCGACAAGACCAAGAGGACATCCAAGAAGAAAATGGATTGACGACATCAAAGACATTGTACAATCACACGGAATAACACTATCCAGGGCCGCCCACCGGGCGCTGGAACGCAAATTATTCCTCCCCACGGCGCTTGACGGCAGAAGTGGAAGATGATGATGATGATAATGATGACTTAATGGATTATTGCAATTGAAAGTTAACTGATTCAGTGCCAAACAAAAATCAGGTGTGGACAAAACATGGCACACAATAAAATGAACAAGTATTATGACGTAAATTCCCGAGCATTGAAATTGCAGAAGATACCGCGAAACAAAACAAATAACACGATGGCCCTAGTAGGGCGTTATACCGTCCTTCTGTCCAAATATGGCGGTATATTATCCCTCGGCACTGAATCAATTAAGAATACTGTCGGTCGATTCAATCGAGAAAGAAGACTACACAAAGGTGCATTGTTTTGATGTCGAACAGACAATATCAATAAACGCCGACCGAATTTCACCTTCGCAGTCACATTTCAGCAGATATTGCTCGCAGACTGTCTGATGATCTCATCATCATCATAATATTCATCATCATCATCATCATCATCATCATCATCATCATCATCATCATCATCATCATCATCATCATCATCATCATCATCATCATCATCATCATCAGCAGCAGCAGCAGCAGCATCAATATTATTATTGTCGCGACAGGCTAAAGAGGGGCAAATCAAGGATGGGTCGGGCGGAAGATGTCATCAGACAGGTCTGCAGTCCTACCAGTATCAACCCCGGCAAGGAATTGGTGTCTGTGCCTCCATCTTTTAAGTGCATCTTCTCCTGCATTTTCACACTCGACAGACGGTGCAGAGAACAGAACCCTGCCGCTGTCAATGCAGAGGTCAACGCGCTCATCAATGAACACTCAGACAACCCAGAAGTGCTCATCTATACAGATGGATCTGTTGTAAAGCAGCAGAGAAGTGCGTGGGCATTTACAGCCCGTTCAGCGTGCCGAGCCGTTCAAGAATCCAGTGGTGCCCACTCTATGACCACGAGCAGCATGACGATGGAGGTAATGGCAGTAACACAGGCTTTCATATGGCTAGAATCACAGCATTATACCAACGTGTGTGTACTAAGTGATTCAATGAGCATGATTCGGAAGGTCGATGCAGGATCTGTACGTAGACAGTCGACTGATTCGCTGCGGAAGTCAGTTGTCCGTAACTTTACCTTCATCTTCGTCCCGGGACATGCGGGAGTCGAGGGAAATGAACGAGCTGATAAACTGGCATGATCTGCATCCCCTGCAGATGGCCAGCCCAGGGATCGCGCCGATGTTATCAACATAATTAAAGAGATGTCGAGAACAGAGGACTTTGACGTCAGTGAATCCACATCGTTGTCCAGGATGAGAGACTTGGGAGTAAGAATTGGCACGGCCAGACACGAGAGGTACATCGGGAAAACGAGGGGCCTCGACAACCAACACAGAACTGGCACTATTAGCCACCGGACGCTGATGCATATTCTGGGGGGGGGGGGAATCTGAGCACTTATGGACCTGTCCGGAGTGCAATGACGATACCCCAACTTATAACTGATAACTGATAACTGATTATTATTGTCATCAATATCATCATCATCAATATCATCATCAGCATCATCATCATCAACACATTCATCATCATCATCACGTAACAAACTGTTTACAGAATGTTGCTTATTCCCATGTCTCACACAATTTCATGATCCAGATGTCCTTACACTTCTGAATCCAGCGTCGTGTTAGTTCACTCCTGCCTCTTCTCCCAGGAACAACACCGTCAGTTATACCTCCCGAGCCACCATGACGTTTAATATGGCCAAACTGTTTCAGTTTCTAAGACACGGTGCGGTGTATGAGCCAGGTGTCGTCCATGTTTATTTCTTGTAGAAATTTCTTCTTCTGTTTAAAAAAAAAATAGTTCTCATAACATGTACAAAACTGTGACTGCCTATGTCTAATTTCTCTAATCAGTTTACGGCTTTTATTTGTTTTTTTTTGGGTAGGACTTGCTTATTGGTTTTTCTGTCCATGGTATTCTTTGCATTTTCCTCAGAAACTGCATTTCCACAGCTTTAGATGTTTTTCAGCTTGTCTGTTCATTGTCCACGTTTCGAATCCATATACAAGTACAGGTTCTATGTAGCATTTCAACACTCTTTTATGATAATACTGATAGTGATAATACTGATGATGAAAATGACGATGAACGAAATTATGATGGTGATACTAATGATGGAAATGATATTGATGATCAAAATGATGATGATGATAATAATATTGAAGATGAAATGATGATGATGATGATGATGATGATGATTATGATGATGATGATACACATAGTGAAAGTGATGATGTGAAAATGATGATGATGATTTAAATGATGATAAAAACTGCAACATAGGAACTGCATACAGAAAGAAAAAAAACAACAACCAAAAGCTGCAGACAAAAACACCCACATAATATAGGCATTATCCGGGCTTTAAATTAGCGGCTATCCAAACAGAGAATGAACCGGCAGACATTGTATCACATAATCCTGTCACAAGATAATCCCCGCTGGTTACATGTTGGCTTAAGGATTAAGGCTCATGAAAAATGGGTCATGAATATCAATCAATCAAGTGCCGTCTCAGCGATGAACAAGATATGCAGTAGTTTCGCAATCTTTAGTGCGCCTGACTTGGAATGCTCCTCTAGGTGGTAGATTACCTATGGACAAGGGAGAAGTGGTCGAGCGCCTGTGGGACCACGTGCAGAAGGTGGGGGAACAGATTGAGAACCCTTTGCGGAAAGAATGATATTGCGAGGGATCGGCAGGGGTTCTGGAAGAATCTCAAAACTCAGAGGGAAGACAAGGAGAAATGTTAATCACAGCGGTGGAAACGATTAGTAGTATGACTCTCCGCTGGCTGTTGAACGATGTGACGGAACGCGCATGGGAATGTTCTGAATGCAGTGACGTCGGTTCTTAGCTCAACTCAACTCAACTGCGACTCGCTGTTTTGTCACTTGACTTTGTTTTCCCAGTTATATCGCTGCCAACCCCGTGCTCGTTAAACTTTCATGTTCGGTTTCATCGTGGTGTTCTAACACAATGGTATAGGGTGTATTTTTAATGAATGTGCAGTGTTTGAAAATATTCCCGGTCCACGTTTTGTATTCACTCTCTGTAAAGTTCATGCAACATAATAGGTAAATACAAAACTTGGACCGGTAATATTTTCAAGCACTGCACAGTCATTAAATATACACCCTGTATGTCTAAGAGGATTTAAATGAGTTTAAAGGCAAGAAGGTCAACTTCACTGCACCGGATTTTATCACATATAGTTCGGTCTCTTTCCGCAGGGCAACCTGCCGAAAGCGTCGCTCACAGCACGACATCCGCAGCTCCAGCGACGACCCCCAGGTGTCTCCGAGACAATTACTCTCGTGAACCGAACGTCGTAGGCCGGAATAGAATCCACAACCTTTCGAGCGTGTGCCAAGAGGAAGAGATGGTTTCTCCTGGACACATGCATAAATGTGGCCCTTCTAGCTGTGGACACTATAGGAAAAGATGTTCAGTACAATACAGCAGATAGGCAGCTGCTGAGTTGAGTGCTTGGTGCGACAATATGAGCAATAGGTTTCATGTGGAATGCTATTTACTCTATCCGCGGTGGTGTTTGTTGTCAACTGCATGTTTAGAAAAATGGCGGGCGGCCGGTTGGTAAACTAGCTGGTTTGCTGTATGCAGTAATGCGCTTGCAACTACTTGTTATCCACAGTTGTATACTGTAGTCGACGAACAATAAACAATTATTTAAATACATCGAGGCCATAGCATTTAGGTATCTAAGTCCGGGATTATGCCAACAGAATGCCTTCGTTGTGGACTTTGCGATTACCGTGGGGTTAAATGTGCCACATTGGAGCAGTATCAGTGACTATGTACTATGTGTGTTATTATTTCCCCTTACACACATTAGTTAGTTAATTAGGTAGTTAGTTGGTTAGTTAGTCAACAGATCAGCCCCATTGCACATTGAACTATTAGTCCATAAGTGCTCCCATTAACTACTGGGTATCTCCCTCAGCGTGTAGAGACTGATGAACCGGTTCCGTGTTGGATTACTATTCTTCGTTCTGTTTCCCATAGTAGCCAAGTCTTCTTCTGTTGATTTATGATCATTTGGTCTGTCTGTTTGTATATCTGTCTGTGTGTCTGCCTACGGTTAGTTTCGTCTGTCTACTTGTGTATTTGTCTGTGTGTCTGCCCACGATAATTTGGTCTGTTTGTTTGTATATTTGTCTGTCTGTCTGCTTAAAATCAGTTGGTTTGTCTTTATATCTGTGTGTATGTCTGCCTACGCACATTTGGTCTATCTGTAAATCTGTATCTATGTCTACATTCGAACTATTGGCCTGTCATTTTCTCGCCCTGTCTCATTGAAGACGTTAAGAACATATCACAAGTG
>OY992876.1:308786226-308791226 GCA_963921405.1 Cepaea hortensis | reverse complement strand
TGGATATATGCCTGTCCTTTCCGTGGCGAAGGCGTTACGGACGCGATACGTAATCCCGTATACCCGGGTTCGAAACACAGCGGTGCTGGTTTTTTTTTCCTTCGAAAAAGCTAATGGTGCCGGTCGTTCAGAAAGCAATGGCAAATTACTGAACGTAAAACTTGCCCAGGAATCACGAACAGCCAAAAATGCTTGGGTTGACTGCTACATCCTGTGAAGGACATACAACTAATTTTTGCTTTATATGTCTGTCCGTGTGTGTGTCTTTGCTACTGTCTTTGTGTGACTATGTTCCTCAGCTTGTGTGTCTGTCTACTCTCTGTCCAGCTACACATCGCATGTTTGAAAAGGAAGACCCCCACGCAACTATAATCATAGTGACAGAAATCTCTCTCTCCCCCTTCCCGAACACCACCACCATCAGAGCTGTTGATTTGTTGCCACCCCTAGCTTCCTGATTGCCACCGGAAGTCTTGCATGTTGTCATGGCATCCGTCAACTCTGACAGCTAAATGGACATCGCTGTTGCCAGTAATTATCTCAGTCCCAGCTTTGCGCGCTTGGTGCATCAGCCAGAACTGTATCCAGCTTTGATAACCGCCATTTTGAATGGCAGAAAGCTGCCATCCGGTTTCAGTCAAAATTGGAAACTTGGATTGGTTTAGATAAGAGAATGTTGTTTTTTTTTCTCCCCATAATTTTGTTTGGTTAAAGGTGTTTGTGCGTATATGGCTTAGCGGTAGTGAGTGCAGCTTTATAAACCGCATCATCATCATTATCATCGCCGTTACGTGCCTTGCCGGCTGGCGTGGACGATCATAGTTCTACACAAATTGCGATCTCTGACGGCATGGATCAGTTCATGTGTTAGCTCCTTTCCGTGTCACGACCTAATACTGCCAAGAATTGTCTGTCGTCCTCTATTTTTCATCTCACAAATCTGTTCGGTTGTCAGAACATATTCCAGATTTTGTCTTCTCTTAATGTTGCCAATACAAAAATGATGACTGCATTTTTCTGATGTGTGTTCAGTTGTCGTTGCGACTTAACCCCCATCAAAATGTACAGATTGCTCATTTTGACTGTCCAATGCATTTTCAGCATTCTTCTATAAAACCATATGTTCAGTTCTCTAGGGATGTTTTTCGCCTGTTTACTAATTGTCCAGGATTCGCAGCCGTATGTTAAAAATTAGTTCTATGTAACATGCAAGAACTCATTTTTATAGCTTCCAATGGCAAGGACCTTTTACATAAAGTGTTCATTTCATAGAATACAACTTTTGCTCGTCCTACCCAAGTAAGTGGTGCATCTTTCATCTGATGTTATTAATGTTATCCATGTTATCGATTTTATCCATGTTATCAACGTTATCCATGTTATCCACGTTTTCCATGCCTCGATATCCACATTATCCATGTTATCCACGTTATCCACGTTATCTAAATTATCCATGTTATCCAAGTTATCCATATCGAATGTATCCAATCCCGACGCACCTAGTTCGAAATCAGCCCCATTAGAGCTAGAAGCAGATCGCTTTGCGTTGGTTTTCACAATAGTATGTTCGTCGACCATTTAGAAAGCAACCACAAACTACTGAACATAAAACTGTCAGTAATCCGCAATCAGTTAGTAAATTATGGGGTTGATATATTTTGGAGACATCTGGGGGGGGGGGGGTGTCCGGGTGAAAAAAAGGGGGGGGGGTGTGGTCGCCGGATCTACGGGATTTTAACGATGTACGACTATTTCTACGGACGGGTATCTGGTCTGTGGAAAAATACTGAGTAATATGAGATGAAAAGTTACCACCTGAGCTGGTCCTTACTCTCAACTCATTTGAGTTTAACGGCCAGTACTTCAACCAGATCAGCGGGGTTGCAATGGGTACTAAAATGGGCCCTAGCTACGCATGCCTCTTTATGGGCCACCTCGAGTACCAGATATGGCAACTCTACAACGGTAGAATCCCTGAACTATACAGGCGATACATCGATGATGGTGTTGGTGTCACCTGTATGCCACGGGCGGATCTCGAAAGATTCATAGACTTCTTCTCCAACTTTCATCCTTCTATCAAACTCACTTCCCATATTTCCTCTACTTCTGTCAACTTCTTAGACATTACCGTTTCTATTGGGACCCATGGTCTCACCACGACGGTCTACTACAAACCGACTGACTCTCACGCCTTTCTACTCTACACCTCCTCTCACCCTCCGGCCTGCAAAGACGCTATTCCTTATTCTCAACTTCTGCGCCTTCGACGACTATGCCAAAATGATGAGGATTTTCAGCACAATGCTCAGGAAATGTTGGACTTCTTCAGGCTTCGTGGCTATCCGGATCATGTCCTATCATCAGCCTTCCGCCGGGTTCTACCCGTTAGCCGTACAGAGGCTCTCACCTCTGCACCTAGACCAAAGAACCTTCGACCGGTACTTTCTCTTACCTACCATCCGCATAATTTTTCAGTCAAGAATATCCTCTTTCGACATCTATCTATCCTTCAAGCTGACCCTACTACCAGCGCGATATTTTCAGAGAAACCACTGGTGGCCTACAGACGTGACCGTAACCTCAGAGATGTACTCGTCCACAATAGAGTACAGGGATTTCCACCTCCACCCTCACAATTAGGAACTAAGGCTTGCCTGAGATCTCGATGCAAGACCTGCCCATATGTGATCCACACTCCAGTAGTGCGATTCCCCAATGGCAATTTACGCATCACAGAAGAATTTTCCTGCACCAGTCGCAACATCATTTACGCCATAATATGCAAAAGGTGTGATATGAAGTACATTGGGGAGACGGGTCTCATGCTAGCCGACAGATTCCGCCAACATCTGAGTGACATCAACACCAACGAGAGCAAGCCTGTCTCCACCCACTTCAATAGCGCCAACCATCAAGGTGCTTCCAATGTCCAGGTCACTGGCATCCAGTCTTGCTCCTCTGGTCCGCAACATCGCAAGAATACAGAAAACCGGCTCATATTCACTATGGGGTGCCTAACACCACACGGCCTCAACACCCAACATAGTTTCATCTAATCGTAGTCATTTCCCCTCCCCACTCTGTTGCTTCCACACCCTCCTGATATCACCCTTGTCCGGCCTCCAACTTATCCTCTACCCTGTCCCCTATGCCATGTGTGGCGGGTCGTAGGCTCTTTTCCAATCTCTCTCTCTGTCTCTCTCTCAATCTCTCTCTCTCTCTCTCATTCTCCCTCAACAATCGTGCTTCTCTGTGCCTACTTATGCCATGGGTGGAGTGTCATAGGCTGTTTTCCAATCTATCTCTCTCAATCTCTCTCTCTCAATCTCTCTCTCTCTCTCTCTCTCTCTCTCTCTCTCTCTCTCTCTCTCACTTTCTCTCAACAATCGTGCTTCTCTGTGCCTACCTATGCCATGTGTGACGGGTCGTAGGCCCTTTTCCAATCTTCTCTCTCTCTTTCTCGGTCTCAATCTTTCTCTCTCTCTCTCTCTCTCATTCTCTCTCACCAATCGGGCTCCTCTGTGCCTACCTATGCCATGTGTGGCGTGTCGTAGGCTCTCTTCCAATCTCTCTCTCCCCCCTCTCTCTCTCTCGTTCTCTCTCTCAATCTCTCTCTCATTCAATCTCAACGATTGTGCTTCCCTGCGCCTACCTATGCCATGTGTGGCGTGTCGCCCCTATGCCAAGTGTGGCGTGTCGTAGGCTCTTTTCCTATCTCTCTCTCTGTCTCTCTCTCAATCTCTCTCTCTCATTCTCCTTCAACAATCGTGCTTCTCTGTGCCTACCTAAGCCATGGGTGGAGTGTCGTAGACTTTTTTCTAATCTCTCTCAATCTCTCTCTATCTCTCTCTCAATCTCTCTCTCTCATTCTCCCTCAACAATCGTGCTTCTCTGTACCTACCTATGCCATGCGTGACGGGTCGTAGGCCCTGTTCCAATCTTCACTGTCTCTTTCTCTCTTTCTCGGTCTCAATCTCTCTCTCTCTCCCTCTCTCGTTCTCTCTCAACAATCGTGCTTCTCTGTGCCTACCTATGCCATGTGTGGCGTGTCATAGGCTCTTTTCCAATCTCTCTCTGCCCCCCCCCTCTCTCTCTTTCTCTCTCGCAATCTCTCTCTCATTCAATCTCAACGATCGTGCTTCTCTGCGCCTACCTATGCCATGTGGGGCGTGTCGTAAGCTCTTTTGCAATCTCTGTCTCTCTCAATCTCTCTCTCTCTCATTCTCTCTCAACAATCGTGCTTCTCTGTGCCTACATATAGTCATGTGTGGCGTGTCGTAGGCTCTCTTCCGATCTCTCTCTCTCGATCTCTCTCTCTCTCTCTCGATCTCTCTCAATCTCTCTCTCTCGCTCATTCTCTCTCAACAATAGTACTTTTCTGTGCCTACCTATGCCATGTGTTGCGTGTCGTAGGCTCTTTTCCAAACTCTCTCTCTCTCTCTCTCTCTCTCTCTTTCTCTCTCTCTCTCTCTCTTCCATCTTGCTTCTCGGTGTCTACCTATTCCAACTATATTGCTGGTGGTCTGATGTTACACAGCCTCAATAACACAACCACGGGGGGGGGGGGGTTGATCCTCATGTACGTTGTATAAAAATCAACCTTGCTGGCTGGGGTACAGTATGAGTGAAGCCTCGTATATGTAGACCGATCGACCCCATACACATCTGGTGGCGTGCCGTAGGCACTTCTCCAATCTCTATCTTTTTTCCCCTCTCTCTCTCTCTCTCTCTCTCTCTCTCTCTCTCTCTCTCTCTCTCTTCCATCTCACTCCTCTGTGCCTACATATTCCAACCATATTGCCGGTGGTCTGATTTCAACACAACCACTGGGTGATTTGATCCTCAAATACGTTGTATAACAATCAACCTTACTGCCTCTATTCCATAGGGGACAGTATGAGGGAAGCCTCGTATTTGTAGACTGACCGACCCCACATACATCAGGGGCGTGTCGTAGACACTTTTCAAATTTCTCTCTCTCTCTCTCTCTCTCTCTC
>OY992876.1:308778726-308783726 GCA_963921405.1 Cepaea hortensis | reverse complement strand
ATGAAGGCTAACCGCCGCAACGTTCTGTATGTGTCGTAACTCTGTTATGTAAAGCTGCACTACTTTGTGTCATTACATATCCCTTACAGGACGCCGCAATCAACCCCAGCATGTTTCGGCTGTTCGTGATTCCTGGGTAAGTTTACGTTCAGTAGTTTGCTGTTGCTTTATGAACGACCGACACCCATACCATTTCATTAAAAAAAAAACAACGGAAGGAGGTATGCTGCCATAATGCCCGCAGCTGTGTTTCGAACGCGGTATGCGTGATTACGAACTGTGTCCGTAACGTCTTGGCCACGGAGCTATGAAGTAACAATCCATGCAATAAAGTCGATCCTTTAGCCTTTATTTTACTTCGTTTTTACTTTACATTATAGCGACTTCAAAAGGCTTTCAATGTCGGAAGATGTAATGCCTTTTTAAGGAACACGATTAAGATTTGACGTGGAGACTTTTTTGTAAGCCAGCGGTGCTAATTGCCTTGTGAGCAAATCAGATTGACAGCTTTTCTTAAGGAAACAAAACAAACTTAAGTCTACCACGATCTGATCAATTGGAAACCTGGGCTTTTGAGGTTAGCATGGTCGAAGTGATAAGAGCACCTGCTTTTAAACTTCCGATGTGCTGAAGTTGAGGTAGCGGGTTCAACTCCTACATTGGTCAGTTGGACTAAAATGTTGACTTCTTGTCTTTGATTTGGGGACGTAAATTATAAGTGCCTGATTCCTCCGAAGTCGGAGAGTGTCTGCCTGTACGGCGAGGAACCACCAGTCTGCACACCAATAAGCCAGACATGGGACAACGGATACTCACGCAAACCTCAGGTCCTGTATGACATCACACTGATGTTGGACAACAGGATGCCTTCATCCGACATACAGGACTTCGCGTTGGAGCTTAAGCCAACGAACACACGCAAGCAAGCAAGCACAAGTGCCTAAGAAGTCGGAAGAACACCACAAACACCAGAAAGAGGCATCGTCGTTTTTTGGCCACGTTATTGATTGATTGATTGATTGATTGATTGATTTAGGAACCGACATCACAGCGTTCGGGACATTCCCATAAGCGCTCCGTCCCCATCCTCAGCAGCAGCGAAGAGTTCCAACACTAATAGTTTGGCCACGTTATGAGAAGACAAAAACTGGAACATGTTGTGACAACTGGAAAGATTTGGAGAGAGAGAGACAGACAGAGAGAGAGACAGAGAGAGAGAGAAAGAGAGAGACAGAGAGAAAGAGAGAGCGAGAAAGAGAGAGACAGAGAGAGAAAAAGAGAGAGAGAGAGAAATAGAGAGAGAGAGAGAGAGAGAGAGAGAGAGAGAGAGAGAGAGAGAGAGAGTGAGAGATGGAGGAAGACAGCGTGAGAAGTTTCTTGACAGTATTGTATCATGGCACGGAAGGGAGTCAACACACGAATTGATCCATAACGTCGGAGATCGCAATTTGTGGAGAGGCATGAGAGTCCCCGCCAGCCGGCAAGGCACTGGATGATGAGAAGTCGGAGTGGGCTCGCCTGTTGGCGAGGGGCACTGGTAACAGGGAAAGCTAGCCAGCACGTAGGCATCAGGCGAGTACGCTAGAGGAAGTAGCGTGTGTATGGACTACACTTGAAATTAAAGTGAGTGAGCGAAATAAAGTAAACCTAGTGCATCGTGTGAAGATGTCTATATATCTTGTTTATAGTGAGAAAAAAACAGACAAACCGACATAGTCAGGAGAGAATGGTTCTGCAGGGAGTGATCAGAGGATCTGGCCAACACTCAAAACTCCGAGAAACGGCCAGACGGACACATAACACAACCAACAAAAAACATTTGGGGTTCCAAATATTTTACACCTGATATTACACAAATGAGGCCTTTTTTGCATATCCTTTTGACAGGACATTACAGTCAACACCAGCATTTCTGCCGCTTTGATCTCTTGGCAGGTTTACGATCAGTAGTTTGCCACTGCTTTCTGGACTACCGGCACCGATACCAGCGCAAAACCAACGCAACGCGGTCTACTGCCAAATCGTGCGCAGCTGTGTTTCGAACGCGGGTATACGGGATTACGAACCGCGTCCGTAAGCCCTTCGCCACGGATACCGGCAAATGAGGTCTGATAAATGCAAATATCACATTTATTTGTCTGTAGCAGCTCTATTTTTGAGATGCAGGCATGTATGTATTTAATTACCATTATTACAGTATTTTCTATATAAGGCTCTGGAAAAAAATAAAACACATTGCTATCTAGTCTTTTACAAAATTTGGAATTCTAATGGTTAGGAAACAGCCCAGGAACCAGTATGATGACTGTTATTTCTGAGTTGTCAACATTACAGGAATTAATGGAAAAGAATTACAAAAAAAAAAAAAAAAAAAAAAAGGAAACATACAACTAGACGACCTGTTCAACACTGAGATGACAAACCAATTCCAACTTTCAGTCAGATTTTGGATTCACTGCTAGAAGATGAAACAGCAGTGGCATGGTGAACGATAAATGACAGTTATAGTGATTTCGAAGATGATTTTCCAGCTGCTCAGCGCTTCGATCAGCGTGAACTGAATAATCTAATCCGAGATCTATATCTGTGCAAGGAATCTTCAGAACTTTTGGCTTCATGATTGAAAGTAAAAAAAAAAAAATTACTGACTGCTGAAACAAAGGTTACATTTTATCGCAGCAGAGAGCAAGGTTTTCTTCCATTCTTTTGTAAAAAAAAACAAAAAAACAACAACAAATAAAAACCCCTTGTGTTGTTTACTAATGTCGGAGGTCTTGTAAACGAAATGGGTGTAAGTTATACACCAGAAGAGTGGCGACGTTTCATTGAAAGCTCTAAATGAAGTGTGAAAGGTGTTCTCTTACACAATTTAACAAATATTGCTCAGTTCCTATTGCCAATTCTACTACAATGAAGGAGGAGTATGCTACAATAAGCAAAGTTCTGGAAAATTTAAGTATTTAGAACATAACTGTTGCTTTGTATAGATTTTACAATGATGAACTTCTTGTTTGGACAACAAAGGGGATTCATCAAATATCCATGCATTATATGTTTGTGGGATATCAGGGCAACAGATACGCACTAGACAAAGAAATAGTGGCCGTTGAGGGATGAATTTAAAGTTGGAGAAGAAAATATTGTCAATAGGCCTCTCATCGATAGACCAAGGGTTCTACTTTCACCATTACATATACTTGATGAAGCAGTTTGTTCAGGCACTGAACAAAGATGGTACCTGTTTTAATTATTGATGCAGACAGTTTTCAGAATTGAGTATATACACTTTATAGCTGGCATTTTTGATAGACCTCAAATTAGAAAGTTAATAATCCATCCAAATTTTATTGATTCGATGAACATAACAGAGTCCACAGCCTGGTCATCATATGTTTTAGTTGTGCAACACTTTCTGGGTAACTTTATTCAGATAATTATTCTGAATTAGTTGAAAACATGCTGTGGATGCAACACGAGCATAACATTGCACTACCTCCATAATCATTTACATTTCTTTTCCTGAGAATATTGGCGACTTTCGTGAGAAGCAGTTTGAAAGATTTCACCAAGATATAAAAAAACATAAAAACAAACAAACAATGGAAGAGAGATACCAGGGACTTTGGGATGACCACTTGATAGTAGATTACTGTTGGACCCTTAAGCATGATTGTCCGAGCATATAATATTTCAGGGAGTCCTCGAAAAGAAGCTTTTTGTGTGTTAACTATAGATACAAAAAATACTAGTGATGAAGTTTTAATACATGTTTGGTGTTTTATATGAAGGCAATAAATACACAGAAATTACATATAATATGAATGCAGATTACAGTCAAAATACCACTGATGGCACCTAACTCTAGGCTTGTACATAACAATTGCCCTACTCAGAAGGTCATTCTTAGTTATCTCAAAAACTAGAGCTGATAGAAAAAAATATGATTATATTTTACCAAAATGTATATCAATCAATCAATCAGGTGCCGTCTCCACAATGAAGGTTGGCTGCAATGGATCTCCAACACTGTCTGTCTCTCGCCTTGACTGTATATTCTGTCAGGCTGATGTTCGCCCATCTCTTGATGTTATCCTCAAACTTGTATCGTTGTCTACCTCTTGCTCGCTTGCCCTCAACCTTGCCCTCCAGTATGGTTTTTATATGAGTATCAGGTCTTTTAACGTGGCCACTTATCTCCCCTTTATTTCTAAAATCAACTCTCTCTTCATTCCCAGTTTTTCTAGGACCTCTGCATTTGAAATGTATATACCACCGTGTAATCAGACTGCAACTTGCACCATTAGTATTGGAACTCTTTGCTGGCTGTTGAGTATGGAGAAGGAGTACGTATGAGAATGTCACGTGTGTAGTGACGTCGGTTCTTAATTCAACTCACTCTGGAAGGTTAACGCGATAAACAAACTTCCGAAGATGACGGAAGTGTCTGTCGACACGTGCAGATATTACAGCTGTGCTGTAAAGAGACACAACGCAATTACGTCCAAAACCAGCACATCGTATGAACAACGAAGAGTTTTTAGTTTAGTCAAGAGCCGACACCACAGCACTCGGGATATTTCCATACGTGCTCCGTCCTCGTCTGAGAGAAGATGGAGAGTAGATGGAGAGACGATGGAGAGAAGAGGGAGAGAAGATGGAGAGAAGATGGAGAGAAGAGGGAGACAAGAGGGAGAGAAGAGGGAGAGAAGAGCGAGAGAGGATGGAGAGAAGAGGGAGATAAGATGGAGAGACGAGGGAGAGAAGATGGGGAGAAGAAGAAGAGAAGATGGAGAGAAGATGGACAGAAGATTGAGAGAAGATGGAGGGAAGAGGGAGAGAAAATGGAGAGAAAGAGATAAAGAGAAAATGTAGAGAAGATAGAGAGAAGATGTAGAGAAAATGTAGAGAAGATGGTGAAAAGACAGAAAAAAGCTGTTTAGGAGGTTAGAGAAGATTGAAAGAAGATGGAAAGAATCGGGAGAGAAAAGGGAGAGAAGATG
>OY992876.1:308751226-308773726 GCA_963921405.1 Cepaea hortensis | reverse complement strand
TGTTTCCATTGCATTGAAGCACGCTTTGATTCGGGTTGGTAGTCAGCATAAACAGGAAGCATTTCCGTATGAATGTCCTTTGCAGTCCACAAAAAACAAAAACAAAAAACGCACACCATGACGTTGCTCTTTGGTTGTACATGCGCATGAGACACCTAGCGCTACTTGACGAACGGGAATATAAAGTTCGATATTATTTCCTGCGTCCATCGTTACGTGGTCGGCCTTTTCCTCTGCTTCCATCTGGTCTGTACATCATTGCTTGTTGTGGTATACTGTTAGTTGGTAACCTACTAGCATGGCCAAACCATTTGACTTGCTGCCTTCTAATAAAATCTAGAGCAGCTATAACCCCCACTTTAGTCCTGATTTCATTTCTGAACTTATCTCTTCTTGACACATTGAGTATTATTCTCAGGAATCCCATTTCTGTTGTTGTAATTTTTCTTTTCTCATTTTCTTTCATTGTCCAGGTTTTGCACTGGTAACATGGACTTGGTAAGATTGTGTTGTAAAGTGCTTTCTTAGTAGCCATTGATACATGTTTGTTCTTCAGTATCGATGCCAATTGGCCAATGAGTTGGTTATAATAACCTTATAATGACAGATCACCTAATAATGTAAGGTACGACCAACGATTGATGTACCACTATATGCCTAGGAAGATAGCTGGTTTCTTCCTCTAAACGACAAATAACAAAACCTCTGATTGGCATGTTCTCAACATATTCTTAAACAAAAATTTTTAGATTACATTTAGTACAAAATCACTTCTCAATAAACATTTGTATATAACTCTTTGGAGAGTCCCTAGCATCTAATTACATCCTTAATTATACCTATTAAATACCATCATCAACATCATCGTCATCATCATCAACATGTGCCATGGGAATAAGCATGGTCGGTCATCGCTCGCCGTCTCACACGAACAAAGTGGTGGATAATTCTGTAATATCTAAGTGAGTATTGTTTCCTTGAGGGTCCAAACCTATAGTTACTGAGCCAGCAGGCAAGTCCGTTAGCCACTGCGCTAATTTGTGACGCTTATGTCACCTTTGCTTAACTCCTCTGTCTAGATGACAATATCACACCAGCCTCCGAGCATGCAGTACGTGTGCTGCTAGTTGATTTATAGAAGAATCGGCGTGCTCTCTTGTCGGTTTTATTTCCGTTTGTTCCTTATGTCCCAATATTCTTAGTTGTAAATATTCTTTTATTTTGTTGAATACTAGTTTATATTATTTACTGTATACCCTATTACTATGTTAGATATTTGGCCTCTCTATATCCTACATCGGCAGCTAATAAGCCCTACATATAGTACTAGGCAGTTAGTTGCATTTCCTTTACAGGACGTCACAGTTCAACTACAGCATTCTTCCGCTGTTTGTGACTCCTTGGAAAGTTTACGTTCAATAGTTCAATTGCTTTCTGAACTACACTGACGTCAAATACGTCTACGCATAATATAGCGAAGTAAGTAATTAACTTTAACAACTCACGTGAGCTCCGTTCCTGGCAGCTGTTGCAAATGTACGTTACATACGGCTGTTTACGGATGTTCATCTGAGCCGTTTATGCAATCTTCCTTGTAATGTTCTATCGGGTTAGCTTTCCCGAGTTCATACCTCAGACTTCCCCACGGGGCAGTGTCCTGCTAGTTTCTTTGTGAGCTCCTTTACTAGCAATAGTTGTGTGTTACATACAGCTTTCCAGGCTTGTTCGCCTAAGGCGTTAGTGTCCCACCAGCAAACCCTCTCTTAGAGTGGCTATGGTGGACACACACACACACACACACACACACACACGCACACACACACACACACACACACACACACACACACACAGGGTGGAACCAAAAAAGTGAGAATATGTTGTAGCATACGAGTTATTTAAAATATAATTCAATTAATTATATTGTTTCATGTAATTTTGTTTGCCAAGTATTTAGCTAATCAGAAATCATGTTCAATGTGCCCTCATTGCTTCTCAACGAGTTTTTCTAAGCGTCGACGCCACTCGTTTATGCTATTGTCAATAAAGCCCTGCCTCAGATGTCTCCATTCTTCAATTATTGCCAACTTGAGCTGCTTAACTGTGGTAAATTTTCGCCAAAGGTAGACATTTTCTTGCAAAGCTCTAATCATAAAGCATAATCTACTGGGTTTAAATCAGGACTGTTCGGTGGCCACATGTCTGGCTCGAAGAAGTTGACATTCTCCTTGTGAGGATATGTGTATAGAATATATGAATGTTGTGCCTAGGGGTATAGAGTGCCTGAATTCAAGATATATGACAAGGTGTTCTCGTTCTCTTCCTTTACAGTATTCTCCAGGAAAACTAGACTTAAGGCTCTATTTCTCATAAGAATGGGACTAAGCATAAGTAGATCCCAGTCCAATTCACCATAATAAGAATAATCTCCTGGAGAAGATATTGAGAGTCAGGTCAGTTGCCATAGCCTTCAAGGGAATAAGATCCTCTATCTGAATTATTGGCCATGTACGTTCGACCTCTCACATTAACTCTCACGTCTTTAAATAAACAAATGACAGATATCACTACATCAACATCACTTTGTAACAACCTTCACAAGACAGCAAGTACAACTCCTGGTTCTAACTATATCTTTTAATGTAGATGTAACAGTGTGTTATGGGAATTCTAAAATCTATGCCTTCCTAAAATCAACAAAACATGATAACAAAATAAACCATCCTCAGTGTAGCACACCCTGTGCACACACAGACCCCACAACCAATTTCCCACCAAAACATCAATACCAATATCTGGAATGGTTTTGCCCCAAGAATAACCATCTATAGTGAATACAGTAATCTATGTTCATCACATAAAACATATTACATGTACACTATTAAACCTTCTCTAACTATGAAAAGTAGTCAATTTACTTGGTGCACGGTTGTGGCTTAGATCGTTCTCTTAACTAAATCCTTTTGATCGGAAAATCCTGTAACTCAAGAACGAGGTACTTTCACCCCACACAGAGCTTGATAATCCACCGAACCTAAGCTCCATTATACAAACATAATATATTGTTACTACACTGTCTCTGCTATAAAGCTTCCCATAGATGATGAAGTGATGGGTTCATCTCATTCGTGATGGACCTTACAAATAAATCTATCATTGTCTATAGTTCCCCTGGCTGATTCATCTATATGAAATGGGGATGCTGGACTGTTGTGGTGTAATCCAATTGCGTTTGGAACATAGCAGACAGACGTAGGCTCTGTCTAAGATTTGTTCCTGCTATATATATATATATATATATATATATATATATATATATATATATATATATATATATATATATATATATATATATATATATATATATATATATACGATGATGATGATGTCGGCATGTTTCCTCTGGGCCACCTTCACTTGTAGATGTTTTGAGAGTAAGGTGAGTCTGCATCATAATGGTAATTCTACCAAGTGGCTGTTTAGCTCTCAGGCTATTAGCTCGTGAAGCCAGGACTATGTAAAGGGCGTTCTGTTATTTGCTGGTTGAAGGTATTCGAGCGGCAAATCCAATTAGTGTGAGGTTCTTACTCTTCGGTGTATGCAAAGGTAGAATCCAAACATGTTTTGTACGACGTGGATACAATTTAGATTGCCGTCCCTGTTCCCAGATAGAAGCTGGATCTTGCAACCGCCTACAGGAATTTTGAGAGATATCAGTCCGAAAGCCTCTGCAGACGAAAGGAGTGGTAAATGATCCACTCTACTGTACTAAGCTCTTGTCTTAAGCTGTACAGCACACGAATTCTCTTCCAGGGGTAATTAGTTGTGTATAGGACAACTACTGCCGTTACTCGTCAATTGTGTAATCCACCTGACCCATACTTGAATTGAGGAAATGCACAGGGGGATAACCGAGAAACGACTTCCCAGCTGTCGTGGGAATTTATAATATGAGTTGCTTCTCGTTTCAAGTGCTCTTTTTGATGGCGTCCCCAGCATAATTATTTCATAAATATGGTTTTGTTTCTCTCGGTATACCATCTATAGGCCACGTCCCTTCTCGCAAAACTGTCCTTCAGGGCCGACATCCCATAGAAGGCACAGTTGGGAAAAATCACTCTCTAACTCTACATCTGACTTGATGGAAATTCAAAATTCAAGTGCCGATGTCTAGCTTAGCCCATTGTAAATAGCCCGCTAACTTAGGTCTATTTTGAGCTATGGCGATACATTTCCTTTGTTCTTGCGGTACGACATTCCTCTCCTTATACGGGAATGGTAAACAAAACCGCGTGAAACTGCACTTCTTAGAAACGTTAGCTGAAATGTTGTCTGCAAACTGGGGAGACTGTCAGTTATGCTACACTCCTCCTGACGAAGAAAGTGATCGTATTTCTAGCTGTGTGAGATGGAGCTCCGTCTTGCTGTAATGTCCAGTTATGGCGACCACATAACCCTTGAATTACAGGCAGCAACCGTGTCTCAAGACATGTTCACAATAGTATTCACTGTTTACTTTGGCGCCTTTGAGGATCATCACCTTGACTGCAGATTAGCCTACTCACCCGCTCAATATTCTGTTGTGTTCTTGCAGATTTTGGTCGACCACTTCCGGGTTTACGTTCTTGATTACCGTCGTTGTCAATTTTATTGATAACCCGACTGACACTAGCTGTGCTCCAGGCTTTGTTTGGAAACTCATTGGACATTCTCCTAGCACCCCACTCTTTTTAAATTCGCAAATGTTTAATCAGAATACGGTCTTCCGAGGTAATTTTTGTTATTCTTGGTAAACAATTTAAACCTGCTGATGTAAACAGTTGGCATATTAAAAACCAAAGATGACGCCCGAAAATTGTCGAAATAAAGACATCGTATTACTAAATAGGTAAGTAAGTAAATGGGTAAACAATTTAAGCTATTATGGATGCAGCTAAACACATTTTGATGTATTATATGCCTTTTTACGCGATGTTTTCCCCTTTTTTTGCCCACACTGTATATATATATATATATATATATATATATATAAAAACATTCCTTCAGGGAATTGCCATGTATTTGCGTCGCGCTTGAAGAAGGCCACCAACCGTTCAGGCAATTCACCCGACAACAATCCCCTGTGTAAGCTCATAAGTTTGAAAATGCAGACCAACAGATTTTTCTAGCTCCCATAAACACCAAGACATCCCGTGATTCTCCATTGTCTTTGGCATGCTGAACTCTGGACATCCCGGCTATGACCGCGCAGGGTCGATGTCCTGGTTTTGCTTATTCCTAAATGTTTTGCCGCCAAATTAGCGTGCGGACGTTGCTTTTGTATAGGACATTTCAAATCCGACGGTCATACCGCCCCCCCCCCCCTACACACACACACACACCCACACACACACATATATATATATGGGGGGGGGGGGGCTTGTTCGGTATCACAATAATCTCACCGTAGGCGTATAATGATGTTTCCAGGAAGTGGTACAGCCAGGCTTAAGTTATTCAAACTAAACAAGACACAATTTAAAAGAAAACAAATAACATTCAGAAAGTTGATCTGTGCTGAGCAAAATCAATTAAGTGATATTAGAAGAAATATTATTGCAGACATGTTTTCATAAGTTTTAGGTAAATGTAGTTAGATGTGACTCGCGCGATAGACTCAACTGGGGGAGGAGGAGGAGGAGGAGGAGGAGAAGAAGAAGAAGGAGAAGAAGAAGAAGAAGAAAAGAAGCAGAAGAAGAAGAAGAAGAAGAAGAAGAAGAAGAAGAAGAAGAAGAAGAAGAAGAAGAAGAAGAAGAAGAAGAAGAAGAAGAAGAAGAAGAAGAAGAAGAAAAGAAGCAGAAGAAGAAGAAGAAGAAGAAGAAGAAGAAGAAGAAGAAGAAGAAGAAGAAGAAGAAGAAGAAGAAGATTAATAAGAATAGGTGGCAGAAGAAGATGAAGAGTAAGAAGAAGAAGAAGAAGAACTGGGGGAGAAGAAGAAGAAGAAGAAGAAGAAGAAGAAGAAGAAGAAGAAGAAGAAGAAGAAGAAGAAGAAGAAGAAGAGGAAGAAGAAGAAGAAGAACAACAACAACAACAATAACAACGTATGTAAAATGTGCCTAATATTTTCGACAAGCAAAGCACATAAATAAAATGCTTCGTTTAGATAAAAGTCTTCTTCACAGAACAACAAACGGACAACAATCTCCACGCAACAACTACTGCCGCAAAGTCTGGGACAGCCGAGAGTATAATTACCGCTAGAGTCATCCACAATTAAGTAGCCAAGGCGTCAAAACCAACAGTGACGAATTTATCCGACCCGTTGTACATATCAGTGAGACAAGAACAATTAAGATTAGTGTCCGAGTTAGCAATTAGTTGTTTATTTATCACAGACGCGCCCCTTAGGGGATTTTTGCCATTGCCAGACCTGGGGCCGTTAACTGAACTTGAAAATATCTAGACGTCCCAGGCAGTACCACAGGGACGACCCGTCTGAGGGTGCCTCACGCGCTCGCCAGCATTCATTAGTTTGTTGTCACTTCCCTGCGTGTGGCGTGAGTGAAAGTTGACAAGTTATTTTTGGCAACGTACTCGAGGGCCCAGGCCTCGAAAATACCCTCTATATTTTATTTTGTTTTGTTTGATTGTGCAGACTGCTAACTAAAAACATGGAACATAATTTCGAACAATGCCAGTGACTATGTATTTTAATTATTTCAGCCGGTTATGTTGTGAAGGGGGTCACGGACGCAGTACGTAATCCCGCATACCGCGTTCGAAACACATCTGCAGGCAATTTGGAAGCATACCGCCGTGCGTTGGTTGTCATACAATGGTATAAGTGCTGGTCGTTCAGAAAGCAATGGCAAACTACTGAATGTAAGCTTGCCAAGAAATCACGAACAGCCAAAACAAAAGATGCTGAACTTGACTGCGACGTCCTGTAAAGGATATGCAACTAAGTTAATTACAGGTATCCATCTGTTCACGTTATATGATATACAGGTCAGCATGGCCGAATGGGTAAGAACGCCTGTTCTTAAACATGCGATGTGCTGATGCCGAGGTAAGGGCTTCAAACCCTAAATCGGACAGTTGGACTAAAATGTTGATCTATCGTCCTTGACTTGGGGACGTAAATTACAAGTACCTCAAAAGTCGGAGTTGGTTCGCCTGATGGCGACGGATACTATTAATAGTGAAAGCTAATCCACACGCAAAATTCAGTCTATTACTACTAGAAGAAGTGTGTATGGACTATGCTTGAGTTCAAGGCGAGCGAGCGCAAAAAAAAAAAAAAAAATGATATACAACTCTGCAGTGTGTACCCGACGAGATGCAGCGGAATATGCCAGGCAAACTAATCGTGCAATCTATTATGTGTGGTTTCTGTGTTTAAATAAAGAATACAAGTAAATGGAGCCTTTCCCCACCATGACGCCTATTGGGTACATGGTCCTACCCATACATCGGCATTCGATGCGTGATGTGATCAACACCATATCTGCTGCCTTTATTTCCCATACAATTTTCTGGTACTTAATTTAGGCTGGGTTTATCTGGAAACCCAGGTCACTAAAAAAATCTCCCACCTCGTATTGGAATCAAACACATGGTCACCAGGCCGATAGGCAAACAAACGACGGACGAACGGACAGACAGACAGATAGACAGACAGACGGACGAATGGAGGGACAGACAGATAGGCAGGCAGACAGACAGGCTAAGCGAGTGCAAAACTGGCAACCTATTTATTCCCCAGCGCATTCAGACTTACAAACTGTGAGGTCCTAGCGCTTCACAAACCGATAGGCTGCGCGAAAGGAAATCGTCAATACTTGGCACATACTTAGCATTCATAATCCCGCATACCGCGTTCGGAACACAGCTGTAGGCGATGTGACAGAAGACAGCCTTGCATTGGTTTTAATATAATGGTATGAGTGCCGGCCATTCAGTAAGTAAAGGCAAACTACTGAACGTTAACTTGCCCAGAAATCATGACAACCAAAAACAATGCTTGGATTGACAGAAACGACCTGTAAAGGATATGCAACTAACTTTAACTTTCCTGGTGTTACTTTCGCGGGACTTTCTCACTTGTCCCATAAGTGCTCCTCCTCCATTCGAATCTTTAACGGTCGGCGAATAGTCCCAATACTAACGGTACCATAAGCTGTCTGATTATATTTCCGTCTGACCTTCCCTCGGAGTTTTGAGTGTCAGCCAGATCCTCTAGTCACTACCTGCAGCACCATTCTCTCCAAGCCGTGATGATCTGTCCGTTCTTCTGTACTATACACACGATCCCAAAGGGCCCTGACCATGTCTGCCTTATCATGGACCAATACCCCACCCAGCGGTGCAGACCCAGCCAATCTGTCCACCTGCTCGTTTCCCACCGCTCCAGCATGTCCTGGTGGGTAAAATCCTAAAGATGCTCTCCATGTTAGATTGTTGAATGGAAGCCTGCCTTTCTGCCCTAAGCATGTCTGATCAGGTGATAAATATCTCTTTTAATTTATAAAACAGACAGAAAGACAGACATGCAAGCAGGTTGACAGACAGAGAGACAGAAGGACAAATAGACAGACAGCTAGAATATAGACATGCAGATAGAATAAATCAAATCAAATCAAATCAAATCAACTTTATTAGGGTCACAAATTGGGCGCGCAGGCCCGTCTTACATTCGGCCCTTCCAATCACTCGTCTTTCGTTCATCAAGAGCATTATACATTTACATAGGAAGAAAAATAAACATTGTGAAATGAATGTTGTAAACATAAACAAGGCTAAACATGGAGAAAAATGTGTACATAAAAAGTATGTGACGTAAAAGTAGTGATGCCAGCGCGTCCCACACACACACACACACACACACACACACACACACACACACACACAAAAGAGCATTATACATTTACATAGGAAGAAAAATAAACATTGTGAAATGAATGTTGTAAACATAAACAAGGCTAAACATGGAGAAAAATGTGTACATAAAAAGTATGTGACGTAAAAGTAGTGATGCCAGCGCGTCCCACACACACACACACACACACACACACACACACACACACACACACACACACACACACACACACACACACACACCACACACATTCTCTCTCTCTCTCTCATTCACTCTCACTCATTCACTCACACACATACACTCTCACTCATTCACTCTCCCGCTCACTCATTCACTCTCCCGTTCGCTCATTCACTCTCCCGCTCACTCATTCACTCTCCCGCTCACTCATTCACTCTCCCGCTCACTCATTCACTCTCACGCTCACTCATTCTGTCTCTCCCGCTCACTCATTCATTCTCCCGCTCACTCATTCACTCTCCCGCTCACTCATTTACTCTCCCGTTCAATCATTCACTCTCCCGCTCACTCATTCACTCTCACTCATTCACTCTCACGCTCACTCATTCACTCTCACGCTCACTCATTCACTGTCCCGCTCACTCATTCACTCTGCCGCTCACTCATTCACTCTCACGCTCACTCATTTACTCACACGCCCACTCATTCACTCTCACGCTCACTGATTCACTCTCACGCTCACTCATTCACTCTCACGCTCACTCATTCCTTCTCACGCTCACCCATTCACTCTCACTCATTCACTCTCACGCTCACTCAATCACTCTCACGCTCACTCATTCACTCTCACGCTCACTCATTCACTCTCACGCTCACTCATTCACTCTCCCGCTCAATCATTCACTCTCCCGCTCACTCATTCACTCTCACTAATTCACTCTCCCGCTCACTCATTCACTCTTCCGCTCACTCATTCACTCTCCCGCTCACTCATTCACTCTCCCGCTCACTCATTCACTCTCACGCTCACTCATTCACTCTCACGCTCACTCATTCACTCTCACTCATTCACTCACACTCATTCACTCCCACACACAGACACTCTCACTCATTCACTCTCCAGCTCACCCATTCGCTCTCACGCTCACTCATTCACTCTCCCGCTCACTCATTCACCCTCACGCTCACTCATTCACTCTCACGCTCACTCATTCACTCTCCCGCTCACTCATTCACTCTCACTCATTCTCTCTCCCGCTCACTCATTCACTCTCAATCATTCACTCTCCCGCTCACTCATTCACTCTCACGCTCACTCATTCACTCTCACGCTCACTCATTCACTCTCACGCTCACTCATTCACTCTCACGCTCACTCATTCACTCTCACGCTCACTCATTCTGTCTCTCATTCACACTCACTGACTCTCTCACTCAAACTACAGTAATGAACATAAGTTTAGATTATACATGATAAAATCAAATGGTATTTAACTTATAATATGACAGATGAGAATACACAAACATATGGATTCGCGTGTTACATAACATGCGTGTTACATGTAGATATACAGACAACAGACAGGCAATCAGACAGACAGACATACTTACAGACAGGCATACAGAACGAACGATCAAACTTTATGTTTAAATAGATAAGAACTAGTGACACACAAACCAGTCTAACATACAGTCAGACGGACAGACAATCAGTCCGACAGACAATCAAACTGACAGACAAGTAGCCAAACAATCTGCCGAGACTGGGACAATCGGCTTAAAATAAATGCCAGACATATAAGTAAACATTGTTGATACAAATAATCAGAATATAAAAGTAAACAAACAGCAGCAGATAACATGATTAAATAATAATAATAATAAAACTGACGGAAGCGGACAAGTGCATCTTTAGGTCATAAGAGCCAGACACGAAGCCTAGCTATAAACTTGTTGACTCAGAGTTTATTAACTCTGTCAATACTAATAAAAGCGCATTTTCTTATTGATTCTTTCTCTTAAGTCATTACCATCGTGTAGTATGTTATATTAATTTTAAATTTTGGACGATGCTTGAAAAATGAGAGTCTGGAATATGAGACTACGACCTCCAGTATGATAATGGATCAAGATCTGGAGAGCTCGTGCATACTTGAAAATAAGTGCGGATGAGCAGCACCCTCTGCATAAAGATATATTCAGAGAAAAGGGCAACAGGCTAAAGAGGGGCAAATCATGGATGGGTCGGGCGGAGGATATCATCAGACAGGTCTGCAGTCTTACCAGTATCAACCCCGGCAAGGAATGAGTACCTGTACCTCCAGATTTTAAGTGCACCTTCTTCTGCATTATCACACTTGACAGACGGTGCAGAGAACAGAATCCTGTCACTGTCAATGCAGAGGTCAACGCGCTCATCAATGAACACGCAGACAACCCCCCAAGTGCGCATCTATACAGATGGATCTGTTGTAAAGAAGCAGAGAAGTGCATGGGCATTTACAGCCGTTCAGGGGGCCGAACCGCCCAAGAATCCAGTGGTGCCCACACTATGCCCACAAGCAGCATGACGATGGAGGTAATGGCAGTAACATAAGCTTTCCTATTGCTATAAGCACAGCATTATACCAACGTGTGTGTACTAAGTGATTCAATTAGCATGATTCGGAAGGTCGAAGCTAGATCTGTACGTAGACAGTGGACTGAGTCGCCGAGGAAGTCTGTTGTCCGTAAAGTCACCTTCATCTTTGTCCCGGGACATGTGGGAGTCGAGGGAAATGAGCGAGCTAATAAACTGGCTGGCTCTGCACCCCCTGCAGATGGCCAGCCCATGGATCGTGCCGATGGTATTAACGTCCTTAAAGACATGCCGAGAACAGAAGACTTTGACGTCAATGAATCCACATAGCTGTCCAGGATGAAAAACTTGGGAGTAAGAATTGGCACGGCCAGACGCGAGAGGTACATCGGGAAAACGAGGTGCCTCGTTAACCAACAACAGAACTGGCACTATTAGCCACCGAACGCTGATGCTTATGCTGGGGGGGGGGGGGGGGGAAGGATCTGAGCACCCATGGACCTGTCCGGAGTGCAATGAAGATACCCCAACTGATAACTGATAACTGAACTGAATGGAGGTGAAAGCAGAAAGAGTAGCCTTCCAATGGTTGGAAGAGACCGCTGCAAAAAACATTGTATTCATTACGGACTCCCGGAGAATGCTTAGTTGGAACCATTAGCAGTATGACTCTTCGCTGGCTGTTGAACGAAGGGACAGAGCCCGTGTTGGAATATTATGAGTGCAGTGATGTCGTTTCTTAGCCCAATCCAGCTCAATTCAACTCAACTAATTTGGCCAGAGAATACTAACAAAACTGGCATCTCGAGTGGTCACTTCAGCTGAGTATTTATTATCTGTAAACGCTCTCGTTTGTTTTGATGCTTGGAACATGATCGCTTTCATTGCAAAACGTATATTTCCCTAAGAGTTTCAGTCCCTTCCCATTGATTAGACAAGGAGCATCTCAGCTTAGTGCATGCACTTCTTAGCGAGGACTCAAATGATGCATTAAAGAATTACACATGCAAGAAAAAAAAACAACACACACACGACACACACACACACACACACACACACACACACACACACACACACACACACACACACACACACATATATATATATATATGTTGGTTTTCTAATTTTGACATTTAGCTGACACATCACATCATTGGGCTGTGATTTTCAAAGTGGTTTTTGAAGTAAATTAAATAAATATTTATTATTTAAAACGTGATAAAAGAACTTAGATTGAATAAGCAAGCATTTTATAAATCATAAATAAAAATAAACAACAGTGATTTGGGGTAATGGAGATTCCGAAATAAAGAAATAAGCAAAATAGATGAAAAGGATTGTGACGAAGTCTCCAGCTTCCCCATCATCTTTTGAGTAAAGTAGAGTAAATTCTCTTTAAAAACCCTTATTTAATTGTATACGAGTTTATCTGCATATTTATACCTAATTATATATGTATAGATAGGCCACGTCCATAGCATAAATCAACTGCTATTTAATGTTATTACACTAGTGGGAAATAATACGTTACAGAAGTAATCTGTAAATTTGGCTACGACGATTTCACAATTTGGTCGGATAAATTAAAGGAAACGAACTCCCTGGCACGACCACTTCCGGTCAGGAGAAAAATAGCTAAACTCGTTCTTTCGCTACCTAGACGTCGGTGTAGGAACAATCTGCTAGTCGCTAGGCTCTATAAAATACTTTTAAAGTGTTAAGAGTTTTATCTTTGGCGCGTATTACGGCCATAAATATATTTAAAATATATTAGAGAGATACCTAGAGCAGTGTTTGTACCTGACAAGTTCGGTCAGTAGATTAGAAGGGTAAGGAATAGTTATGTGTACCAAAATAATATATTGCCGTGTGCGCCCGAGATTTCCGTGTGTAGTTAAAGTTGGAAACCGCCGATAATAGGTTATTTTACCTAATTATTTACCATAATAATTATTTTACCGACTAAACTCGATCGCGTATATTATACTTCGTACAGGTAGTTTACTAAGCACACAGAGTAAAGGGTAAAACGAAACTGTGTAGAAAATTACCTTTACATGAGGGTTAGAGAGGTGTAGCCGATTTGAGATAGTTGTAAACTTGATAAAGTCGGATATAACCCAATTTTCGATTAGTCCGTATAGCAGTAGACTAGGCCATACTAATCGAGCCGTTAGTTGAGGAATAACACGAGGCAGTTCCTAGTAATAATATTGCGAGGCCGCGAAAATAGATCTTACTAAACACGCGTAAAAATGTCAAATACTAGCGTAGTAGATCCTAGGCATGTTCGTAAATTTTTATCGGTGATTTCTCACCAATTCGCAGTCCTGTTCTTGCCTGCCACTCCATTAGCTTTCAGCCTATCAGATTCTATTATAATTACATAAACTGTATTTTAAAATATACGTTATATAGAATCATTATTAATTATATGCTAGAAATATAGCTTCAGAATTTGAACATAAATATCTATAAAATGTAATCTGTTTAATAGATTATATATGTATCTACCTCTAGATTACTTTGTAATTATTGTATTTTAATAATATAATTATGATATGCATTATATGATGATATGTTTAATTGTTACTGAATAATTATTATATTCACTGGTAAGGAAACATAGAATGATTTTATTTAAATGTTTTCCCTAGGTCAGTGTTTTACTATTTATCCTAGGATAGGGACGTATAGGGAGCAGGGACAAATAGCTCATGCTATTTTGTTTCTGCAATTTTGTATGAGATGTTATTGGCCATCAGGAACAATCCATGGCCGATGCGTACCGATGTCTCGACAGAAGAGTCAACTGCTCTCGCTGTATATATTTCACAGATTTGACACCTTCAGCGCCAAGCTTTAGATGCGCTAACCTGTGTGACTCATTGCGAAGCATCACTCACCATCTCACTTATGCTTACTAACTAGGGTTTACACGCACTGTGTAAGCCGGAGAACCAGAAGATAAGTGACCAAACTTACCGTTGGCCACCACCACCACCACCATTTACATGCAAATAATACCAGCTTTGTCAGGCCATGTCAATGATTAAAATGCAACATTGTCAGTTTCTTAAATTTTACACCCACTAGTTGTTACGTAATTAACCTTAGTCATAGTAGAGTGAGAAGATATGAAAGTTTGTCTCTGTTATATATTTTACTCTGTCTTTCTCCGTGTCATTGAGAGGGATTAGAGTTGGGGGCTCGAGCTTTGTTTTATTTCAGGCAACGTAGCTAGACAACCTTGGCAGACTGTCTGTATCAAACCAGTATAGTTGTACGCCATTCCTGTCTGCCTGAACACTGTCAGAAGATTAGACTTGTTCTGGGACCTTTATTCCGCCTAGAATTACGAGCTATTCAGTCTTGTCTTCTCCAGTGACCTATTTTTCTATTCGTAGAAATTCTATCCACAGCACTTTGATAGATTCCTTATCATCGTAGCTGACGTTACGCTACAAGGATAATGAAACAACGCACTCTGACGTCCATTAGGATATTAACATTTTAAGTTCTATTGACAAAACTTTATGACCGTTGTTTTTCATTTACGCAACGCCATTGATTGTTATACGAGAAGAAAAAAAAAATAGTCGACATGGACGATGGCGAGTCAATAAGTAAGTCACACAGTTCTGTGGGATGACAGGTAAATGTAGTTGGTGTTTTCTACAGATGTCATTCGGTGACAGCAACATCGAACTTGATACTCCCGTTCGTCAGGTGGCGCTAGGTGTCTCATGCGCATGCGCAGTGCATAAACAAAATGGCTACTGTCTTTCGGAGTGTACAACCAAAGTGCAACGTGCTGTTGTGCGTCTTTTGTGGGCAAACAAGACTAAGCGAGTGAAAGACTGATCACCTATTTATTCCCAAGTTCACCCAGGCCAGCCGAAAGATGCTGATGTTGACAGCGATGTCCTGTAAAGGATATGCGGAAAAAATTATAAAAAAATGTAGTAGCTGGACAATTCCATATCGGCGCAATGGTCAGGGGTTCGAGTTCGCATCAATTCTGATTTTAAAATTCACCTGACCATCAGATTATCATTATCATCATGCGCCATGGTGATAAGCGTGGGCGGTCATGTTTCGCCATCTCACACGATCACCAGAGTCGTGGATCAGCTTAGTGGTCTTTTCTCGACCATGCCATGTGGCCAAGCCATCCAGGTATGTTCTACTGTATTTCTTATTATAATGTATCTGAAAAAGATTGACTGTTTACGTCTAATTGTGACTGTCTGCGTCTAATTTTGACCGTGTACGTGTAATTTTGACACTCTAATCAGTTTTCAGTACCATTAGATCGACCAAGCCTAAGATATATTAGTTGCATATTCTTTACAGGACGTCGCAGTCAACACCAACATTTTCTTGCACCCATACCATTTCGTAAAAGAACCAACCTAAGACGGTTTGCTGCCAAATCGTCTGCAGCTGTTTCGAAAGCGGATATGCGGGATTACGAACTGCGAACGTAACCCCTTCGCCACGGAGCCGGCGTCAAGCCTAAAATAGGTATCAAAAATGTCTCGAGACATAAAGACAACAGGAGTGATACTGACCACTTGAGACTGCGAGTACCAAATAATAAACTGCAAAACTTCGATTAACCGTCACTCGTGTAAACCACCAGTGTCTGTTATCCGTCATCGTCAACAACAAAAAAATGCGGGAGTATCAACAAACAAACAGACGTCTTAAAATTGTCCACGGATTACTTTTACACCCTACTGTGTAAAGCTGGAAGTGAGTTTGCTGTATGATGGCGGAAGTGACTAATCGTTGGTGGCAGCGGAGATGAGTTTGATCTGTTAGTCAGTCAGTCAGTCAGTTAGTCAGTCAGTTAGTTAGTTAGTTAGTTAGTTAGTTAGTTAGTTAGTTAGTTAGTTAGTTAGTCGACAGATCATTTCCATTGCACATCGAAACATTCAGTCCATAAGTGCTCGGTTCCCCTCCTCAGTAAATCCCGCAGCGTGCAGGAACTGACGACACCTGTTCTGTGTTCTGTGTTGGTTTATTAATCTTCTGTGGCTTCCCGCCTAGTGTTCTTGTTTGGCCACACCTCTTTTAATTTGCTGTTCTCGCAGTTTGACCATGGTTGTAGATTCACAGTCATCACTTGGTTCTCGCAAAAGTCTTACTTCTCATAGAGCATTCAGAATGTCAGCCTGGTCCATGGCGCGTCCGCCCTCCACAGCAGCCTTACCTGCGAGCTTGTCAGTCCGCTCATTTCCTTGTACTCCCGCAATGCCCTGGTACGAATATGAAACTAATCTTTGCCAGCCGAGACAGCTCCAGAGACAGCAACCACTCTCTTCGGATCCACCCCACCTCTATCCTCTTGAGCATGCTCATTGATCCGCTAAGGAAACATGCCCTAGTGAATGTCTGTGTCTCGAGCCATGTTATTGCTTTACTTACTGCCATGACTTCCATAGTCAGGCTACTTATGGTCAAAGCAAAAACACAAGAATCCTCCTTCACAATTCTCCCTCCGGCCTGAGCAGTTAAAGCCCATGAACTTCTCATTCGTCGAACGACCTACCCATCTGTGTAAATGACAGCATCACCCTCCAAAGAATTATCAAAGATCAAAGCCTGTACTTCCGCCTCCACAGCAGCCGGATTTTATTGTCTGAATTTTCGGTCTAGTTGGATGCAAACTGAAAAGGACGTACAGAAATCTGTTGGCATTCGAACCCACTCCTCACCAGGTTCTAAATCCTCAAGTGAACACACCTGTTGAAGAATGTCTTCGGCTTGACCCAACCATGACTTTCCTCTTTATAACCTGCTGCCTTTTACCGTCTTAATTTCACTGTGCAGTGGATGTTGTGTGTTTGCGTCGACTCTGAGGTAGGCACGTGCTCTGCAAATTTGTATTATGCCCCCAATGGTTGGAAAATCAAGAAGGTAGCGCATCGCCATGCATGCTGTATCTCATGTACATCCAAGAATAATACACATAGCTTCGTTCTGTATCCTTTCCATCCTTTCCATCTGCTTACTGCTGATAGTCAGGATCGCCATCGCATACTCCAAAATAGAAAGGACCAGACCTACGTAAAGGAGACATAAATGGCGCTGCTCACAGTTTGCCGCCGCTATCACTCGCATCGCAGCCAAACGTCGTTTAGCCTTTGTTATCATCCATTCTATGTGCTTATGATAAGCCTGCGTTCTTTCCACGGTCTCTGAACCCAGATTTACAGTTGGTGTTGGAGTGTTGACAATATTGTTATTCAAAGAGAACCGTGTCACTGCTGCCTTCGTTGGGTTGACCATTGCCCCATATTCCACACACCAAGTGCTTATGCGATTTAGTTCTGTTTGTAGATCTACAGCAACTCGATCTCTATCCTTACCCTGACAATACACTAACACATCGTCGGCATATGACATTGTCCTCCCCTGCCCTCTGATCTTCTCGCCGGAAATTCTCACAATGTAGGCGTTGAACAGCACCGGAGATAAAGGTGATCCATGTGACAGGTCCGGATATACTGTTGTTGGTTCAGAGGTCCAACTGCCATATCTAAAAACTACTTTCCGTTGGAAGAGAGCTGCGGCGATTCAACTAAGGAGGAATGTATTTATCTTTAGTACAAGAAGCTGAAATATTAAGAAATCCAATGGTACTCTGTTGTACGCATCCTCAAGATCAATCGCCGCAGCACATGTTTCAATGCCTGAGTGGAAACCTTCATAGACATTATGGACAAAAACTGCTGCGTTGGTCCAGGTTTCTCTGTTTTGTCCCTACCCTCCAAGGTTAGGTGGGAAACAACCTTGCCTCTCTAGTTGACTTGATATTTTCTTGGCAATTAACTTCTCCAGTAGCTTGCCTATTGTATTTTGCATGGTGATTACCCGATATCACTGAATTTTTTTAGTGGCCTTTGCCAAGGCTTCGGCAAGGGAATCAGACAGCTGTGTAACCACTCTTCCTTGATGCTAGCACTCCCTCCTCTGTTGTACATGTCTGCTAGTTCCTCTAGCTCGTTGTCGGTGCACATATTGATGACGTCATACATTATACTATCTATCCCTGGTGCGCTGTTTTTTGTTCGTCGAAGCACACCCTGATCTCTTTCACTGTCACTGTGTCTTCAACTGCAATGTTCTGAGTCCTACACCTTTCCGAGGTAATCGCCTTGGCAAAATTTCGAGCTCTCATGTCTGTCTGGTTGCTCTGCTCTAGACAGCGTTAAAAAAGGGCACTGCCTCTCCCAGATAAGGTCAGCACTTTGGAAGTCAGGAACACTCTTATTCTTGACTACCCCATTCATACTTTTATGTAGTCGCCAGAACAATTTCAGTGACTTTTCTGTGCTTATTCTTTGACACAACTCTGCCCATTTTTCACTTTTAACCACTTTAACCCGGTTTTTGAAATAGCTAACTTTTGTGTCTATCTCTCTTTCCAAGTGCGCGATAAGACTACGATGGGCAGCTCTGATCTTCTTGGCGGTTTGCCATTTTCTTACAGCACCCCGCTTATCCATCCCGGCCTTTTCCACCTCATAATTCCGCCAAGGTGGCTGCACCCAGCTTTTTTCCCTGCCATGATGATTCCAGCGCTTGTCGCGCCTTATTTAACTCACCACATCTTGCCCTGAACTGCATAATTGAAGGTCTTGACTGTTGACTTGTACTGCCTGGTTCTGCCGTTCTTCACCAATATACTGCATGGTCGATGCCATGGTGTCCTAGGAAACCCCATCTACACACTGTAGTGGGTAAAGGAGAAACCAGCGCAAGGTCAATAACACAGTTCTTATCACCTGGGAGACTTGCTGCCCTTGTTCCACCTGGTCCCACAGGCGCACGACCACCTCTCCCTTGACTATTGGTATTCAACCATCAAGAGGTGCATTACCTCCCATAGCGAACGACATTGGACCCTTTTTCCGACAATACCTTTTTGTCACCTTGCCGTCTTGACAGACGATAGTTTGTGCTTCAAAAAGGAATAATAACTTTTGTTCATAGCGGTAGCGAATGTGATTGATAAGGCCAATTCGCGCTGTAAATGTTCGTTCACAGTGGGTGCATGTGAACACGTGGTCATTTCCACCATCATGCACCATCTTACGTCTCACACGCTCGGTGTGTGACTTATCTGCAATAATTTTCTCCTATGTCTTTATTCCATTTCTGATGTTTGCCCTCCATGCAACACGTTCAGCGTCGACTTGCTCCCAATGTGCATTATCAATGCCTGTATCAATCATGTCCCGCTTACACACATCTTTGTATCGTGGTAGAGTCCGACCCTGAGATCTCTTACCCATCTGTAATTCACCAAAAAAGATGTCCTTTGGTATTCTACCACCATCCATCCTCCTAAGATGTCCTATCCATCTAAGTCTACGAAGACTGAGCATGGAATAAACCGTCACACAACCTGATCTTTCCAATACTTCAGTATTTGTGATTTTGTCTTGCCATTTAATACCAAAAACTCTTCGCAGACACCGCATATGAAAGCTGTTTAAATGTTTCTCTTGGTGTGAGTAAGTTGTCCTGGTTTCACTGCCATAAAGAAGAGTACTAAGTACACAGGCTTGATAGACAAGGATTTTTGTTTTGGCAGTAAGCTTCCAGTTCTCCCAGACTCTCTTTCTTAACCTGTTCATTGTTGTTGCTGCCTTACCAATCCGGATGTTGATTTCCTGATCTAGGGATAATTTGCTATTTACCACTGATCCTAGATATGTAAAATGGTCTACAATCTCTAGTTCGGCGTCGTCAATAAAAATTGATGGTACCCCATGTGCACCTTGTGACATAATCTGTGTCTTCTTTTTGCTAATTGTTAAACCAAATTCAGAGCAAGCATTGGAGAATGCAGATAGTAGACATTGTAATTCTTCCTCAGAGTGGGTCGTAAGTGCAGCATCATCTGTAAAAAGCAACTCTCTGATCAGTACCCTCCTAATTTTGGTCTTGGCCTTCAATCTCTGAGCATTGTAAAGGCCGCCATCTGAGCGTGAGTGAATGTATATACCACCATCTGAGCGTGAGTGAATGTATATACCACCATCTGAGCGTGAGTGAATGTATATACCACCATCTGAGCCTGAGTGAATGTATATACCACCGACAGTGGTCATGTCATTATCAGCGTAAGCTCGTAAATGTTACATCAACCCAGTTGCTTCCCCAATTAACACATGGCAAATCCTATATCTATACACAAATAGATGAATAATATTATGAGGACCACGGGGAAGTGGGGGGGGGGGAGGGAATGGGGGAGCTGCAGGAGACAGCAACATATATGACAGCGTGGTTTGGCTGAGGGCCTATGGCTATATAGCGGGATCAAGGGAGAAGAAGAAGAAGAAGAAGAAGAAGAAGAAGAAGAAGAAGAAGAAGAAGAAGAAGAGGAGAAGACGAAAGAGGAAGAGTAGGAGAAAATGAGGAAGAAGAAGAAGGAGGTGGAAAAAAAAGAAGAGGAAGCAGAAGAAATGATATTATCCACTGTACCTTAAACTTACGAGTATAACCAATCTTGAATATACTTCATGCCCAACACATATAGTTAATTATTTACCTACCACAGCCCCAAACACATAATTATGTCTCAATCTGTCACCCCCAACCCCTAAACATAGTTATTTCTGTGTTTGCCTCAGCAAATCCCACGCTCAATTAGCCAGTTCTAGTGGCCAACGTCTGTTTCAGTACACACAGACAAACGTACTTGTAGACACACGTACATAGTACTTTCCGCTGCCAGAGGCGCCCAGGAAGGCCGGGCCGAAAATATCCCCAGACACCAGCTTGGGGTTTTCCCTGAAGGTATAATTAGCACTGGAGGAGCGAATTAGATGGCCAGGAATAAAATTGGGTTCCATTTCTGTTATGTGGCAATGTTTCGTGCAGGGATTCTCAGATTGTCGTCACTGGGGATTTCATTAAAGTCAAGCTGAAAGCAATGGAAATGTAACGGTTGTCACTTGTTGAATAGTAGCTGATTATTGCACGCATCATTGTTTACATGTCTAGCTAGCTATCTACCTACCTGCTTCCTGGTCTATATGCCCACCTGCCTGCCTGCCTGCCTACCTACCTGCTTACCTATCTACAGAAATACCTACGCCATTAACTTCTTGTCTGCCTGTCTGTTTATCTACTTACCTGCTTGGACGCGTACTTGCCTACCTACCTACATACCTACCTATGTATTTATTTACCTACCTACACACCTGCCCGCCTGTCTACCTACCTACCTACCGACCCAACTAACGAACCAACCAACCGATTATCTACCAACCGATTACCAACCAACCAACCAACCGATCAACCAACCAACCAACCAACCAACCAACCAACCAAGCTAGTTACATAACTAACTGCCTGTCTCCTTACCTACCTCCATGTCCACGTACCCACGTATAGAACTACCTACAAGACATACTAGTTGTCTACTCATTTATCTGCCTACATCCATACATACTTATCCACCCACCTACCTACCCAACTCTCTACCCACCAACCCTGAAATAAAAGGCAGATAAACAAGAGAGAGAGAGAGAGAGAGAGAGAGAGAGAGAGAGAGAGAGAGAGAGAGAGAGAGACAGACAGACAGACAGACAGACAGACAGACAGACAGACAGACAGACAGACAGACAGAAAATAATGTGAACAGTCTATCAAAGAGAATTAGAGAGCTATCCAAGCTATCAGAAAAATGCAGAACCTACCCAAATATAACTACCTTTCACTTGGCCCGTATGAAGAGATTGCCACAATTCGTTTGGACGAATGTACGTCGTATGTGTTATTTACCATTCTTCATATGGACCAATCACAGTGACACCTGTGATTGGCTATTCTTCAAATTTCACATTAACATGTCATCTGTGATTAGCTTTCTTCCATTTGCGTCATTAACATAACATGCGTTATTGGCTATCCTCCATGTGTACCATTAACATAACCGCTGTGATTGGCTATCCTCCACGTTCACCATTATCATATCATCTGTGATTGGCTAACCTCCAAGTGTCTCATTAACATAATATGAGTGATTGCATATCCTTCATGTGCCTATTAACATAACGTCTGTTATTGGCTATTCTTCGTG
>OY992876.1:308736226-308746226 GCA_963921405.1 Cepaea hortensis | reverse complement strand
GGGGAGATGTGCGTAGGTGGGGGATGTGTGTGTTATTGAATGTATGTTAGTTAGTTAGTTATGTAGCACCACGCACTCACTCAGTAGCAGGGCGACGGAACCATCAATATATATATTGATGTATGTATGTGTGCTTGGGGTGTGGGTGGATGGGATTAAAATTCTGCATAAAGCCCAAGCACATCAACCATATTGAGTCGCAAGCATAGTTTGAAATGTTGTTTGATCAGGTCTCTAAGGTATCACCTACTTCTGCTGAATCTGTCGGGTGGCTGAAGGCCAAACTGGTAGATTTAGAACACTAGTATCGCACAACACCCTATAAACAGACATGCAGCTGACCAACGAACACCTTACTGCTTTAAAAGCGTTAAAGGCTAACAAAACCCTCGTAATACTGAAAACAGATAAAGGAAGTGGTGTAGTATTGATGAACATGCCAGACTACCAGAGTAAACTGGAAGATATATTATCAGATGAATCTAAATTCAGGGTAGATCAAAAAGTAAACTAGTCGAAGGACCTGGATGCAAAAATGAGGAAAGAGATCCAGTCACTTGTGAATGCGGGACTCATCAGTGAGGCCACTGCTAAAACGCTCACACAACGTGGCTCCCAAACGTCTCAGATGTACTGTCTACCCAAAGTTCACAAGCCGGGAATCCCGCTAAGACCGATCCTGTCCATGGTTGACTCTGCACAACACCGAATGGCGAGATGGCTAGCTAAAGTTTTAAAGGCAGTACGACAGTCCTTCGATCCAAAAATACTCAGAGATACATTCGAACTGGTGGGATTATTGGATAGTATGGACATAAATAATAAACACATGGCATCCATGGCTATAGCCTCCCTATTCACTAACGTTCCATTAGACGAGACAGTGAAAATAATAAGGGAACACATTGAAGACAAACAACTAAAACTAGGCATACCAACTTTTATGCTGGAGAGGCTATTATTACTATGTACAGCCAACATGAATTCAATCTTCTGTAAAAGCCATACCGCCAAATTGACGGAGTGGCCATGGGGAGGCCTCTTGGTCCTATTCTAGCGGACATCTTCATGACACATTTAGAAGAAAAGAGATCCGAAGACATTAAAAACTTGGTCTTCTACCGTCGTTATGTGTACGATATACTAATTATCACCACAGACGAGCTGCAAGCAACGTGGTTCCAGACCATAATGAACACGATGCATGAAAACATCTCTCTATCTATGGAACACGAACACAACGAAGCGTTGCCGTTCCTAGATATCCTAATGAGACGTAGAGCAGACAGCGCAATTCAAAGATCGGTGTACATGGACTGGCGAATACTTAAAATTTCAGTTTCACACGTCCAGTACAAACGGGGCTAAGTGCGGACCCTGTTTGACCGTGCTAGGAAGATATGCACCCAGGACACACTTACAGAGGAATTTGAAACTCTGAAGAACGTTTTAAACCTGAATGGGTACTCCACAGGATTTATAAAGCATCACTGCCAACAGCCCAAACCAAAACCAGACGAAACCAGAGTTCCTAAACTCAAGGTATTTATCCATCTAACCTTTCGAGGGGATGACGTAATGCAACGTCTTCAGAACCGGCTCATCACAGCAGCTGGCCGAACATTGTGTGCTGCAACTCCAGTTATTAGATACAGAACCACATCTATTCCCACCCCAGCAGTTAAAGAACCTATCGCTGTGTACGCCAATTGTATTTACCAATTCACATGTAGGTGCGAGTCTACTTACATTGGCAGAACAGAGCGACAGATACACAGCAGGTTTGCTGAACACATTCCTAACTGGATTAACAAAATATTACAGTCAGTTAGTGCCACATAGTGGTCACGCTCACACGCACCACATAATGGGAATTAGGAGATTCCCAGTCTAACAATAGAATGACTTGACCACTAGGGAAAACTAAGGACGACGTAAGCATCGTCAAGACAGCAACAGAGGTCGCTTCGAGAAAGGATAAAGTCAGCTGTGTTTTCCGTGGAGTTTCGTGATAAAAGGTTTGATCATTAAGCCCATTCATATTTACTGACAGAAGAGATCGCCTGTTTATATAGCATTCATAACACCGTGGACCGGGACATGCATAAATTATAGACGACGAGTTTGGTAATGATTCGCGATAGTCACTGAGAGACTGAGCAATTACAGAAGATTATGACCCGCTGGGTTGGTATTAAATTTTAACGTCCCGTCCCCGTTTCAGGGGCCCGTTACATTGTAGAACAGTGTTGTATCTATTTTCTGGAAGAGAATTCTGAAATTAAAAGGATTTATCTCGAATTGAAACAGTGTCTTCAAGATGAGCGACTTTATTACATATTGTTCTCTAGTTCGAGTTCTAACGCTTTGGCGGTTGTAAGCATGTTGAGACACGTGGGGGCTCGTCCCAAAGGAAATATCGGTTAAGTTAAGGTGGAGTCACAAACAAGCACCCTACCCATTAAATGAATGATTAAGTATATCATGACAATACAACAACAAGTAACGACTACGACTAACATGGTGACTGGGAAATCTGCA
Source organism: Cepaea hortensis (assembly GCA_963921405.1). Taxonomy (NCBI): domain Eukaryota; kingdom Metazoa; phylum Mollusca; class Gastropoda; order Stylommatophora; family Helicidae; genus Cepaea; species Cepaea hortensis. Next base: position 308,743,685 of record OY992876.1, on the reverse strand, counting down.
TTATTACCCTCGTCCGAAACTCATGGTAATACCTAGAGTTAAGACACACTTGTCATTAGGACAAGGTAGGGACTAATATGGTTATTAGTTGAGCTGAATCCATAGGATCAGCCACACGACGTCCGACGTAAGGTTCGGACAGGTGGGCGTGCCCGTTATGTTGCATTTATAATTTTTTTTGAGGGTTAAGGATGTGGTAAATCCTAGAACTATGTGGTGGTGGGTAAAAGAAAATTATGGTTACAGTTGTAAGTATCATATATGATGATTATGAAATTAAAAAATGACATAACATTTTTTTTTCTGGGAGGGGGCATTATGCCACATAGTGGTCACGCTCACACGCACCACATAATGGGAATTAGGAGATTCCCAGTCTAACAATAGAATGACTTGACCACTAGGGAAAACTAAGGACGACGTAAGCATCGTCAAGACAGCAACAGAGGTCGCTTCGAGAAAGGATAAAGTCAGCTGTGTTTTCCGTGGAGTTTCGTGATAAAAGGTTTGATCATTTAGGCCATTCATATTTACTGACAGAAGAGATCGCCTGTTTATATAGCATTCATAACACCGTGGACCGGGACATGCATAAATTATAGACGACGAGTTTGGTAATGATTCGCGATAGTCACTGAGAGACTGAGCAATTACAGAAGATTATGACCCGCTGGGTTGGTATTAAATTGTACCGTCCCGTCCCCGTTTCAGGGGCCCGTTACATTGTAGAACAGTGTTGTATCTATTTTCTGGAAGAGAAATCTGAAATTAAAAGGATTTATCTCGAATTGAAACAGTGTCTTCAAGATGAGCGACTTTATTACATATTGTTCTCTAGTTCGAGTTCTAACGCTTTGGCGGTTGTAAGCATGTTGAGACAGTTAGTCAGTTTAAAATTACCGTGGTAGACAATTGACATTATTGTGCGAATATGTGTATATTTCAGCTTGAAGGATTTGTTTAATCATTTTACTTTATGCTGTGTGAATTCTGCAGTGTGTACCTGACGAGATGCAGCGAAATATGCTAGACAATAAATCGTGCAATCTATTGTTTGTGTCTTCGTTCTTCAAATTCACTACGGGAAAACATTGTTTTAAATGACATAATTATGTTCTTTAACGACCTGTCATGTGTTTTTACTTACATAATTATGTTTTTAACGAAACTGTCGTGTGTTTTGACTTACATTATTATGTTTTTTTTTTTAAAAGTTAATTAATTAGGTTGCCGGTTTTGAGACGAAGGGGTTACGGAAGTTGTTTGTAATCTCGCATACCGCGTTCAAAACACAGCTACGAGCAATTTGGCAACAGGCTGCTTTGCATTAGTTTTCATACAACGGTATGAGTGCCAGTCGTTTAGAAATCAATGGCTAACTACTATACGTAAACGTGCCAAGAAATTGTAAACAGCCAAAATAAAAAAATGCTGGGGCTGATTGCGACGTCCTGTAACTTGATATGCAACTAACGGAAATTATGCTTTACCAGAATGAAAAGCAGACGCCTTGGAATATCTTAGTAAATTGTTCATTTGTAGTTAAAAATTACACTGAAATGTGTTTGTTTATATGTGGTGAAAAATCACACTGAAATGTGTTTGTTTATGTGTGGTGAAAAATCACACTGAAATGTGTTTGTTTATGTGTGGTGAAAAATCACACTGAAATGTGCTTGTTTATTTGTAGTGAAAAATCACACTGAAATATGTTTATTTGTATTGAAATATCACACTGAAATGTGCGTGTTTATTGGTAGTGAAAAATCACACTTAAATGTGTTTATTTGTAGTGAAAAATCATACTGAAATGTGTTTGTTTATTTGTGGTAAACAATCACACTGAAATGTGTTTGTTTATTTGGGTTCAAAAAATTCATTACGCATCTCCTTTATACAAATGAAAACATTAAAAGTGTGATAGAAATTACAATAACCATGCCATTGCCTTGTAACCTTTAAATATTATCGTTAAGGATGTAACGAGTGTTTAGCACGTGACATCATGGTGCAGACAAACACGGTGGCGTCATAGGGACAGTTTAAAAATGGCCGCTCTACTTTTTACATGCACCAAAGAGGAGCAGCGTTCTGTTATCCGTTTTGTTTTATCATTGAAGGGGTAAAACCTATAGACAATTATCGACGAATGAAGGTCCAGTATGGTGATGCATACTATTCAGTCCTAAAAGTGTATGAGTGGAGTAGGATGTTTCAAAACGGTGTGACTTCTGTGACAGACTGTTCACGACAAGGTCAGGCACACCGAGTAGTGACCCCAGCGAAATTTGTCTACGGGATCCAAGCACTTTATCGCCACTGAAGAACTTGCATTGAAAGCAGTGGTGACTACATCGAAACAAGATAAATTTGTTCTGTACTTTTTCAGAATATATTAAACACATTTAAGGTTTTCACCACCCCCCCCCCCCCCCCGCAGTTTAAACTATTATTTTCTATATTATGCACTTGACAAGATACAGCGAAATAGGCCAGGCAATACATAAATTAAGCAGATGCCGTCTCCGCAATAAAGGTTGGCTTCAATGGATCTCCAACACTGTCTGGCTCTCGCCATGACTGTAATTTATGTCAGATTGCTGTTCGCCCATCTCTTGATGTTAGCTTCCTACTTGGATCCTTGTCTACCTCTTGCTCGCTTGCCCTCAACCTTGCCCTCCGGTATGGTTTTTATAAGAGTATTATGTCTTTTAACGTGGCCGAAATATTTCACTTGCCTCGTTTTTATTTCTTTCATCAACTATCTTTTCCTTCCTAGTTTTCTTAGAACCTCTGTATATCACAGTTTTTGTTTCAATGAAATACGCTATATTCTTCTATATATCCACATTTCCAGGGCCTCTATTCGACTTGCCGGTCTCTCTGACTGAGGGGTTACACGACTTTCTCCGTAATCCCGTTTATCCACGCAGGGTCTCGCAGCGCGCGAGAACTGGAAGCGGTTCTACCCGCGCTGGTGACTTGCGGGATAAATGAGCCGGCCGCTCAGAAAGCAACGGCAAACTACAGAGCGTAATCTCGCCAAGAAATCAACAATCAGCTGAAAGATGCTGATGTTGACAGCGATGTCCTGTAAAGGATACGCAAAACAAAAAACTATTCGACTTTCTAATTGTTTGTTCATTGCCCAGGCTTCTGCGCCATATAGGATTCATTACGCTACTTCACCATATTTTGAACTTGTTGTTCTGTAGTATACATCTGGCGGAGTATGCCAGGCAATAAAATTGTGCAATATGTTGTGTGTCTTCAGCATTCTTCTGCTGTATATGTTTTGCCTTGACACCGCAAGTTACAAGAGGAATAAGATCAGATTTGTTGACAGATAGTTAATGCCACACCACGACTGTTCTGCAGATACCTGAACACCAAACATATCGATAAGCTCCTACCCCTCTCCCCCCAACCCAACAGAATATCCCTGCAACAGTATTTCAAACGCCCGAATTTAAAGATAAAAGAAAAAACCGGAATCTTTGAACCGGTCGATTTCAAGAACCCAATTATCTTCAGGCGATATTTTTTCCTTTTTTTTTCGCAGCTGAATTTTGTTGGTTTTTATGGAATTATGGCTACAAGCGGGACAATAACCGGTGATTTATTTTATTTGAACAGGTGTTGGTTCCCACCAGGCTTCAATAATAGACATATTTCCTACGGGAACAATTCTCAGTTTTGTCGTGGTTTTTTCTTTTTTTTTTCTTTTTCTTGTTCAAAGGATCCAATGTGCTATCATACAATGCTTTGTATGAAACTACGGGTGTCCATTTGTGTCGTTTATTGTGTTTTTAATTGTATTTGAAAGCAAAATCACGATGTTACACGTCTTGAGTCTTATTTTGAATATTACTCTAGGGTCATATTTTAAATAACCAATCGATACTCGATGGTTGATGTGGTTAATATCAAACCCACCGTCTTATCAAATGAAGTGCCATGCCAGCTGGCGTAGGCGTTAATAACTCTCCACAGATCTCGGTCCTTGATTTTTTTGGGATTAACTCTCCTGATGATATTCCTCCATGCCATCGTCTCAATCCAACCAGCATCATTTCTCTTGGTCTGTCTCTGCCTCTCTGTCCCTTGATCTTTCCAGTTGTCACGATGTTCTCCAATACCTCTGTTCTCATTACATGACCAAAGAAAGCTGTTTGTCTCTTTCTTATTATTGCATCTAATGTTCTAGCCTCTTTCAGGCATTCATTGTTAGTTCTTTGGCAGTCCAAGGAATTCGCAACATTTATCTCAAAAACCACATCTCGGTTGCTTCCAATTTCTTCCTAATTTGTTCATTTATAGTCCAAGATTCCTTGCCATGCAGCAAAACTGGTTCTATATAGCGCTTCAGTACTCTCTTTATTACATTTAATGACAATGACTTATTGCATAAGATACTCTTCATTTTCTGAAATGCAGCTTTTGCTTGCCCTATTTTGCTCTTAATCTATGTTTTACATCTTCCATCTGATGTTTTGAAATGCCCCCCCCCCCCACCACTTGTTTTAAGTTGCATATCCTTTACAGTACATCTCATTCAATACCAGCACTTTTTTGCTGTTTGTAATCTTTTGGCAAGTTTACGTTCTGTAGTGTGCCATTGCTCTGTGAACAACCGGCATCCATACCATTTCGTACAAAATTAACGCAATGCTGTCTGCTGCCAAATCGCCTGCAGCTGTGTTTCGAACGCGGGTACGCGGGATTACCAGCTGCGCCCGTAACCCCTTCGCCCTAGGATGTTAAAAATTATCCACTTGGTTAAGAATTGCCCCTTGTCTTATCTTCCCTGGGAATTATCTGGCACCCATTTTAGGCTGGGTCAGCCTCAGATGTCAGGTCACATTAACACTGACCACATCTCAAACCGAGCGCTGCTTGATGTATACAAATATGGGTCTAGCACCATTTACACATTACATATTAACGGGTGTAGAGGGATGTAAATGGGTGTCAAGTGGGTGTAAATGGATGTAAAAGGAATGTAAAGGGGTGTAAACGGGGTTTAAACGAGGTGTAAATGAGTGTAAAAAGGTGTAAAATGGGTGTAAAGGAGTGCAAAGGGAGTGCAAAGGGATGTAAAGGAGTGTAAAGAGGTTAAAAGGGGTGATAATGGATGTAAAAGGAATGTAGAGGGGTGTAACGGGGGTGTAAATGGGTGTGAATGGTGTAAAATGGGTGTAGAGGAGTGTAATGGGGTGTAAAGGAGTGTAAAGGGATGTAAAGGAGTGTAAAGGGGTATAAAGGGGTGTAAAGGGATGTGTTGGAAAGTAAACGGGTATAAAGGGTTCTTGTGACATATTTGTCGCGTCCTCCCAGATTTCCTGGAATTTGATCATTAAGAAAGGTGCCGATCTCCCTGACCTAGGGGTTTGCGACTTTCTCCGTAATCCCGTTTATTCACGTAAGCAAACGCAGCTGCGCGAGAATCTATAGCGGTTCTCGCCGCTCCCGTTACTTACGGGATATGTGAGCCGGCCGCTCAGAAAGCAATGGCAAACTATTGAATGCAATCTGGCAAAGAAGTCAACAACAGCAGTAAAATACTGATGGTGCAGCGATATCCTGTAATATGATATGCGAAAAAAAAAATAAGGAAAGGTACAAGCTGGAACTATAGTTAGCCTAAGTGACAACATATTTGAAATTAGCTTTTGTTTTAAACCAGCTCAGCGATTGGTCGAGTCCCCGGCCAAAAGTTGCCAATTAGCTTTGAAAGGCGATAATTGGTCACTTGTCATGCAGAACTTTCACAAGTCGCCTCCTGGATTAGGAAGACTTTTTTAAAGCCCAAAGTTGCTCTCTAGGGCCTAGGTACGTTTATAAACTCATTATACATACTGTAACTGTGCTTCTAAATGAAAGATAAAGTACATGTACCATTAGGTTTATACGTGAATGTGAAACTGTGAGATCAGCGTTTCATTGAAAATTTGGCCTGAGTTTCGCTGTCTGCAAGACCGACATGTCTGTCCAACTGGTTCTCCTATGCTTGCAGTCTCATTCTGCTATGAGTAACTTATTTTATGCGTTGTGAATATATCTCACTATCAATGCATGCACATCTGCAAATTTTCTATGTGCTGTAAAGTTTTTTTTTTTCCTAAGTGCATAATCTTGAACCTCTTTCCTTATGCTGGAGAAATAAACGTGCTTTTCATGCTAAAGAAATGTTTTAGGCTACGCTGTAACTTGACTTCTCGTGCACTTATGAATTAATCTTTTTGTATACATCGTTTGTAAATACACAGAGGTGTGATTGTCTTGTAATCTTTTTAATAAATGATGTTAAGGGAATGAAGGGAATGACATGGGTTTTTGAGTTATAATCTCAAGCGAGAGGAAAGGAAAACGCATCATGTATTCAAGTGTCTTGCAGGGCGTACACTTTCCGTCCACATTGCGCCATTGTGTCGACGCCGTAACGAATATTTTAGATTCAAGAATTTGCCAGCAGCGTTCTTAATGATTGCCATACTGCAAAAATTATTCTTGAAGTCAGTGCACTTATTACGCTGGTGGCATTTGGTGGCTTGTAGAAAGCGTTCATTAATCCCTCTGCTTATAATAGTCAGGTACGGAAAGGACCATATGTTCTTATGTTCTAGTTTGAGATGTTGGGCAAATATCCAATAGATGGTTCCTACATTGTTTTATGAGAATATTGTATGTTCACTCATTAGTGAGAGTTTTACCTTTTATGATCTAGCTTGTTGCTTTCACTGCTGGAGTAGACATTCGAATTTTACCCCAGTGGGGACTGGCACATGATGATGATGATGATGGATGAGAAAGAAAGAGGCACTTGTGTACGGATGTACACCATGAAGAGAATGGGGACCGGTCTGGTCATTGGCCATTTGCCATTTGTCAGTTGTCAATTACCTATTGCAGTTGCAGTGATGGACAGGAGATAAGATCTTGTCAGGATGTTTATGTCTCATGATGTTTTTGTCCTATCTTGAGGTGGTATATTATCAAGATGTTTGGTTGGTTGGGATGTCCCTAACTCCTCAGGAAGTCCCGGTATCAACCTCGAAAACGTGTGAGAAGTGAGGGTGTACCCCACTCACTTTCGGAGTTGGACTAAACTCCACCATCAATGAAGAGTGATTGGTGAATGAGAAACATCGTCCCTTCTACTCCCCTTGTTTTCTTTTACTTATGTTGTGATATAATATTACCACGACATGGGTTTTGTTACTATTGTATCTCTATTGTGTTCTTTTTTCATTTTGTAGCTCCGGAGAGATATGAGTGGAATATTGGACGTAGATTTACAGTCAAGACATTAGTACCACTGAATTATCGCCTGCTGACGGTTGAGAGGTTGGACTGTTTACCTGAGCTACGGGGGTCTTTCGTCATCTCATTCTTTGTAATGAAGGAGATATTACCTTCTGGATATACTGAAGAGAAATATTTCGTATCTGAAGGACCC
>OY992876.1:308716226-308731226 GCA_963921405.1 Cepaea hortensis | reverse complement strand
TTTGTTTCGCTGTCGAGTTGCTACTTTTAGTTGGTTGTTTTTTAAAATTTTTCTCTTACTTTCTGCTGTTGCTATGGATCTAAAAAAAAAGTGTTTGTTTTTTTACTCCCCTTCGATTCATTTGCAGGCATTGTCCTTTCAGGTTCATTATACTAAGATTTTTCTGTTTCGTTCACGCGAAATCAGCTCATGCCTATTCCATACATGTGCTACCACTTCTAGAGAGCTGGACTGACTTTTGCGTGTGAATTAGTAGCTGTCCCTATTACCAATGTCCCTCGCCATCAGGTGAACCCACTCTGACTTCTGAGGAACTTGTAATTTACGAACCCAAGCCAACATGTTAGTCGAACTGACAAGTGTAGAGGTTGAACCCGCTACCTCGGCATCAGCACATGGGATGTTTAAGCGCGGGCGCTCCTATCTATTCGGCCATGTTGACCTCCACGCGTGTTGGTATGCAGGTTAGATATTTGCGCTGACAACGTAATGAGCGCGAAAGGACATGGATTCCTGAGCTCGCAGCTGCTATTTCAGGGAAAGACTGACCACCTATTTTTCCATGCACTACATCCTAGTAAATGTGACGGTCCCAGCTCATCACAGAACCTCAGCAGGTTCTTGCTTCGGGATTTGTTTCTTTTTTTCTGTAGCCAAGAGAATCCGGTTCATTCAATCCACTGATAGTCATCATACGTGTTGATTGTTTAAGGCGTATTCAGCCATAACAAGGTTACAGATAAGTAACCTTTATATTTTCATGTAGTGTTTCTCAAGTAGTTTTGTCGGTTTGTGTTTGTTTGTTCTGTACTGACGAAGGCTTTAGCCGCAACGTCCATTTTGTTTCTTGTAATCTTCTTCTAGTAAAGCTCTCAATCTACTTCTCGTTTATTTATTTTTTTTTTTTTTTTTTTTGTGATTCAAGAGAAGGGCGTTGAGGTTTGGCACGACGATTAATTGAAAACAGCCACGGAAGAAACAAATCCCCAGCAACACAGGAAAGACATTCGTGGGCAAGTCGTACAGAGGCCTGTCGCAAAAGGAGGATGCGGAGCTGAAGCTAACAGCTGGGAACGGTTTGAAGCTAACATTTATTCATAATGAATAGGGCGCTTCAAAAATATTGCAGGAGCCGAAGACAGTTCATAAATACACGCACAAGTATTGTTTGGTATTCATAGAAGGAGAAGAAAGAAGTAGACACCAGCGGACGCACTAGTTAAGTTAGTTGCATATCTTTTACAGGACGTAGCAGTCAGCTCCAGTATTTTTTGACTGTTTGTGATCCCTGAGCAAGTTTACGTTCAGCAGTTTGCCATTGCTTTCTGAACGACCGGCACTCATACCATTGTATGGAAATCAATGCAAGGCGGTCTGCTTCCAAATCAAATTGCATTCGTAATCCCTTCGCACTAGACAACAGAACAATTAAAGGTATATTAACCGACCGGGATTCGAACCTGTCACCACCAAATGACGACAGTGCCTCGCTGAAGGAACAATTGTACTTTGATGCATGACCAGCTAGACACGACTAAATAGTATCTTCATTAGCCAGGTATATCATCCACATGAACCCACAACTATGGAATGCGGACAATATTCGTATCGCACCATTGAAATAGCACCGTAGGTCTCAGAGTTGTATATGAACATTGTGTTGGTCAGATGGCCAGGGGTACTGGCATTAGGGAACGTTAACACATATACAAATATTAGTCCAGTGTACTTCGCAGTAATGGCAACTACTAAATGTAGTACACGGTGTATTTTTAATGACTGCAGTGTTTGAAAATATTGCTGATCCAAGCTTTGTATTTACCTATTATGTTGTATGAACTTTACAGAGTATGAGTACAAAACGTGGAACGGCAATGTTTTCAAACACTGCACAGTCATTAAAAATACATTATACAGCACGTGTGTGATCAACGCTTCAGTTTAAAGCCAGCAGACGCAAAAAAAAAAAAATGTCATATCCTGTGCAGGGCTTTGCAATAAACACCAATTTGATTTTCTAGACAATGTTAAGTTATGTAGTTTGCCATTGCTTTTTAAACGAGAAGCCAACGTTAAGTCCAAATAACCAATTTAGGGATTGAACCCACTACGCATATGAAAGTATATCTCTTACAGGACGTCGCAGTCAACACCAGCATTTTTTGTTGCTGTTGTGATTTCTTGGCAAGTTTACGTTCAGTAGTTTGCCATTGCTTTCTGAACGACCGGCACCCATACCATTTTGTAAAAAATCAACGCAAGGCGATCTGCAGCCAAAGTATCTGCAGCTATCTTTCGAACGCAGGTACCCAGGATTAAGAGCTGCGTTCATAACGCCCTCGCCACGGATTCATCCTTCTTGTGTATAGCGCTAAAAAATTGCTTACGTACGCGCATTTCTTAACGGAATATTGCATCTGTTCTAGGTTTTTGTTTCGAGATCAGCTTATTCTATTCAATTCAAAACAGAACATTTGGCATGCCAAACGCATGGTAAAAAGGAAATCTTATATTTTGCAAATTGGGTCAGAAAGCTCTCCCCATATGCCGTATCTTCTTCGTTACTCAATTCCGCATCCTTCTACCCCCTCCCACCCCACTCCCCACCCCATTTCTACATTCATACATAAGCGTTAAACAAAAATATAAATTGGTTGTAAAAGCTAGGTATAGGAAATCGAACATGGGGGGAAATTACAGCAGGCATATACAAGAAATAGAAAGAATGAAGGAGTTATTACAAGGAAGATGCAAAGAAAGACACGAAGAAAGTAATTTGTAAAGTGTTTGAAAAGACCACAGAAAACTTGGAGTCCCAACAAACATGGCGGAACTTTCTGTCATTCGCCAATTTATCTCCCCTGTTTGACACGCTTTGTTCGCCAACAGTTACTTCCCCTTACACTTGATCCGCCATTTTTTTCTCAGGTTCCTCCAATCGATGCTGATGTTTGTTCGGCGCCATTAAGTTGCTTTTATTTCGTCCGGGTTTTGTCCGAATCCCTTTCCCGTTCAGTTTCTAACGATTTAGGTTGAGATGATGAAGCAAGGAGGACAGGCATACAAGGATAGAGTGAATGCGTGGAGAAATTACCTAAAAATGAATGTCAAATTATAATTTTGTCCTCATGTGGTCTGTCTTGTTTTGCAATGCGAAGACGTCAAGAGGCTTTGAATAAACGGACACATTAAGTAAATTATGTTAGGTTTATTAAGTTTAACGCTGATAGGATTCGGGTGGCAAGGGATTTTCTAAGAGCGCAACGGGCGGCTCGGAAAACATAACTGCCAAAGTACTTATCACTATTTAATAAAAAAATCGAGAGGTTCGACTTCATTGCACCGGGTTTAATCCTATATGACTCGGGCTCTTTCCGGAGGGCGGCCTGCCGAAAGTGTTGCACAAAGCACAAACTCCGTAGCTCCAGCAATGACTCCCAGGAGTCTCCGAGAATGTTGCTCTCCTGGAGTGCGAGGCAGACGGCTTGACCACTTGGCCACGGAGACTCCCGACTTATCACCATTATCTAGAGGCAGTCGCGTGGCCGAAAGGTGTAGAGCGTTCTCTCTTGAACTTCCGGCGCGTCGATTGTAGAGTAGTGGGTTCTCTCCCTATGCAGATTACTTGGACCTAAATGTTGATTTCTCGTTCTTCGGTGAAAAAAAGCAGACGGTAAGCTTTACTAGAAGACAATCACAAGTAACAAATTGGACGTTGCGGCCAAAGTCTTCATCAGCATTAAAAAAACCAACCACAAATCGACACGACTATGTACATGAAAAAAGAACAAAAACAAACAAACACTACATGAAAATATAAATATACAAGTTAGTTATCTGTATCCTTGTTGTGGGTTGGTCACGAGTTTGACTTTGGAACGTAAATTACATGTGGCCCAGAAGTCGGAGAGGGTTCTAACACAAAGGCGAAGGTAGAATGGCGTATTAGCTCTGAAACTTCCGGTACGCAGGTGACGAGGTAGCGGGATCGTTTCCTACACGCGCACGTTTGGATTTCAACATTGACTTCTCAATGAGAAAGCCATGACAAATTGTGTTATGTTTGTTGCATATCCTTTACAGGACGTTGCAGTCAACAACAGCATTTTTTGCTTTTCTGATGTCTTGGCAAGTTTACGTTCAGTAGTTTGCCATTTCTTTCTGAACGACCGGCACCCATACCCTTTGCGTAAAAAAAAAAACCCCAGCGCAACGCGATCTGCTGCTAAATCGCCCGTAGTTGTGTTTTAAACGCGGGTATGCGGGATCACGAATCGCGTCCGTAACTCCTTTACCACAAATTACTGAATGTAAAATTGTATAGCAAGCTAATCGGTGGTTGGGGTTGAAGGCAACGCTTTACAACGGACATGCACTAAGAAAAAAAAAATCAAAATACTAAAATACTTTGTTATTATTCAGTGTTGCCCATCTCTCGTTCTCCACATGGCAGTGGTATAGGAGTCTGCGTGCTCCACTGACATCCAAGAGCTATGCCGACGGTAGCACAGCTACTGGTAGGGTCTCCCATGTCGGACAGGTCAAGGGATAAAAACCACAAGAAAAGAGACACAAACCTGCTGCCATGTATGTAGATCCGGTATAGTTAAGGGCTACAGAAAGTAAACCAGAAAAATGCTTGTCGAAGTCGGATGTACTAAGCCACAGGTTTGACGAAACAATGCACTTTGTGGTTTTCTTTGGCACTCGCTCGCTTTGAACTGAAGCGTAGGCCACTTTCCGCGTGGATTAGCTTTCCCTATTACCAGTGTGCCGGTCTCTCTGTCGACGAGGTTTACGACTTTCTCCTTTATCATGAATATCCACGTGGGGAACACAGCTGCGCGAGATTCGATAGCGGATCACGTCGCGTTGGTTACTTAGGGGGTATGTGCGCCGGTCGCTCGGAAAGCAATGGCAAACTACTGACCGTAATCTTGCCAAGAACATCAACAGCAGCTGAAAAATGCTGGTGTTGACTGCAACGTTCTGTTAGGGATATGCAACTTAAAAACAATTACCAGTGTCCCTCGCCATCAGGCGAAACCACTCCGACTTCTGATGTACTTGTAATTTACGTCCCCAAGTCACAGAGAGAGAGAGAGAGAGAGAGAGAGAGAGAGAGAGAGAGAGAGAGAGAGAGAGAGAGAGAGAGAGAGGGGGAATCAACATTTTACCCTAACTGTTCGGTGTAAGGGTTGAACTCCTGACCTCGGCATCAACACACCGGATGTTTAAGAACGGACGTTCTTACCTATTCAGCCATCCGGAACTCAATTGACGATATTATATTTGTAAGTTACTGTTTTTCAAGTTTTCTTGATTACTGGTGTGTCGGTCATTGATGTTCTCATTGAGGCAGTCATCTACTGCCTATATTACCTTGCGGTGTCGGACAGCGAGGCGTCTTGAGCATGAGGGATTAAGGCCGCCTGGGGGAAGTCGTCGCGAACTGTGCAATTTTGGGTTCTCTTTACATCTCATACAGACAAGAAAAATCCCACCCCTTATCGAGAATTCGAACCCGGATCTCTCGATTAGAAGCCCGGGCGTTCTAGTTACTCCGTCAGCCGCATTATCCGCCCTATAAAACCACATCCCCACAACATCCACGTCATTTGAATAACAAAGACACACACACAATAGATTGCACGATTTATTGCCTGAAATATTTCGCTGCACGTCTTCTCCCATTACCAACTATGAAGCGATTAGATGGATTACTCAAGCTGAAGTGTAAAATAGCGGTGTTCGTTTCAGCTTGGAAGATTTATCTAATCACTTTAGTTTATGGTGTGTGATTTCTGCAGAATGTACCTGACGACATGTAGGGAAATATGCCAGGCAATAAATCGTGCAATCTATTGTTTGTGTCTTCGTTATTCAAATTCACTACGGGAAAACATTGTTTCGAATTCTAAATACTCCCTCACCAATCCTTCAATTGTCCATAATTCTATCCAGCAAGCGTTACTACCGAAATTAACACCCCCTCTCCGCCCCGGAAACTGCACATATAGGTGAGGGATTCAGTTACCTGCCTCACTCATCTCTTACAGAACAAGCTTGCCTGAGACTGGTCTCAATACTCCCGTTGTCCAGCTATCGTATGCGGATCGAGTACACTCTTTGGGAAGGTTAATCCCAGTGCAAATACTCCTTTCCGGGACTTCTCCATATAATAGACGGATCAAATTCCCAATTCCCGCCGCAATGTCCCTATTCCTGCCCCAGTGGATATATGTTCGGCAATATAAAAATAACACGAAGCAATGCAGATTTACAGAACACAATTACGGAAAATATAGGACGTTACGGCCACTAGCCTTCATCAGCAAACAAATATGCACAATGAATAATTCTTGAGCTGAAAATATTTTAAAAATATTAACATATATACACCCACTAAATAACACACAAATACTCACTCCGTCACACACACATATACCTACTCACAATCCCAAACACACTAACAAACAATCTTTCATACACAATTCTCTCTCTCTCTCTCTCTCTCTGTCTCTCTGTCTCTCTCTCTCTCACTGTTTCTCTCGGTCTGACTCTCTCTCTTTTTCTGTTTGTCTTGTTTCCCTCTGTCTAACTTTCTCTCTTTCTCTGTCTGTCTCTATTTCTCTCTGTCTGACTCTCTCTCTCTCTCGTTCTCTGTCTGTCTCTTTCTTTGTCTCTTTTTCGTCTTTCTCTCTGTCTCTCTCTCTCTCTGTGTCTCTGTTTCTCTCTGCCTCCCTCTTTATGTCTCTGACCGTGTCCCTCTTTCTCTATCCCGTTCTCTTTCTGTCTCTTTGTCTATCTCTGTCTGTCTCTCTGTCTCTCTCACTCCCACATATACTAATTCACACATAAGACAATGCATACACATACACTCCATCACACACATAATAAACACATACCCACCTGCATGCACACATACAGAGACAGAGGGAGGGGGGAAACACACACACACACACACACACACACACACACATAGACAGACAGAGTGAGAAACAGAGAGATAGAGAGAGAGGGAGAGAAACGCACGAGACAGAAACAGACGGAGAGAGAGAGACAACACACAGAGAAACAGAGAGAGGAAAGCACACACACAGAAACACAGCGAGAGAAACACGCACATAGAGAGAGAGAGAGAGAGAGAGAGAGAGAGAGAGAGACACATGCACACAGAGAAACAGAGAGAGATATGAACACGGAGAGCGAGAAACACGGAGAGAGAGAAACACAGAGAAAAAAACAGATAGTGAGAGAGAGAAAAAAAACACACACACGCACACACACACACAAAGAAACAGAGAGAGAGAGAGAGAGAGAAACACACACACAGACACAGAGAGAGGGAGAGAGAGAGAGAGAGAGAGAGAGAGAGAGAGAGAGAGAAACTTGTGAAAGTAACAAGGATAGACAGAGCGATAGAGAGGGAAACACACACACACACACACACACACTTCCTCCGAAGTCGGAGAGTGTCTGCCTGTACGGCGAGGAACCACCAGTCTGCACACCAATAAGCCAGACATGGGACAACGGATACCTCAGGTCCTGTATGACATCACGCTGATGTTGGACAACAAGATGGCTTCATGCGACACACACACACACACACACACACACACACACACACACACACACACACACACACACGAACGCGCGCACGCACACACACACACACACATTGAGTAAGAGAGAGAGAGAGACTCGCGATTCCTAATGCCGTGTGTCGTGACACGGTAGGTTGCCAGGCGCACGAATTATTGCATGCCGTTGCAGATCCCAAGATGTGGAAATGGCAATGATAACATGTACTGAAGACACATAGATTAAAATAACACGCATGTGAACAATGGTCGGATTAGTGCACTGGGCTACATTCCCTTGCACAATCAATACTAGATAGATGAGGGATTTCCTGAAGCATCCGTGGAACAATGAAGGCGACACTTGGCCAAGCAAGGCCCGATCCACAGCCTTAATGGCTATCAAACATTCTTTCGGGACGGGTTAATCCTTTAGCAAACACTCGCTGGAACCTATACGATATGGATCCCTGCTTCGATTAGCGTCCAATCCCGACCCAGGAGGTCTGGGTGTATGGATCTATGTTTTTCTATTCGTTTGAGTCTGGGCAACTTTTTGCACGGGTCTGTTTGGTAAGTGGGGATTGCGGGATATGGGAGGGATTATAATTGATAGTTTAGAATAGGAGGAGTAGGAGGGAGATGGTTAGGGTGTTAGTCTGTTGCGAGGTCACGGGGATAGAACACGAAAGAAGAGGATGAGGAGAGGAGTGGGAGGATGGGGGAGGGAGAGTAGGAGCTGGACGGTAAGGAGGGGGAAAAGGGAGAGGAGCTGGATGAGAAGAAGAAGAAGAAGAAGAAGAAGAAGAAGAAGAAAGAGGAGGAGAATGAGGAGGAGGAGGAGGAGGAGAAGAAGAAGGAGGAGTAGGAGGAGGTGGAGAATTTGCTCTCTCTCTCTTCATCTCTCTCACTCTTGCTATCTCAAGTACATTTTCTCTCTAACACTATCTATAACTCGTATTCTTCTTTCACCCTCAGTCTCACTCTTTCACATATTAAACTCACCCATCCCCTCCCTCCCTCACTCACTCACTCACTCTCCCTCCCTCACTCACTTCGTCATTCACTAACTCACTCACTCCCTCACTCACTCACTCTCACTGACTGACTGACTGACTGACTGACTGACTCACTCCCTACCTCCCTCACTCGCTCGCTCGCTCACTCACTCACTCACTCACTCACTCACTCCTTCCCTACCTTCCTCCCTTCCTCACTCACTCACTCACTCACTCACTCACTCACTCACTCACTCACTCGGCACTATTGTGTGGCACTCGCAGGTACTCCGGCGAGACTGCCACGTCGGGGCCCGGTTCTTCAGACAGGCGGCTCCAGGCTTAAGTCGTGGCCTTTACTATCTGGAATTAGGTCAGCCTTGAGCTTCATCTAAGTACAGCCTAGAGGCCACGCGTCAAAACATTACAATTGTGTAATTGGTAAAGTATTTGGGAGACGGGGAGAACACACACACACACACACACACACACACACACACACACACACACACACACACACACACATACGCACACAGACACAGAGAGAGAGAGAGAGAGAGAGAGAGAGACAGAGAGACAGAGAGTCGTCGTCTGTGGCCAAAGGGTGGTCAACGCGGTTTCACAATACTGACATACTGGGATAGAC
The DNA here is from genome assembly GCA_963921405.1 of Cepaea hortensis. Taxonomy (NCBI): domain Eukaryota; kingdom Metazoa; phylum Mollusca; class Gastropoda; order Stylommatophora; family Helicidae; genus Cepaea; species Cepaea hortensis. The sequence goes on along the minus strand of OY992876.1, from coordinate 308,721,996 downwards.
GTCCGCCGCAGGCAATTTTGGGGGTTGGGGTGGGTGTAGGAGGGGAAAGAATCGTTTTTGCGTTGATTTTTCACCATGGTTTGATCAATGGCCATGCAGAAGGCAATAGCTAATTTAATTTATTTAGTTTAATTTAGTCGATGGATCGACATCACGGCACACGGGTGTAACCCATAAGTGCTCCGTTCTCCTCCTAACTCAAACCTGAGTTTGGAGAAACTCAGCTAAGTGCACCAACTCCGTAGCACCGGCGAGGTTCCTGAAATACTTTGTGTAGATTTTTAACTCGACATTTTACCCGGGCAGCGCTATTAGGCTACTATTTTTCGATTTCCAAATGCCAAGGGATTTTTTACGTGCGTAACAATACACACGGGCGTCCGATCTCACTACCCAGAGACAAGGGGGAATTTTGTTACTAGAAGTCCACGTGAAAAAATCCCGGTCCTCACCGGGGCTTGAACCTGGGACCTCCAGCACTCGAGGCGGACACCATACATGCATTCCCCCTTCACTCACACATACTCACTCACTCACTCTATGCAAATGCAGTGAGAGAAAGCAATAGCAAACTACTAAACATACAAATCTGCGAACAATGTCAGGAAGAGCCAACACAAGTTGGAGGTGATTGCAACATGAAACTAATGTTAACTATATATATATATATATGACACATACCTGGGGTCATTGACATTAAGGAAAATGACCGTGCTAGTACATAAACAAGTGATCGGGCATGAGAAATAACAGAGGAAAGTTGAAGACAGTAAGGTGAGTGACCTGGATACGAGAAAAACAATCAACCCTGAGAAATAATGGGGCGGGTGTGAGTGGAGACCCCCAGGGTGGATGGGGAGAGAGAGTTTAGTTCTGGGTGAAGTCAGAGGACTTGAGGACAGTTGATGTTTTGGCGCCGAACGGATCGGTTGTCGAGGACGTGGGAGTTTAGACTGATTGTGGGTCAGTTCTGGTGTTATGTTGTTCTCCCAGTTGTGAATGCAGGCCTAAAACCCAGTGGGGGTTGGATAGTTAATGGAGGCCTGAACCCAGAGTGGGTGATATAGTTAGTGGAGACTAGACCCAGTGTGTGGGTGTATGGTGTGAGGTCCAGCGGTGGATAGGAGCTGAATTACCTGTCTTGTGAATTTGAGATTAAGCAGGCCGTGAGAAGACAGTGATGTGTGCGTGTTAATGTTGTGAGGAGGATATGGATATTCTATGGATTATATTGTTTCTTGATATATAAATATGTTCCGTGGGTCTGTGTTATTTCTGTATTAAAGGATTATGTGCGCCAACTCAATCTTGTTTAATGACTGATGGATGTGTATTACTGGGGTGAGTTGCATTGTGAGACCGTTAGATAACTCAATTGACACACCAAGAGCATCGTTACCTAGACAACGACCATCTTACGAACTTATCATCAAGAACATCGTTAGAATATATATATATATATATATATACCTCATTGGCACCTTGCCGTCTTGACAGACGATAGTTTGTGCTTTAAAAAGGCATAATAACTTTTAACTATGGCGGTAGCGAGTGTGACTGATAAGGCCAATTTGCGCTGTAAATGTCCGTTCACAGTGGGTGCATGTGAACACGTGGTCATTTCCACCATCATGCACCATCTTACGTCTCAAACGCTTGGTGTGTGACTTTTCTGCAATAGTTTTCTCCTTTGACTTTATTCCATTTCTGATATTTGCCCTCCATGCAACACGTTCAGCGGCGACTTGCTCCCAATGTGCATTATCAATGCCTGTATCAATCATGTCCCGCTTACACACATCTTTGTATCGTAGTAGAGGCCGACCCTGAGATCTCTTACCCATCTGTAATTCACCAAAAAAGATATCCTTTGGTATTCTACCATCATCCATCCTCCTAAGATGTCCTATCCATCTAAGTCTACGAAGACTGAGCATGGAATAAACTGTCACACAACCTGATCTTTCCAATACTTCAGTATTTGTGATTTTGTCTTGCCATTTAATACCAAGAATTCTTCGCAGACACCGCATATGAAAGCTGTTTAAATTGTTCTCTTGGTGTGAGTAAGTTGTCCAGGTTTCACTGCCATAGAGAAGAGTACTAAGGACACAGGCTTGATAGACAAGGACTTTTGTTTTGGCAGTAAGCTTCCTGTTCTCCCAGACTCTTTTTCTTAACCTGTTCATTGTTGTTGCTGCCTTACCAATCCGGATGTTGATTTCCTGATCTAGGGATAATTTGCTATTTACCACCGATCCTAGATATGTAAAATGGTCTACTATCTCTAGTTCGGCGTCGTCAATAAAGATTGATGGTACCCCATGTGCACCTTGTGACATAATCTGTGTCTTCTTTTTGCTAATTGTTAAACCAAATTCAGAACAAGCATTGGAGAATGCAGATAGTAGACATTGCAATTCTTCCTCAGAGTGGGTCGTAACTGCAGCATCATCTGCAAAAAGCAACTCTCTGATCAGTACCCTCCTAATTTTGGTCTTAGCCTTCAATCTCTGAGCATTGTAGAGGCCGCCATCTGAGCGTGAGTGAATGTATATACCACCATCCTGATCACGAAATGCATATTTCAGTAGAAGTGAAAAGTATATTCCAAAGAGGGTGGGAGCTAGTACACAACCTTGCTTAACTCCACTCTTGATTTCAAATTCTTCAGAAGTTGCACCATCAAACTTGATTATACCCTTCATGCCTGTGTGGAACGATTCCACAATGGACAGAAGAGTTGGTGGGCAGCCAATCTTCTTTAGTGCCTTGAACAGACCCTCACGACTGACCAAATCAAATGCCTTTGTGAGGTCGATGAAGGCAATAAACAGTGGTTGATTCTGTTCACGGCATTTTTCTTGCATTTGTCGCAATGAGAATATCATATCAGTGGTAGACCGGTTCTGTCGAAAGCCACACTGTGATTCGGGGTAGACTTGATCTCCTAGGACTTGAAGTCTGCGCAGAACAATTCTGGCAAATACTTTTCCAACAATACACAGAAGTGAGATACCCCTATAGTTGTTGCAGTCGCTCCGATCGCCCTTGTTCTTGTACAGTGTTATGATGCTTGAATCTTTGAAATCCTGTGGGACTTGTCCTTCACGCCAGCATAGCTCTATTAGCTGGTGGATCTGTATAGTGAGTGTGTCTTGCCCACTCCTGATAACCTCTATTGGAATCCCATCCTTACCTGGAGCCTTGCCAGATGCAAGTTCATTTATAGCACACTTAACTTCTGTTATGGTGGGAAGTGTGTCCAGGTGGTCAAGAGTTGGTAGAGCCTCTATGGCGTTGAGGGCATTATCCGCTAGTTTGGTCTCACTTGAGTAAAGCTCCAAATAGTGCTCTACCCATCTGTCCATCTGCTGTTTCTTATCAGTGATGACTTCTCCAGTCAAGGTTTTCAATGGTGCACTTCTTTTGATCACTGGACCACAGGCTTTCTTTATTCCTTCATACATGCTTCTTATGTCTCCCTTATCACTTGCGATTTGAATGGACTCACATAACTTGATCCAATAATCATTTGCACACTGCCTGGCAGCCTTTTGCACATCCTTCCTAGCTTGCCTTAGCTCACTCAGAGTGTTACGCGTTGGTCTTTCCTTGTTTCTTAAGAGAGCTTTCTTCTTCTTATCAATCAAGGGCTGCAGAGTCTCGCTGTTGGCCGCAAACCAGTCCTCCCTCTTATGATCCACAGTGCCGTAAATCTTTACGGCAGTTTTACAAAGAGTTTCCTTAAGTTTATTCCATTTATCATTTACTGTACAATTTTCTGGTGTATCAGTGAAAGCGTCTTCAAGTTGCTGTTGAAACTGAAAGCACTTTTCAGGATCATGAGTGTTAATAATATTAATCCTGGGGCTAGATTTGTGTTTAGCTGTGTAGATTCTCTTTGGTCTCAGTCTAACCCTTGCAACAACCAAAGCATGATCCGGATCACAGTCAGCACTGTGGTAACTACGAGTCAATGATATATGGTTCAGATGTTGTCTCCGTGTGATGATGAAGTCCAGCTGGTGCCAATGGCCGGATCTTGGATGTTTCCATGTGACCTTATGCATCTCTTTTGTTTTAAAAAAAGAGTTTGTAATACATAGGTCATTACTGGTGCAATGCTCCAGCAGCCTTTGCCCATTTTCATTCATGCGACCGATGTTGTATTTTCCAAGGCACACTGGCCATGAACTCGAGTCCTTGCCCACACGAGCATTGAAATCACCGAGCATATAGATGTAGTCGGATTTTGGAACTGCCTTGATCACAGAGTCTAACTCCTCATAGAACAAATCCTTCACATCATCAGAGGAATCGAGTGTCGGTGCATATGCAGTAATAATGGTGGCAAACCCACAAGAGGTTGCCAAGCGCAGGGATAATAGTCTTTCATTTCCTCCTGCTGGAATTTCAATCATTCCCAGTAGCGAATTCTTCACTGCAAAGCCCACACCGTGTTGCCTTTTTTCTGCCTGCCCTTTACCCTTCCAGAAAAAGGTGTAGTTGTTTTCCCTGAGTGACCCTTCCTCTGCGAGGCGAGTCTCCTGCAGGCCAGCAATATCAATGTTAAGACGATTGAGTTCGGCATCAATCACAGCCGTTTTTCTCACATCGTCAATATTGGTCAAGTCAGTGGAAAATCCTGGACACATGGTTCTCACGTTCCAGGTTGCAAGCCGTAGCTTGAGGTTTCTATTTATATTTTTGTTTGTACCTGGTGCATTGGTTTTACAGCCTGCGATTCAGATTTTGTCCTAGCCCCAAGCACCCATTGAAGCAGGCAGGCTGTGGCGGATCAGCACCCAATTGGCTGGGGGCTGCCCAGCTTGAGGCGGGCGGTAGCTGATCAGTGACACCTATAGGTGTCTCCCACCGTCAGAGGCAACGCGTGGCGCCCCATGTCTACGCCAACTGACAAGGACTTATAACCCGTAACAGTTGCCTCTCGCTTTGATTCCGAGACCAGTTAAGACCAGGGATGGAGTTATTGCCTCTCCATAGCACAAAGCCTGGGCTAAAATATAGAGATCATGTGTTGCCCATGCAACATGATCCCTCTCTCGGCCTGCCTAGTTCACTCCAGAGGAAAGGTAACACCCCTACATCTGGAACAAGACAAGCTGCAGAAGCTGCCGGATCAGCAAAGCAATGCTCTAACTGTCCGCCTGTCGGAGCTTCGATCCTAGACCAGTCGCCAACCAAGGCTTAGGGCCTGGTCTGCCCTGCCATGACAATTTTGTCTTTAGCTTGCATTTCCTCGCACCAGGGTAAGGCTTGTACCCTCCCAATTGCGCTCTTCCGCCCGAAGCCGTTGGCACAATGTGGGGTGTCGGGTTTGGTAAGCGCCGCCCAACGTTCGGCGCTAACAGAATATATATATATATATATATATATATATATATATATATATATATATATATACATACGTGTGAGTGTGTGTGTGTGGTGTGTGTGTGTTCGTGTTTGTGTGTGAGTAAGTAAGTGAATAAGTGAGTATGTGTGTGTGAGTGATTGTGTGTGTGTGTGTGTGAGTATTTGTGAATGAGTGTATGTAAGTGAATGAGTGAGTGTGTGTGAGTGAATGAGTGAGTGAGTGAGTGAGTCTATCTGTGTGTGTAGGCAAGTGAATGAGTGAATATTATGCGTTAGTAAGTGAGTGTATGTGTGTGTGTGTGTGTGAGTGCGTGAGTTTGTGTGTGAGTGTGTGTGTAAGTGTGTCTGTGTGTGTGAGTAAATGAGTGAGTGAGTGTGAGAGTGAGTGAAT
>OY992876.1:308678726-308711226 GCA_963921405.1 Cepaea hortensis | reverse complement strand
TGGGTAGCGAAGCAATAGTTGATGCAATGTTTGAGATTTTAACCCGGTCCGTACAACATTGCCGTTGATCAAGGGTATATCTGTCCACCCGCCCGCCCGCCCGCCCGTCCGTCTGTCTGTCTGTCTGTCTGTCTGTCTGTCTGTCTCTCTACGTCTATCTGCTCTCGGTGGCGATGGCTTTGAGGACGCGGTTCGCAATGCTGCTTACCCGCGTTCGAAATACAGCGGTGACCGATTTGTCAGCAGCCTGTGTCGCGCTGATTTTAACGTGTTGTTATGGGCAAACTACTGAACGTAAAAACTTGCCAAGACATCAACAACGGCAGTAAAATGTTAGTGTTGACTGCAACATTCTGTAAAGGATATGCAACTTTAAAAGAAGTCTTTCTATCTAATCTGTTTGTATGCCCGTCTAATCTGTCTGTCTGTTTGTCTGTCTGTCTTTCAACATACCTGTCTGTCTAATTTGCCCGTCAGCTCTATTTATCTATCTCATGTCCGACAGTCACACCTACCTACCTACCTACCTACCTACCTACCTACCTACCAGCAGGCCTGCCTACCTACCTACCTACCTGCCTGCCTGTCTGCCTACCTACCTACCTACTTACCTACTTACCTACCTACCTAGCTACTTACCTACCTACCTACCTGACTGTCTTAATGTGTGTCAGTATGTCTGTGAATGGCATGCATGGTATGCATGTATTTGTGCCAATGTTGTTTATGCTAAGCCATTTGATGTGGGCAAGCGTTATCCACACGTGTGTGTGTGCGTGTGTGTGTGTGTGTGTGTGTGTGTGTGTGTCTGTCTGTGCGTACGCTCGAGTGTGTACGTGCATGTCTTCACATTATTGTGATTATATCAGGGGGGACACCGACACAAGAGTACTCTCTCTTTCATTTCCACCCCCCTCCCCCTGTATAAATCATATACATTCGCTCAGGCGTTTATGAACGCGTACGTACGTATGCGTGTCCCTTGCTTGCCACGAATATCTCCCTGTTTACCCAATCGATTATAATTCATATGTTTTGTATGAATATGTGTTTGCCGGCCGCTATGGGCCTCTCTTCCTAGATTGAACACACTTTATTCCCACCACCCCTCTATCAATCTCTACAATTGTACATTTTTATGAATAGATTGTTTCGGATCCTGAACAGCCCTTTTTTCGGCTCTTTTGTTTACGTCAATAGACAATCCCCCGCTCTCTTCTCTTTCCATCCCACGCTCTCTTTCTTTCTGTAGCGTTCTTTTCAACCGTTCTCCACATGTTTCTTTGTGGCTGTTCTATGCTACATATCGTATTGCCCAGTCAATTACCTCAGTCGTTGTTTTGTTTCTCTGGCCATTGATATTCAACACAATCCGCGCTGTTATAAGGTTGGCGAGTTCTGGTTCATGGGCCTGTGCATTTGAGTGACTGCTCGTTAGTCTGTGTAAATGCGGTTGTATCGGACATGGTTTTATATTCAACATACCTATGAATTGGTGGTGGGTTGGTAATTGGTTGATTGATTGGTTGGTTGATATTTTGGCTGATTGGCGGACTTGTTTTTTAGTTGGGTAGTTGGTTGGCTGGTTGGTCGTTGATTAATATGTTGATTGATTGCTTGACAGAAAGCAATGGCAAAATACTGAAAGTAAAATTGTCTGCAATGTCAACCAGGCGTTGACCGCCACATCCTGCAGAGTTTAAACAACATTCTACCACTATTTAGTCTGGAATTGGCGGTACCTCATGGCCATCAGGCTTGCGGTCCGGTAGTCTGGTATTCGAATCCCCTTGGCGGCGGGGATGTATCTCCTTGACATGGGTTCAAATGTCAACCTAGCCTAACAGGGGTACCCGGAACTGTCGTAGGAAGTAAAACTGGCCGGCACGATTTCAAACCACATCAACTATCGAATGTCGAATGACCTATGATAGTATACGGGTTAGCAGGTTGTGAAACCACATCAACTATCGAATGTCGAATGACCTATGATAGTATGCGGGTTAGCACGATTTGAAACCACATTAACTATCCGGTATCGAATTACCTATGATAGTATGCTGGCTAACACGATTTGAAACACATCAACTATCGAGTATCGAATGACCTATGATAGTATGCGGGTTAGCACGATGTGAAACCACATTAACTATCGAGTATCGAATGACTTATGATAGTATGTGGGTTAGCATGATTTGAAACCACATTAACTATCCGGTATCGAATTACCTATGATAGTATGCTGGCTAGTACGATTTGAAACCACATTAACTATCCGGTATCGAATTACCTATGATAGTATGCTGGCTAGTACGATTTGAAACCACATTAACTATCCGGTATCGAATTACCTATGATAGTATGCTGGCTAACACGATTTGAAACACATCAACTATCGAGTATCGAATGATCTATGATAGTATGCTGGCTAGTACGATTTGAAACCACATTAACTATCCGGTATCGAATTACCTATGATAGTATGCTGGCTAGTACGATTTGAAACCACATTAACTATCCGGTATCGAATTACCTATGATAATATGCCGGTTAGCACGATGTGTAACCACACCAACTGTCGAGTATCGAATGGCCTATAGCAGTATGCGGGTTAGCACGATGTGAAACCACATTAACTATCGAGTATCGAATGACTTATGATAGTATGTGGGTTAGCATGATTTGAAACCACATTAACTATCGAGTATCGAATGACCTATGATAGTATGGGGCTTCCACCATATACAAAATATACCTTAAGGTCTGTAAAGAGATCTTTTACACAGACTAAGTATGTCTCTTGGACGCCGCAGTGGCGCAGAAAAACAAGCACTCTTGTCTTTCGACGCGGATGTCATATGGTCAAATTATGTTTTTAGAGTGAATTTTATACCTGGTCATTCAAGTTGTTCCATCGTAAATGCCGGGAAGGTTATCCTGGTCAGCAAATGCCTGAAGAAGCCAGATGTATAAGTCGAAAGATGCAAATATCGCAGCTCTGCTGTAAACACGCACAATGCAATTACTTCTAAAACAACATTCTGGATGAACGCAGAAGAAGAAGAAGAAGAAGAAGAAGAAGAAGAAGAAGAAGAAGAAGAAGAGGTTTCAACGTAAATGAGTACCATGATATGACTTGGGAAGTAAAGGTGATATTTTCCACAACGAGTCCCGACTTGCCTACATGTATGGGCCTAGCAGGATAAATCCAAATGGACCTTGCTGCGTCGAGAAGGATGATTTCCGTACATATTGAGTCCTGTGATGTGACCACCATGTTTGTTTGTGGAACTCTGAAATATTTTAGTAATGCTCTCTATACTCTTAGTATTGGGACTCTTCGCTGGCGGTTGCAGGTGAGGATGGAGCACGTGTGGGAATGTCCCGAGTGCTGTGATCACGGTTCTTGACTCAACTCACCTGTCAGAATCTCCCAGTCTTCATCTCCCCTGCCTGGCGGAAACGACCAGGTACGACTGTGAACTGGACTAACGGTTACTACGCAGGTGATGGCCAAGGGTCAGCGTGGTACACGAAGACCACGAGAGCGGAGAACCGGGCCAACGAGGGATCACTGCTGGTACGACAGACAGCCTAGGACTTCGAGACTGGACGGACGTGAAAGAGTGTTGCTATGTATGAGTCGATGCTTGATGGGCGAAAGCTGTATGCTTTGTTGAGTAGAGTAAAGATTGCATGAGTGTCGTATTCTATTGCATATATTCTATTGTATTTATGCATTGATATATTGCAGTGTATGTTTCTTGAAATGGCATTATCGCTAACTTTGAGCGATGCCTCATATGACTGCGTTATGAGAAGTGCGATTAAAGTGTTTGAGTTATATCACCGTGTGTTTGTACACTCATTGTGTGTGTGCAAGTGTTTCACGCCTGTTAGTGAATACGAGCCTTTGGTAATCTAAACAAGACCCTGACAGGAGTGAACGTGGGTGCATCGTCCGTGTTTTGGACCACATGTAAGATAGAAATAGGAGTGAACGTGGGTGCATTGTCCGTGTTTGGACCAGAAGAAAGACGAGTGAACGACTTTTGAACGACAGATAAAAGATAAGAGTGAGCGTGACTGAACGTGTAAGATTTCGTCTGTGTTTGAACCATACATAAAACAGATTGTAAGACATGTGTTAAAATGCGATGGAGTGAAGAAGTTCTGTGAAGTGAACGAAAGTATTGGGAAAGAAGTCATACTGAATTGAAATTTGAAAGGACGACGTGACGACTATACAAACATACTTGACGTGCATACAAACCTATTACATTTAGCTGACAACACATACACCACAAAAACATACACATACTAATATTTTATCTCTCCAAAAGTAAACAGGTTTTTCATCTGAAATTGTAAAGTACCAAGGTCATTTTCCTGGCTGTAGAAGACCAAGCATCCCTTTTCTGGTGCAGTTACCAACAGACTTCCAGAGTTTCAAAATTCCAGGGTCACTTAAGTATCTTTTTTTTTATATACTTTAGTGCGGGATCAGGCCTTGACTGTAGCTTTATTTTGTCATTGTATATGATATAGTTACTGTAGTTGTGAACATATTGTAACGATTTTGCATAATATCCTGTGTAACATTTTTGTAACATTACCATGTCTTCGTTACACGACTTTATTTAATCTGGATTAAAGTTAAACTTAACCGGAGAAGAGTTAACAAAGTGGAGTGAGGCAAAATATGCAGAGTATGTCCTATTACAGGAAAAAGCGAAAGAAAGGGAGGACAGAGCTGCTGAAAGAGAACTCAAATAGGCAGAGTTAGAAGCTAGGAAAGCAGAAACCGATGCTGATATGAGAAAGGCAGAGCTAAATGCTAAGAACAAACAGGCAGAGTTAGAGGCTAGAAAAGCAGAAACAGACGCTGAGCTAAGAAAAGCTGAGATTAATGCGCAGAGCAAAAGAGAAGAACTTGAAATGCAGTTAAAAATTAAACAGCTAGAGCTCGAAACATCAACAGATAAAAAATACAGAAAGCTAGAAATGAAGGAAAAAGAAAACCAATGCAAAAAGTATCAAAGGATCGTCAAATATTTCGCTACTGGGGACTGTATCTCAGCATTTACCCAGAAATTTGAAACGATAAAGGAACATTATCAGGTCCCTATTACAGAATGGAATATCATCTATATGAGAAGTCTATCTGGGGAACCACTAAAAGTTATAGAGACTATCCCCAAAGAATTAAGAAAGGACTATCATTATATGAAAGCTAAAATTATGGCTCATTTCCTATTAGATGAAGCAGGCTACATAGAACAGTTTGCCAAGTTATCTCCAAAAGCATCACAAACGTTCTCTGACTACACTTCAGTAGTACAGGATGTATTTAGTAAGTGGTTATCATCAGCTAAAATTGATAACAATTTTGATAAGTTGAAAGATCTGATATTAAGAGATAAAATTATCTCTTCTCTACCACGGCCCTTTTCAAAATGTTTGCAAGAGTTCGAATGTGAGAGTGTACAGCAGATTGAAAAACGCGGTTCTGCATACTTTACAGCAAACAAAGATTGTTTTACAAATGTGCTGAAAGACACTGAATTCGTAGCTGCTGCTACATTTGAAAGGTCAAAACCAAATACTTACAACAGACAAAAACCGTTTAGGCAAACTACTGGTAACAATTATCGTTGTAAATATTGTCATTTTCAACACAATGAAAGTGAGATGTGTGACAAACACCCTGGGTATCATATATACTTACAGAATTATATGGACAAGCAAGATAGAGAGAGAAAGAACTACAAATGATTAACCAAATGCTACCTTTGCAAAGCGTACGGCCACTGGCGTCATGCATGTAAAAGAAAGCAGATAACAAGAAAAGGCAAAGCGGCAATGTTTGATAGCTCTTCCTCTGATGAAGAACTAGTAGACAGTCAACATTCAGCTAGTGCAGCTGAAACCATTGATGTATTTCATCTGGGAAAATGCACAACCTGTAAACGCTTCCATGAAGATGGCGATTTAACATGAGGCCACTCCATACCGATATCAAATGAATAAGCTAATCTAGTTATAGATTCGAAAGGCAAGCTGAATATCCATGAAGGTTATGTTAATGGGAAATTAGCCAGTGTTTTACGCGATAGCGGAAGCACCCTCATTAGTTTGAAGAAAGACTTTATCTTACCTGCAGATTACACATGCAAACATGTGACATGCAGAACTTTCTCAGGTAATATTGAGAAATACCCACTTGCATGGGCATATATTCAGACACCATTCTTGACAGGCAAGGTTAAATGCGCAGTATTATGTAACCCATGTTGTGATATTATAATTGGTAACCTGCCAGAAGTGAATGATATGCCGCATGATTCTGTAACATCTAACTGTGAATGTACTTTATCAAATGCAGTAACTAGAGCAACTGCTGAATTGCAATCTCAGACCAACCAAACTGAGACCTTAGAACTATTAAGTCCAAATATAACACCTCTTAAGAACATGAGGGAAGATTTTGTGAAGGCAAAAAAGACCGATGTATCATTAGCAAAATATTTTAAACTTGTGGGCCAAAAGCCTAAACTAACAAAGAATGCTAGCTGGCACTTTGATTTGAAATGTGGTATCCTAACAAGGTACTACACAAAAGATGCCAATACCATTGCGCAAACGGTGTTACCAACTGAACACCGCAAAAAAAGCATTGCAACTAGCACATGACATACCTTTTGCAGGGCATATGGCCTATGCTAAAACCAGAGCAAGGATACTAACACAGTTCTACTGGCCCAAGTTCTGCAGTGAAATTAAGCAGTACTGTAGATCGTGTGACATCTGCCAGAAGCTTGTGAAAAAAGGGAAATACCCTCAAGCAGAACTGCAAACAATAGATTTTGCAAGTAGGCCATTTGAGAAAATCTCAGTAGATATAGTAGGTCCTTTAAACCATGTTACATCAAGAGGGAATAACTATATTCTTACAGTAATTGATCTATGTACACGTTGGCCGGAAGCGACCCCGCTTAGAAATATTACTAAGGATGTTATAGAAGTCTTTTTCCACATCTTTGCGAGGATAGGTTTTTCTGATACAATTCTATCTGATAGAGGAAGCCAATTTATTTCGGCTGCGACTCAAGCCTTTAACAAAATGCTAGGCATTAGTCAGTGTTCCAACAGCCCCTATCACCCTCATTCAACGGGTATCATAGAGAAGATGAATGGTGACTTGAAGCATATGTTAGCGAAAGTCACCCAAGAATGCCCAAATGACTGGGACACATTTTACCTGCCACACTTTTCGCTTACCGAGAAGTACCCCACTCTAGCACTGGTTTCTCACCTTATGAGTTAGTATATGGTGCCAAACCACGCGGCCCATTATCAATTTATCATACTTTGTTAACTGAACTTGATAATGATCAGAAAACTGTGTCACCGTACGAGCATTTAACAACATTACGTGACAGGATCATGAAATCTTGCATATTGGCTAAAGAATCATTAAGACAATCTGGTACCATCTACAGAGAGTATGCAAACAGAGGAAATAGGACAATAACACTGACACCAGGACAGGACGTACTACTTCTATTGCCCAGTGACAAACACCTCCTAACAGACTCGTGACAAGGACCTTTTCAAAATATTACGACAAATTTCGACTGTAGACTATGCTGTTACACTAAACAACAAAAACAAAATATTTCACATTAACATGTTGAAACCCTACTACAATAGAGACGGAGACCAAGACGAAACAGCAACAAGCACAACTGTAGTAGACCGCACAGACTCAGAAGACACAGACGAAATACCAGTCCCATCACTTGATACGACATACACACTTAAAGACATCAAACTATGTCCTGATCTTTCTCAGACTGAGACCGACAACTGCAGACAACTGTGACAAGACTGCTACTGGCAGACATACCAAACATACTATCATACATGGACGACATCTGTATACATACTAGGACAATGACATGACACTTAACTACACTCCGACAAACATTCGAACGCATCAGACAACACGGCCTAACAGTGAAACCATCAAAGGTAGAAATTGCCTACCATGAAATTAATTTTTTAGGCTATAAAATTTGTAATGGATTTCTTACCACCAATGACAATATTGTTTAGAAAATTCTAAAATTGTCACTTCCTACAATCAAGAAGGAAGTAAGGAGCATGTTAGGTTTACTTAATTATTACAGACGAGTCATACCTAATTTTGCCAGTTTGACAGAAAGTTTTACAAATCTATTGACCACAAACCAACCAAATAAGATTGTAAACAGAGAAGGCCTGAGACCAGCATTTACAAAAGTATATCATATTTTACTAGTAATCCCATCCTTAAATTGCCAAATTTGGAAATTCCTTTCAGATTGACAATTGACGCGAGTTCCATAGCCATAGGAGCGGTTTTGTTACAATCCTATGATGACATCTTACATCCAGTTTGTTACGTAAGTCGCAAATTGTCACCAAGAGAAAGGCGATGGTCGACTCCAGAATTGGAAGGATTGGCTTTAATTTATGCTCTTAAGAAATTGTCTACATTTTTGTTAGGTAAACATTTCATCATGGAGACAGACAACAACCCGTTAACTATTATTACTAAAGGTACACCGACAAACCATAGGATTGCAAGATGGTCTTTGTTACTCCAAAATTACAGTTTTGAGATTAGACACATCAGCGGGACTGAAAATACGATTGCAGACTTACTTTCCAGATGTCCGCTCGAGATGTCCGACGGCTAACTACGCCTGAGCGCCGCAAATACTGAGCCAGTGGCCTGTTTCCTATAGCGCTCAGAGATTTATCACAATCCAGCGAATTAATGTTTAATTTAATCAAAGAACGCTGTGAGAAATGACATATTGTGATAAGGACATAGTCCTCCAATTTATCCTAAGTATATTTTTAACAAGTGAATATGATGAATATATGAATGAGTAGAATGAGAAGGACAGTGTTTTAAAGATTGAGTAATATGTCTACGAACAGTGCTCCAAGAACAGTATTGTGTACAAACTTACCTTATGTCAACTTTCAGTAATATCCGTAGTACCTACGCTTATGTATACTTGTGATATAAGCACAGCAGATTGTTCTAACATTTTAATTCTACAACTGTGTGATATAGACGACAGTTAGAAAGTAAACACATCCAGAAAAGTTTAATCCGTACTTCTGTAAGAACAGTGTTATTCGAACATGTGAAAGAACAGTGTGTTACTCCAACGTGCCAACACATCAATTGTGTACTTCCGTTTCCTTTTCGGATTGTTTAATTAAATTTAGAGAAAAGTAGCAGACTATAACATAATAGTCACAATAGAATGACACTTGAGATAACTTTGTGACACCAAATTTACATAGATTTAATTGGATGAAAGGATTTATATATTTGTGATCTAAGAATCATTGACTGATTAATTTTTTCTCAATGGTGCCAACTGTGTCACTATTGAAAATAAATATAAAACTATGACACTTAGAATATAACTTACAAATGTACTTTATTTTTTTTTTGAAAGAATGTAGAAATTATGCCCCTTAACGTTTCACCATTACATCTAAAGGGAAACAATTTGAAATATTAGGAAAATGTAAGCATGCATATATTATCTTGTTCATGGTAGCCAAAACGTCTACACATCACCATGTCACATCAACTATGCATGGAATATAACTACTGAAGTTGAGGACCAGAATTGGACTATCCGACCACATCGGTTGGCGTCTAGTTCTGTAGTCATCTTATAAGGAAGATGACTTAAGGCCTGACATGGGTCTTTTTGTGATGTTTTTATTTTGTCGTGAGGTAGCGCGTTGCTTGAGAGGTAGTGTTAGTCGCCGATAACTACCGGACTGGCTGAGTCCATTATCAACCTAGGTACAAATCCAACTAGGAGAAAGTACTTGATGAGAGTAGCCTTATGGCATCACTGAAGAAAAGATATATCATGCAACTACCCAGTAAACGTCAAGAAATACCAAAGAGTCACCAAACATGACAAACAGTTGGTCGATTCTGACGTTATATTATTAATGTAACCCAACTATAAACAGCAGTAATGAAAGGGTGTACCTTTCATAAGAGGGGGCGGCGGAGAATGTCAGAATCTCCCAGTCTTCATCTCCCCTGCCTGGCGGAAACGACCAGCTACGACTGTGAACTGGACTAACGGTTACTACGCAGGTGATGGCCAAGGGTCAGCGTGGTACACGAAGACCACGAGAGCGGAGAACCGGGCCAACGAGGGATCACTGCTGGTACGACAGACAGCCTAGGACTTCGAGACTGGACGGACGTGAAAGAGTGTTGCTATGTATGAGTCGATGCTTGATGGGCGAAAGCTGTATGCTTTGTTGAGTAGAGTAAAGATTGCATGAGTGTCGTATTCTATTGTATATATTCTATTGTATTTATGCATTGATATATTGCAGTGTATGTTTCTGGAAATGGCATTATCGCTAACTTTGAGCTATGCCTGATATGACTGCGTTTTGAGAAGTGCGATTAAAGTGTTTGAGTTATATCGCCGTGTGTTTGTACACTCATTGTGTGTGTGCAAGTGTTTCACGTCTGTTAGTGAATACGAGCCTTTGGTCATCTAAATAAGACCCTGACATCACCACACCTCTCCCTGCCTGCCTGCCTGCCTGCCTGCCTGTCTGTCTGTCTGTCTGTCTGTCTGTCTGTCTGTCTGTCTGTCTGTCTGTCTGTCTGTCTGTCTGTCTGTCTGTCTGTCTCTTTGTCTGTCATCGTTAGGTCGCTTTCAAATTGGAGTGTAGTCAACACCAGTGCTGCTGCTGCTACTACTACTACTACTACTACTACTACTACTACTACTACTACTGCTGCTGCTGCTGCTGCTGCTGCTGCTGCTGCTGCTGCTGCTGCTGCTGCTGCTGCTGCTGCTACTACTACTACTACTACTACAACTACCACTACTACCAATACTACTACTACTACTACTACTACTACTACTACTACTACTACTACTACTACTACTACTACTACTACTACTACTACTACTACTACTGTACTAATACTACTACTACGACTACTTCTACTACAATTACTACTACTATTACTAGCAGTAGTACTGAGTGCATCAGTCTACTTTTGAGTGAGTTAGCTTCCTCTATTACCAGTATCCCTCGCCTACAGTTAGCTAGATATAGAGACAGAGAAACAGACAGACCGAAATGAGGGCGGGCGGGCGGGCGCGCTTACGGACGAAGGAGGAATGAACCAAGACAGATTCCATCAGACAGCCGTATCATTTCTGACTGACCCGCCGGATATACTTAGCGCAGCTCACTTAAAAATAGACAGACGCTATCATTTTACGTGCTCACGGACCGACTTGTCATCTGTACTCACCCGGAGCTCATCTGGCGGTAACGCATCCTCGGGTCGTATGTCACCGGTGAGCAACTTAATAACTTTTCCAGACAGGGGCGTGGACACATTTGCATAAGTGCCCGGTAATTTGCATCCGAATTACAACCCTGTCTTCGGGTTTCCTGACGTAATTGAGGCTCTATCGAATTTCTGCGACCGGTTTGCGAACTAATTTAGAAAGTTGATAATATAACGCCACTTTTGCCCGTGTACAGGAAGGTGGAAATTTGACAGAGGTTCTGTCAACGTGATGTATGACATTAAGTTTTGACGTGTTCATTTTGATTTCACGAAAGGAAAATGGAAGCGGACAGAGAGCTGACTAGGTTGATGTACAGCTAGATTGAAACTAGAAGGAATGATTAATAGCCAGGAGGGGAGACAACTAGCAAAAAGGGAGAGTAAAAAATGCGAAGGGAGACTACCCGGAAAAACGAGAAACAAGAAACATTTCTAGTAGGCGCAGGAGAAAGACGATCAGAAAGAAAGTGGAAATTACTAGAATTGGAGACAGTCCATTAGAATGGGAGAAAACTTGGAATAAGGGAAAATTATCCTCCTAAAACAGGAGAAATGTTAACAAAACAAAGGCGATAGAATGTTATAATGATCTAGAAAAGGAGGCAAATAAGAAGCGGTGCAAGTATACCCTAAATTGGTACTCACTCACTCACTCACCCACCCACCCACCCACCCACCCACCCACCTACCCACCCAACCACGCACGCACGCACGCACGCACGCACGCACGCACTCACTCACTCACTCACTCACTCACTCACTCATTTACTCACTCACTCACTCACACGCACGCACGTACGCTCGCTCGCACGCACGCACGCTCGCTCGCACACACACACACACACACACACACACACATACAAACACACACACACACACACACATACAAACACACACACACAATATGATCACTCTTCGGCCTTGAAAAAAAAAAATAGATACACGAGAGTGCAGGCTTGAAAATAAACAATGCAGATTTTTGAGAAGACATTGACTGGCAAAACCGCCACCCTTGAGGTCGAGCCGTCTGATACAATTGAGAATGTCAAGACAAAGATTCAGGATAAGGAAAGCATTCCTCCTGATCAGCAGAGGATGATCTGTGCTGGCCAGCAGTTGGAAGATGGCCGCACACTGTCCGACTACAACATTTAGAACGAGTCCACTCTTCGCTTTGTACTGAGACTGACATTACTGAGCTCTCACTGAGGATTCTTGCTTCCAAATACAACTGTGTCAAGATGATTTGCAGAAAGTGCTATACTCGTTTGCAGTATCGTACCACCAACTGCCGCCAGCGCAAGTGGGGACACGCCAGCAAAATTCCACCAAGAAGAAACTGAAGTAAACGTGTTCCCCTCTCCGGGATACCCCAGCAACAACTGATGTGTACACGAGACTGGAACCAATGTCACGGTTGTTTTTAGGGGTTGCCGTCTAGCTGAAGCAGTTATAATAATAAATTCACTTGAACTTAAAAGAAAAGTGTTGGCTAAGATCAAAGTGTAGTATCAGCACTTAAGCTTACCGGGGTCACATACAGAGACGGACACCTGAATGTCACACAGGGATGTGGGGCCTGATCGGGCGGTTCTGGCCTCTAGGTAATCACTAGCTCTAATAAAATGAAAAAAAAAAAAATTTATAACAATTTTTTGGCTAAATCCTTAACATCCATCCATCATGTGCCATGCCGGTAAGCGTGGGCGGTCATGTTCTGCCATCTCACTCGATCACCAGAGTCGTGGATCAGCTCTGTGTTCTTGTCTCGACCATGCCACGTGGCCAAGCCATCCAGGTATTTGCCTCTAGGTCTTCCCCTTGGTCTCTTCCCTTCAATCTTGCCAGTTGTCACCAAGTTCTCCAATTGATTTCTTCTCATAACATGCCCAAAAAATTGTGACTGTCTACGTCTAATGACTCTAATTAATTTACGATCTTCATTAATCCTTAACAACATTGGGCTAAATTTTCCCGCGATCTGGATTTGAAACAGATATCGAAAGATTTGCTTCAATCATCCGTTCTACCAATTGAGCTATCGTCTCTCATTCTATCTCTCTCTGTGTCTTTCTCGCCCACGCGACTCCACACATACCTGTTTGTAAATGTCCTCTGTAAAATTGGACGCTTGTTGCGATGTTTGATGTATGATACATTCACTGATACGTTTAAACTTGTTTAGATAAAACTAAGCGTGCATGAGAATACTTGGAGTATGAAAGAATTTCTATTGAAAGATCTAGTATGCATGAGAACAGATAATTATTTCACCAGCATCATAGATTAAGTAATGTATAGGTAATTACAACATATCATGAATGTAATATTATCATGTGTATATGAATGTATTTGATGTATTCGTAAATGTAAAGAATAAACGCACAATGTACATTGTCTTGTAAATACACACGGTCTTGTACGAAATAAATGTTTAAAAAAAAATTGGCTTCATCGCTTCTTGGCCTTTTGAATAGATCAAGCAGGTCATCCGAATTGCACACAGGGACCTGGGGCCTCATGGGGCGGCTCTGGTACCTGGGGGAACAGCCAGCCCTTATTAAAATAATATGATCTAGCCAGGGCCACCGACAGAGGCGGCCATCACAATGACACACAGGGAGGTGGAACCTCACGGGGTTGCTCTTGCCCCTGGGGAACCACGAGCGCTTAAAAATATTAACTCTCTCTCTCTCTCTCTCTCTCTCTCTCTCTCTCTCTCTCTCTCTCTCTCTCTCTCTCTCTCTCTCTCTCTCTCTCTCTTGCTTCTCGGCCTTTAGGCTAGGATCAAAGTGTAGTCATCTGTACTTTGATCTAACCTTGGCCATCAGCAGAGGCGGTCATCTGAATTACACATAGGGAATTGGAACCTCAAGGTACATCTCTAGCCCCTGGGAACATTCTCTCATCATGCGCCACGACGAATAGCGTGGGCGGTCATGATTCGCCATCTCACACGATCACCAGAGTCGTGGATCATCTCAGTGTTCTTCTCTCGACCATTCCACATGGTCAAGCCATCCATGTATTTACTGCCTTCCACTTGTTCTTTTCCTCTTGATCTTGCCAGTTGTCACCAAGTTCTCCAATTTATTTCTTCTCATAACGTGAACCAAAGAATATTAACTGTCTACGTCTAATTTCTCTCATCAGTGTACTATTTTCATTTGTTTCTTGTAGGACTTGGTCAACGGTTGTTCTCCTGGAACATTAGTCCTAAAAAAAAAACAACACACACACACACTTCACTCTCTCTTCAGTATGGCCAAATGGACAAGTACGCTCGTTCTTAAACTTCCAGTGTGCTGATGCCGACGTAGCGGTTCATCCCCTACACAGGTCAGCTGGACTAAAATGTTAAGTTCTCGTCCTTGAGCTGGGGACATAAATTACAAGTACCTCTGAAGTCGTAGTGGGTTAGCCTGACAGCAAGGGACACTAGTAATAGGGAAAGCTAATTCACACAAACAGTTCAATCCAATGTTACTAGACGTAGTGTGTTGAGACTACGTTTGAGTCCAAAGCGTACCTGGGTGCGTAGCAAAGCGTACCAAAATACCTGGATGACTTGGCCGCATGGAATGGTCGAGACAAGAACACAGAGCTGATCCACGACTCTGGTGATCGTGTGAGATGGCGAAACATGACCGCCCACGCTTATCGGCATTGGCACATGATGATGATGAGTTGTTTTGAGAAGCAAAGGTGGCCGTGGAGATACTGACCGCATCAGCCACGAGTGCCGATTGGTCTATACAACTCTGGGTTTAGCACCATATACACCAGGCGCATTAGGACGTGTAAAGGGGACCTTTACTTTTACAATGCAATGTGTGGGTTCCGCGGTGACGAGGTTGGTAGCATGCTTGCATGCCGTCCTGGCGGGAATGTGTACGAATTCACATTGCGTCTGCATTAGTTTTGCGTCTGTAAAACTTAATCTTTGATTCCGGATGGACCCAGTCTGAATCTGGTACCAAGAATTTATTTTGGGAAGTAAAATCGGCCGGCGTGACATTAATCACACCACCAGTTGACAGCGATTGGTTTATAAAATATGGATCTAGCTTTCTGTTAGCGTCAAATGTTGGGCGGCGTTTACCAAACCCAACATCCCACATTGTCCAACGGCTTCGACAGAAGAGTGCAATTGGGAGGGTACAAGACTTATCCTGGTGCGAGGAAATGCAACCTAAAGACTAAATATCATAGCAGAGCAGACTAGGACCTAAGCCTTGGTCGGCAACTGGTCTAGGGTCGAAGCTCCGACAAGTGGAAAGTTAGATAATTTGCTGTTCCATCAGCTTCTGCAGCTTGTCTTGTTCCATACGTATTAGTGTTACCTATCCCCTGGAGTAAACCAGACAGGCCAAGAGAGGGATCATTCTGCATGGGCAACACAGTCTCTACAATATAGCCCAGGCTTTGTGCTATGGAGAGGTATAACTCCACTCCTGGTCTTAACCACCATGTGTCGTGATTGATATGTCTTTATTTGAAGCACAGTGTAATAAACTATCGCCTGTCAAGACCTCAAGGTGCCTGAAAGACCACCATATACCCATTTCTCAACAAAGCAGGCACAATTGTCATTTTCTTTACTTTTTATGTCGATTGTCTTCTGAGAAATCGTTCATAGAAAATATTTCTGTAGAGCAAATATGAACTCAAGAGATAGACATTCCATGCAGTTTTCCCGTTCAGTTAAACACAATTTCTGGACCGACTGTCTGTCTGAGAATATTTTAAACATGATAAAGTAATAAAGAAGATTATCTGTCAACATGCGGTCTATTTATTAATATAATTTGACATCTAATAAATTTCTACCTTTGTAGATACTTCCTTCCATCTCTTTCTCTCTGTCTCTAGCACAATAATAGTTTGCACAAATTTCGTTTCAAGCGTCTATAACTCAGTCTACCACCAACTTTCAAATAAGTCAACGTTTTCATCTACAACCCATCCAGTAATCCACACATCCATCCACTCGTCCAGTCCTCAACTCGTCAATCCATTAATCTGTCAATAATTTTCAACCATTCATTCCTTCAATTCTACGTGCGTTCAGTCTTTTGCCCATCCATCCATCCATTCATCCATCTATCCATCTATCCATCCATCCATCCATCCATCCATCCATCCATCCATCTACCCGTCCTTCCATCCCTCCCTCCCTCCATGTATCCATAAATCCACCCATCCCTCCATGCATTCCTCCTTCCATGCATCCATACATTCCTCCATATATCCATCCATCCATTATTCATCCATTATTCATCCATCCATCCCTCTCTCCACCTCCCTCTATCCATCCATCCACCCATCCAACCAACCACCTATCCATCTATCCATCCCTCAATCCATCTATCCCTTCTTCCCTCCATTCATCCCTCTGTCCATCTATATATCCATTCATCCATCCATCCCTCCCTCTCTCCATTCATTCATCCTTCCATCTGTCCAATTATCCATCCATCCATTCCTCTATATCTCTCCATCTATCCATCCGTCTACCCATCTCTCAATCCACCCATCGCTTCCTCCCTCTACATTCATCCTCTATCCATCAATCCATCCCTCCCACCCTCCATTTATCCATCCATCTATCCATCCTCTATCTATCCATCCATCCATCCATCCATCCATTTCTATTTTGTCTGTATGTATGCATGTCTATTTATATATCTATCTGTCTGTCTCTCTGTCTACCTGTCTGTCTCTCTATCTGTCTGTCTTCTCTATCTATCTGTCTGCCTCTCTATCTATCTATCCATCTATCACACAAGTACACAGAGGAGAAAACAAGGACAATTCCCAGAGAAAGCCACAATTGCT
This sequence comes from Cepaea hortensis, assembly GCA_963921405.1. Classification (NCBI taxonomy): domain Eukaryota; kingdom Metazoa; phylum Mollusca; class Gastropoda; order Stylommatophora; family Helicidae; genus Cepaea; species Cepaea hortensis. Next base: position 308,693,966 of record OY992876.1, on the reverse strand, counting down.
GGCAGAAAACCAGTTTTACTTCGGGAAATAAATTATATTTATATTCTTCCGGCCTCGGATCAGATTCATTTATATTTGGTTTGCCATTTTTCATGTCTCTCGATATAACACATTCGCTGTCTGTCTGTCTGTCTGTCTGTCTGTCTGTCTGTCTGTCTGTCTGTCTGTCTGTCCGTCCGTCCGTCCGTCCGTCCGTCCGTCCGTCTGTCTGTCTGTCTGTCTGTCTGTCTGTCTGTCTGTCTGTCTGTCTGTCTGTCCCTCTTTATCTTTCTTGTTCTCTTTATCTGTCTTTATTATCTCTCTTGCGTTATCTCTCTCTTTTTATCTCGCTTTTCTCTCTCTTTATCTCCCTCGATTTACCGCTCTCTCTTTATCTCTCTCTATGTTTATCACTGTCTTTCTTTATCCCTTTCTGTATCTCTCTGTGTATGTATCTTTACCTCTCTTCCACTTTTTTCTCTCTCTTCAACTCTGTCTCTTTATTTCTCTCTCTTTATCTCACTGTCTCTCTCTCTGTCATCTCTTTCTTTCTCTGCTCTCTCTTTTTCTCTTTATCTCTCTCGCCTGATCTCTCTCTCACTCTTTATATATATCTCTCTATGTGTATCTCCCTCTCTTTCTTTATCTCTCTATCTCTCTCTTTACCTCTATCCCACTCGTTATCTCTTTCTTTAACTCTCTCTCTCTCTTTCTCTCTCTTTATCTCTCTGCTTTATCTCACTGCCTCTATATCTCTCTCTCTTCCTCTTTTTCTTCCCTCTCTCTCTTTTTATTTAACACGATATTCTTTCTTTCTTTCTTTCTTTCTTTCTTTCTTTCTTTCTTTCTTTCTTTCTTTCTTTCTTTCTTTCTTTCTTTCTTTCTTTCTTTCTTTCTTTCTTTCTTTCGTTCTTGCACTCACCCTCTCTCATCCACTCACGATCTTTCTCTAACGCTCTCCTGTTATTCAGTTTCCTTTTGTATGTCTGTATGTCTGCCTGTGTGTGTATGTATCTGTCTGTCTGGGTGGGTGTTAGAATAGAAATAATCCAACCACACCTGAAAACACACTAACAACAAACAAACAAGCAAACAAACCAGAACCAACGATTATCTGCAACTCAAATACAATTTTTGCGTAAATTTCTTGCCTTTTGTCTCGTCCGCCTTTTCTAGATTCAATTCAACCTGTTTTATTTATGGGCTCCACAACATCCACCCCTTCTTCCTTTGTTGAGTCCCCCTCTCTGTTACCCGTTGTTTGCGTTTTTTGCACAACTCAGATTACTATAATTAAGAATTTTTCTGTTGTCATTTGAATTAAAAGCGCGGCAGATTAAGTTGCCGTTTAAACGGATGAAATTACATAGGCCGGTGCAAACTGTTCGCCCTAGTTAGCCATTTTGTTTCAACAGCTAAACAGAGGTTCTCCAATGTCCCTCTGTTTGATCTGTGTGTGCGCGCGCATGTGTATGTGTGTGTGGGGTGTGGTGGTGGGTGGGGGGGGGGGGGGAGTGCGCGTGAGCTTAGAGGGGTCATAAGATATTGTGTTGTTTTCTTTGTCGCTCATTTTTAATATTTTCTTCTTCTTCTTCTTCTTCTTCTTCTTCTTCTTCTTCTTCTTCTTCTTCTTCTTCTTCTTCTTCTTCTTCTTCTTCTTCTTCTTCTTCTTATCCGCCTATCCTACTCCCCACTCTCCTCCAACTCATCTCTTCCTTCCTGTCTCTTCTCCCCCTCTTCCCTGCCCCTCTCCTCCCTGTCTCCCCCTTCAACTCCCTCTTCTTCCCTTTTGTCCTCTGTCTTCTTCTTCCTCCTTCTTAATGCACCGTCACGCCTAGCTGAACGTATTAAAAAAAGAAAGCAACATTCAACTGAATATTGTTAATAGCTGCACAGAGTTCCTCCTAAAACCGAATGTAGACCAAAATAATGTTATGCATATGTCAGACACTCCTGCAGCAAATGTCTAGCTGCCATTTTACCAGTTCCACAATTACATTCGTCGGTATTTCCTATCTTTAGTGTATTGAACGAATGGTATTTCAGCCTTTTATGCAGAGTGTGCAGTCTTAAGGTTGGTGCTTGTTCATTTCGGCTTTGCGTATATGTGTGGTGTTTATGTGGTTTGAAAACGATTCATAAGAAGGAGATGTTGAATTGTGAATGCATTAATTCATTCTTCTTTTACCTAACGGTGGAATGCATGTACCGGGTGTTCGTTAAAAAAATTTAGAAAATGAAGTACATGATGTAATCAACATGATGTGCTCCACAGTCCATCGTGAAGCAATATGCAGCGAATGGCTGTCGTCTGCTGGAGTGATTCTTTGCACTCCTAACAGAATGGTGTTATCAACGGAAGAAAGCATGTTTTGGGTTGACCAAGTGTTTGGAAATGGCGGTCGATACACATGGATGGTTGTTCATTTCTAAAACCTGTTATAATGAATAATTCATTGCTACTTTCCAGCTTCCCCAAAACAGTGTTAGACCATAGCAGTAACTATTTAACTAATTTAATGAAAATTTCATGCACATTGTGCCATTTTTCAACTTTGTTCTACATAAAAAAAGGTATTGAGACTTTACAAACATTATATTTTCTGCCTTTCTTTCGTGAAAAATATGTCCATCTATTTTCTGTCTAGTTATCTGACGGCTTGTGTGTGTGTGTGTGTGTGTGTGTGTGTGTGTGTGTGTGTGTGTGTGTCTGTCTGTCTGTATGTCTGTCTGTCTGTCTGTCTGTCTGTCTGTCTTTATATCGGCAGATCAGATGCCGGGCTGTGTGTGTTTGTGTGTCTATTTCCCTCCAACGCTCACTCTCTAATCTCTTTGCTCTTGTTTCCTGTGTCTCCTCTCTCTGCATCTGTTTGTCTGTCTCTCTGTCTGCCTGTCTGTCTCCTTCTCTCTGTCTCTTTTCTTTGCGGCTGTCTGTCTGTCTCTCTCACTCTCTCTTCCTCTCTCTCTTCTCCTCTCTCTCTCTCTCTCTCTCTCTCTCTCACCATCTCTACATCTCTCACGCTCCCCTCTCCCCTCTCTGTATTTTGATCTCCTTTCCCGTAAATAAAATGTTTCGAGAAATGTGCAAAAAATTATAAAGTATCGTATTTCTGGCAACCTGCTATTAAAATTCAAATAATCGCAAAAATAAATGCAATATGATAAACGACGAAACAGATTCTCCTGGGAAATACATCTGACTAAATATTATCCCGGAGATTTTTAACATCGTATTCTTCTGGATAATCTCAATCATAAACCACATGCTTATAAATATCAAGTGAAAATTAATTACCGTAATATCTCGTAATATTCGTAATATCTCGAAGATAATGCGCACTCGACTATAATGCGCAAGCTTTACTGGTAATCAAATTTGGACGAAAAAGAAGTCCCGAGGCAAGAAACTCACTATGGGTCTATGATGTGATATAGTCAGCTTACATTTATATCCCCCCATATAATAATCCATATCTCAGTAACCAACTGTGGGAAAATGATGAGATTTAGCATATATCATTATCATTATGTCCACCCAACAATAACATTTTTGTTCTGGAGATTGTCCAGCAGATTTCAATGTTTGTTTATATGCGGTATATCATTTACGGGTTAGAGTTGAAGTGCATATTATGAAATGTAATGCATCTTCACACGAAAACATCAGCGCCAAATAGTGAATTTTCTCGTGCTGCACGAGAAAGAACTTATGACAAGAACCTCACGTAGTGGAACGGGAGTGTTCAGATGTGTAGTCAATAATTCTATCGATAGTGGGTGCTTTTATGAAATGTGATTATTATATAAATATTACTATTTATCTCTAACATCTTATTGTGTGAATATTGTTGAATGGGATTGAATGTGAAATTTTGTACACTTCAAAGTATCGCTATGAAGTTGTACACATATTTTTGTGAAGAAGTTGATCGCAGGACACTGTTTCATACTGTTACAAATCCCGAGAAAAGAACAGTGCATGCATTGGGTTTGAGTAAACGGTCATTTCGTCTAAGGGTGCAATAATCTGGAATGAAACAACCACGCAGAAAGCAAACGGTAGGTAGAAAGGCAATTGTAGACAGATTTGACAAGTATGTCATAAGGGGAGCTATTATAAAAATGCTGGATAACATAGAAGCAGTGACTGTAAGAAAACTTAGGGCTTGGTTGAGAAAGAACAATGACATAGAGCTATCCAAAACAACTTTCTGGAAAATTATAAGGACATTAGGATTCACGTTTAGAAAGTACAAGGGAGGTAGAAATATCATTTGCAAGCAACCGCATTTAGAAGCCATGAGAAACAAATACCTACGTGAAATAAGGGAAACGTGCGTTATTGTAAAACAAGTTGTTTTAGCGTGAATTCACTACATTTTAGCCAAAACATCAAAGAAATGTCGCCGCATTCCATGATTTAAGTTGCCTTTGGGTCTATCAAAGACGCGTTCCTTGGGTCGGGGTAAATATAAGACGGCAGGAAAAATTTCATAATGATGCAACGGACAGTTAAAAAAAAAAAAATCATAAATCAGGGCAATCATTGGAAAACGTTTTATAGAACCAATAATCTAGTCTTTCCCTCAAGTATCGGACGATGAAAGCAGGCGTGGAAGCCTCATCCGCCCGTGGTTTTCACATGACCAGCGTTACACCCTTGCTACCGAGTTTTCCCGAAGTTAAGACCTACCCCTAAAATAAACCCTAGCACAATTTTTTTCAGGATGATTTTAATATAAGTTAATTAGTTGCATACCCCTTACAGGAGGGCGTAGATTTTTGAACCCCGAAAAAAGCCCTAGTGCGTATTTTAAGCTAAAATTACGAGAATTTAAGTCCGGGTCTTATTTTCGGAGAAACCCGGTAGTAAACTAACGTGTCATCTAGTCAGATTTCATAAGCGCGCAGTCTGAGCTAAAAAATACAAGTACCTCCTTTACTAGTTAAATTGTTTGTTGCATATCCTTTACAGGACGTCGCAGTCAGCAACAACATTTTTTTTTCTTTTTGTAATTTATTGTCAAGTTTACATTTAATTGTTTGCTTTCTGAACGGTGTCGTAAGCAAAGAATGTCGTAGTAGTTATTTGTTCTTCTTTACTTCTTTAGTGTCGTCACTGGAGTGAGGGGAATCAACACCCACATTTATTTTAATTCAATATCACTATCCTGGAAATATCCAGCAGACTCCGCCCACAACACTCCCTCAATCTGAAGACACCTTCTTCTCACTCTTACTCACCCCTGGATCATGCCCCCTCTCCTTCTTCCCCAACATAACATACTTGACAACTCTAGCTTCAACAAATAAAAACAAGAAATTTATTAAAGCAAAGAGTATATGTAGGAGAAGTGTGTGTGTGTGTGTGTGTGTGTGTGTGTGTGTGTGTGTGTGTGTGTGTGTGTGTGTATAATGTGTAGAATGTGTGACGTATATTCTAAGGTGTATATAGACTCAGATCAGTGTTCAGGAGTATAGTCATTCTCATCACTGTGCTGAGAACACACCAGCACCATGTATTCCAGACAAACAACTTCACCGAGGTGATGCTTCTCCGGTCACGTGAAGAGTTTCTCCGCTATCTCTCGAGGCATCCAGATGTTTGGATATCCATGGCAAACATTGTCTAATGAGAGTCTTCAATCTAATTCACACTATGAATTTCCTCTGTTATTAATTGTTTGTTACTCAGAGAATTCTAACACTATTGTCACTGTTACTTGGGAAATCTTAATTGATCTAGTGTCATTGGTTGTAAAGATTCCCCATATTAACACCACAATCTGAATGTTCCAGGTATTTCTATAACTTTATATAAATGTTCCTGGTATCAGTGTTGTATATATATATATATATATATATATATATATATATATATATATATATATATATATATATATATATATTGTTCTGACTGTTCAGTGATACAACTATCACTTGCTAAACATAAGTTTCATCAGCCTGTCCTGCTCAGCAGAAGCCAGGTTCCCGCAGACCAACTTGGGTATAAGCCCAATGTAGAGGCCTCTCAGCAACTTCTGTCTTCAAATCCTGAGCCATCATCTTCTAAACTGTGTTCTAGCTTCACTGTTGAATATCATAGCACACCTACATGGAACCTGTTGAGTAGAGAATACTATGGTGAGAGCAACTCAATCCTGGCCGGAATTAGGTGAGTGTAGGCCAATAGCAGCACTCAGATCTACAACAGAGATCCGATCTCTGTCATATGGCCAAATAGCTCATCACATGGTCTGAGACATGGCAACACCAAAGAAAGAATAAAGGAACGGGTAGAAACCCAGCAGATGCCCTACTGGAAGATCCTACCATTTCACATTCCCCTTTTCCCTCCCAACCATCCACAATCTCTCTAATTATTATCCCACTAATTGTCCTCAACTCCCTGGGTAAAATGATATATCACACAAGCTAGTTACAGCCACACAATAGGATACTAGTGCCGACGCGCCTATGATACTTTCTAGCACCGCACTTATAGAACATTCTATCACCACACCTATAATACACTATATCACCGCACAGTACTGTATTCTATTCCTAACCATACTCTAAATTAGATATGATTAATAGAATACCATATGCCTATTCCGGTTGCTAATCGAGACTATGCAATCCTAGACTGGATCTATGTCCGCCGATACATTATCAACAATTTGACACTATAGTCTCTTTCATGAACACAACTCGGAAACTGCACCGATCCTTCACACTTCAGAAATCTTGGTCGACTAACGCAACTTGTTTACTTCAACGGCCTTTATATCGGCTTTGAGTGACGTCACCAAATTGTCTAGACGCTGAGGCGTCGAGAAGTTGTTTTTCTCTGTATTTTTCCCAACTCAATGTGAACCTCTGTCTGGTGTCCCCTTTCATCTGGGAAATTGTCACCTGTCTGTGATCTAGAGATCTTCTCCACATCACAAGACTCCATCCGACTTCTGGCCAGACATTCCGTCTATCACTTCAAAGGCCGACTCCCGCCTTGCAGACGGATGACGCCGTTGTTCGTCTCGAGCAACAATTTGTTAATAAAATGCCGACCGGGGTTAGACATTTTGACGCGACTTATTTTGTTTCTCAGTCCATACAACATCAAAGGGCTGCCTGTTATTGCAAACGAATGTCAGGTCTTGTTTTTCATCGATCGAAACTAGCAAGTTTATTTTTCGCGACAAACGGCCGGCCCTCATACCATTGTATGAAAACGAGCGCAAGGCGGTCTGCTTCCAAATCTCCAGCTGTGTTTCGAAAATGATTTGCGGGATTGCTAATTGCTTTCCTAGTCACAGCATCGGCCATTTACTGGTTATGAAACTAAAACATTGTAATACGAGGGCGAGTCAATAAGTAAGTAACACAGTTCTGTGGGATAGCAGGTAAATGTAGTTTGTGTTTTCTATGGGTGTCATTAGGTGACAGCATCATCGAACTTTATATTCCCGCCCGTCAGGTGGCGCTAGATGTCTCATGCGCATGCGCAGTGCATAAACAAAATGGCGACTGTACTTACGGAGTGTACAGCCAAAGAGCAACGTGCTGTTGTGCGTTTTTTGTGGGCAAAAGGACTGCATGCAAAGGACATTCATAAGGAAATGCTTCCTGTTTATGCTGACTACCAGCCCGAATCAAAACGTGCTTCAATGCAATGGAAACATCCTCCTCGCTTTGTGTCCAAAAATTCAAAGTTATGCCATCAGCAGGGAAGGTTATGTTGACAGTGTTCTGGGATTGTCAATGAGTGCTTTTAACCAATTTCAAGAAGAAAGGTGACAATGTGAATTCTGAATCGTACTGTAAAGTTCTATCGATGCTTCATGATGCAATTAGAAGAAAACGTCCAGGTCTGCTGACTAGAGGAGTGTTGCGTCTTCATGACAATGCCAGACAACATACGGCTCGATTAACTCAGGAGAAAATTAACCAACTAAGGTGGGAAGTTCTGGAACATTCACCTTGCCCCGAATTAGCCCCTAGCGATATCCAACTTTTTGATCTACAGAAAACTCACGTTGGCGGGAGACATTTCACGAATGATGTCATAGTTGAATGTGAAATTAAAACGTAGTTTAGAAAACAAAACACACAGTTCTATGCAGACGTATGGGAGGACTGATAAAACGATGGGATAAGTGCATCAATGATGGTAGAAATTATGTTGAGAAATAAAGGGAAAATGTATGTATAAAAATAAACCGGTTTCAAGTTGTTATCTTATTTAGTTATTGTCTACAGCCATTTGTGACTTACTAATTGACTTCTCCTCGTAAAACTGATATAGGCCAGTTTTGTGCAAACAGAAAGACATGTTAGTCAGTTTAAAATTACCGTGGTAGACAACTGACATTACTGTATTTCAGCTTGAAGGATTTATCTAGTTATTTTACTTTATGTTGTGTAAATTCTGCAGTATGTACCTGACGAGACACTACGGGAAAACATTGTTGTGAAAACTGATTATGTTTCAAAGCAATCCATTAATTTTGGAATGAGAAATAATTTCAGAATCTTTGCGCTTTGAGCGAATCCAAGTGATCTCGACTTCTTGTATTCTAATTGCTCTTTCACACTCTATGATCATGTAGGGCAAAGGCGTTAAGAATCACATTTAACATACATTTTTATAAATAGGCGTATGGTCACTGAACAATAAATTATTATAAATACTGTCAATGAAATATAATTTATTATAAATGTGCATACAATAAGAGAAATATAACTTATTACACATATGCATATTGTCACTGAAATATAAGTTATTATGAATGTCTGTATAACACTAAACACTACAGGACGTCGGGTGGTGGGTGGCAGATGTGTTTGTTGCAGGAACTCGACGTAAAAGGCCTCCATAGTGGATTTCTGAAATGTTGCATTTCCAGTGCACTTTATAAAAGTAATAAAGTCATCCTGTCCGATGATCTCTTGATAAAATGTCTAGACGAAGCACAAGCTGAACCAGGGAAAGAGATGGAAGAAGAAGAAGAAGAAGAAGAAGAAGAAGAAGAGGAGGAGGAGGAGGAGGAGTAGGAGGAGGAGGGGAAGGAGGAGAAGGAGGAAGAGGAGGAGGAGAAGGAGGAGGAGGGGGGAAGGAGAAGACATTCAATCATCCAGGCAAATGGATAGTATAAGATGTAACATGTATCGCAGAGATAAAGAACATAGTTTAACATACAACACATACATTTGATAAAATAAAGCGCATTATGTGCAATAAATCCTTGTTTTTGGAGGTTGGAAACATAATTTGTGCATGTCACATAGGATTAGTTTTAACATATGGCTGGAATCCTGGACTATTAGAAGACAATTAAACAAACTCCTTACAAAACTTCAGAGATCTGACCGTATAGAAGAATGTTGACAATTCCTCGGATAGCCAAAATAGTAACTTAAACGGTTTTAAAGAGGCTTTTATAAAAAGAACACTTATCACAAACATCAGAAAGAGGCATACTAATTTTTGGCCACACCATGAGAAGACAAAAATTAGATCATATTGTGACAACTGGGAAGATGTGTTGACAGACATACACAGGTAGACAGTGAGAGAACATTCTTGAGCCTTGTTTTATGGCACGGAAGGGCGTCATGGCACGGAAGGGCGTCATGGCACGGAATGGTGTCAGCGCACAAACTGATAAAAGCTGTTTGGGATCGCAATATGTGGAGAAGTATGATCGCCCACGCCAGGCGGTGAGGCAGTAGGTCAATTATGATGATTTGTATAGGATGTTAACAACGGTTGCTAGATAACTCAAACACTTCTTCACCTACGTAGATTTATTAACGCCTTTCAAAATATAAAAATATATGTATTGTGTATAAAACATATATATATATATATATATATATATATATATATATATATATATATATATATATATATATATATATATATATATATATATATATGTAACACTGACTAAGTACATTTAATCATCTCGTTTATCACCAATCTGAAATAAAAGATGAAAGAAATAAGAAAAAGAAATAAAGAGGCAATTGAAATATTTCGGCCACTTTAAAAGACATAATAATACTTTTATTTAAAAAAAAGCCATACTGGATAGTAAGATTGAAGACAAGCGTGCAAGAGGTAGACAATGATACAAGTGGGAAGATATCATCAAGAGATGGACGAACAGCAGAATATACAATCAAGGAGAGAGACAAACAGTGTTGGGGATCGACTGCAGCCAACATTCATTGTGGAGACGGCACCTGATTGATTAATTGACAAATGCTGGCCGTTGCACCATGTTTCATGTACCCGATAACCCGTGGATCTGACTTAGTTAGCATCTGTTTATGTCTGCATCTCTCAATTGTTTTCATCAAGCACTCCAGCGCTGGAATTGGCGATGAACTATCTCGATCATTCCAATTCATAGTCGTCCGTCTTGTGTCGGGCTGATTAATTCCATGTATGTTTGCATTGATAGATATGCGCATGTAAATGTCTTCCTTCGTTGCGCACTTCCTCTCTTCCCCAGTACATTGCATTTTAGTACCCTCTTTTGGTGTTTCTTCATATATGAAAATGTGGTATTGCAAAAAGATGGATAGAAATGTGTTTTCATCTTTGTTTACTTTACACTTCAAGGATGCTTTTTGTTGTGTTCTTGAGAACTCGTTCAATTGCCATCTTTTCAATCCAGCTGTTTCTTGCCATTTCCCTACCACATCGTATGCATAATGCCTTAATATGTTTCTTAGCTTTTCAAAAGACGCTGCGATCGGCAGTACACACATGACGGAAACTTGATAATATTCCTCTTTTCATAGTCCATGCCGTATGGCGCTAGTGGACATGTCTGTCCACAGATTTCTGTTTCCTGTTCTGTCAATCTTCTTATAGTCCATGGCGCGCGGCGATGGTGATCATGTCTGTCCACAGCCTTCTGTCTCGTGTGCTGTCAACCATCTTTGATATTAATGTTCCTCCACGCCAAGTTATCACCCTGCCTTGTATATTGTCTATTGGTCTCCTTTTGCCTCTCTTCCCCTCCAACTTTGTAGTTGTGGCGACATACTCCAGCTTCCCCTTCTCGTGACATGTCCAAAGAAAGTGAATTTCCTTCTTCTGATGCCAGTAACCAGTTCTCTTCTGGTAATAGCATGACTAGACGTCCTTTCTCTGGAACTCACACGCTAAACGAAACAGAGGGAGAACTAAAACCCACGAAGACAGAGATATAGAGACACAGAGGAATAATATGGACGGGCAAAGGGCGTAACGAGGAGCCGTGGTAGCGTAGTGGCTAGACCTTAACCCGCCAGCCCGACGGTCGCGGGTTCCAGTCCGTATAGTGTCGAAGTTTTTTAATTGGCCAGGGTTGCAATGTCGACCCAGCCTAAAATAGGTACCAGGATAATTATTCATTATCATTAGTCGCGGTTCCAACTTCATGGCAACAGTGGACAGATGTAAAAACATTCCAAACGAAATTCAAAGCTCACAGTGTCGCGCCACGCACTCAACTCAGTAGCAGGGCGACGGAACCATGTACTACCAGAACATCATGAGGAAAATGCGACTGCAAACCGTTGCCACAAGCATAAACACTCCAGAGGTTTAACGGTTCAAATGCTTATCAGCCATGTTGGGGACCAGAAGTCCAGGTACCAGGGTAAAGATTTAGGGAGCAATGGCGACCCATGTGATATTAATCACCTCGCCTAACGAATTTTAATTGATCTGTACAATATGGATCAAGCACCATATACCTTTTAAGAAAGATAGTTACATGGCGTTTTCACGACTTCACAATCAACCCCAGCATTTGTTTGTTGTGTGCGATTTCTAAGCAATTTTACTTTTAATAGTTTTCCATTGCCTTCAGAACCTTACAGCCTTCCTCAAAATTGAGATCTAGCTGGATATATCTCGTGAAGTGGAGGTCGGCATGACTGAATGAACACGACAGCTCGTTCTTAAACATCTGGTGTGCTGGTGCCGAGCTATGGGTTTCAACCCCTACACCGGTCAGTTGTCTTCTTTTCCTTGGCTTAGACAGGGGGTTCACACGAAGGTGATGGGTGCTGGTAATAGTGAAAGCTAATCCACACGCACAAATCAGTCCAGTGCTATTAGAAGTAGTGTGTAGGGACTACGCTTGAGTTCAAAGCGGACGAGCGCCCCAAAAAAGTCTCGTGAACCGAACGCCGCAGGCAAGAATCGAACACACCCCCTTGGGATTGCGAGACAGACAGCGTAATTACTTGGCCACAGAGATTCGATTCTGATTTCGATGTTTAGAAAAAAAGATGTTCTGGCCATGTTCAACTGTCCAATTCAAATTCTTGAGAAGAATAGCACCGTTCAGTTATCAATTTCTTTATAGTCGAGGGAACTAATGGTGTATTTCGTACTTCTTATTTCGTAAATGGAGATGCATATATCAGCTTCCTGATTTCTGATTGGTTGTCATTGTGTTAGTTTCATCCTCGTGGTTTTACTTGTTACGGCCTGGTGTAATCGCGTACCCGCCCCGTCATATGGTGTTGTTTCCTTCAGGGATGATTACCAGTCGTCATCCCCTCTTCAGACATTTCGTCTTGGTCTTGGTGTGTTTTCGTATCTTCTGGGCCTTCTTTTGTACCTTTTGTCGTGGAAGGTTGGCAACGCTCATTTTCTGTAATGTCTGTATGTTGCTAAAGACATGTTTGTTTTACCAGTTGTAATTACATTTGTTTTTCTTGCACTGAAATGTTTATTTATTTCCTTAGATAACTTTGAACTCAAGAGAAGTCCATACTCCCCACTCCGTAGAGGTACTTGTAATTTACGTCCCCAAGTCAAGGACGAGAAGTCAACATTTCAGTACAACTAACCCGCTACCTCGGCATCAGCACACCGGGTGTTTAAAAACCAGAGTTCTTATCAATTCGGCCACGCTGACCTCCGCATTCAGATATAAATGTTGTTTTTGTCTGTGCTCTTATACTGGTATTCATTAATTTTTGAAATTCCCATTGCACTTAAGCATCAAATATAAAACATGTATGACACAATCATATGAATACGGTGGATCGAGGAAAAGAAAACACTGACATTTTCCAAGATATGAATATCGAAGAGAACTGATTATTAACAACATCACATCTCGAAAACTGAAATACATTGGCCATATTACATGTCTTCTGTCAGGTCTTAATCTGATGTGACTGTGCTACCGTATGACAGTGGACGGTACTAGATTCTGTTAGCGCCGAATGTTGGGCAGCGCTTACCAAACCCGACACCCCACATTGTTCCAAAGGCTTCGGGCGGAGGAGGGCAACTGGGAGGGTATGTGCCTTACCCTAGTGCGAGGAAAAGCAACATAGACTCATTGTCATGGCAGGGCAAACCAGGACCTAAGCCTTGGTCGGTAACTGATTTAGGATCGAAACTTCGACAGATGGACAGTTAGAGCTTTTCTGATCCGACAGCTTCTGCAGCTTGTCTTGTTCCAGACGTATTGTTGTTACCTTTCCTCTGGAGTAAACTAGGCAGGCCGAGAGAGGGATCTTGCGGCATGGGCAACACATGGTTTCTACAATTCAGTACATGCTTTGTGTTATGGAGAGGTATAATTCCCTCCCTGGTCCCCTTCATGGGTTGTAGTTACTATGCCTTTTTTGAAGCTTTGATTGTGCATTCTATCAGAAAACTGTTCGTCCATCTCTTGATGTTATCTTCCCACTTGTATCGTTGTCTACCTCTTGCTAACTTGCCTTCAACCTTACCCTCCAGTATAGGTTTTATAAAAGTGTTATGTCTTTTAACTTGGCCGAAATATTTCATTTCATCAGCTCTCTATCTCTTTCCTTTCTGCATTTTCTAGAACCTCTGTATTTGATTGTTTTTATTTCCATGAAATACGACATATTATTCTGTATACCCATTTCTCCAGGGCCTCTATTCGACCTTCTAATTGCATGTTCATTATCCAGACTTCCGGGCCATACAGTTGTGTTGAATTTACGTAATATTTGACAATTCTCATTTTTAATGCGCTGTTAACCTCTCTAGATGTTAATACTGATCACTACACTTCTATCTAGGAAAATTAAATTGCGAATGAAGTACATAATTAGTGCTACTAGGTTATTTGGTCTAGATAATCATTATCATCATCAAGTGCCCTCTATAGATAGTATACAAACATATCAAATACAGCGTTACTCTTAAGGCCATACTATATAACAATCAAATTCACAACTATTGAATTCCGCTCACAGAAGTAGAAGTTAGAGATAGAAATTAGAGGACATACTAAAATAAACAAGTAGCGATTAGACGACATATTAGAAGAAAAAAATGGAGATGGTATATTTGATATAGATTATGTTACATTAGCAAAACCTCATTCAATGTTGTAGGTCGTGTTGCTACAGTACCAGATTGCATTATGTACCGGGAGAATTGAAAGAGCGTTAAGATATTAGATGCCATTTACCAAGCTCTCATGTCTTTCAGAAATTGTAATCATCCATTATTATCACAAGCATTAGAGCTGGAAAATATACTCCATCAATCATCCGCCATTTTAAAAACCGTTAAAAAAAGGGGGCACACAATGCTGCACATAATTAACTAGAGTGATCTTTTCTTTTTTACGTAAATCCCTAGAGACAGTTTATTAATAGGAAGTATGAAGCGGAAGCTGCCAAACTGGACTGGGATTTAGTGGAGCAAATTGCTGAGCAAATGAGATTAACTAATCGCATACGGAAAGTCGTTTCATAGACGTTAGCTTTATTTTGTCCGCCTTTATAATCTTTTGAAAGAGTGGGATGTAACATCACCTTATTAAACAGGGAAATTTAGGTTATTGTCGTCTTAATAAAGACAAGATTTTCACATGTTTAAAAAAAAATTGTGTTTATATATTTATAGTTGCGGTGGTGTGGTTTTGTAGAAAAAATTATGAGAACACCGCTGACAGATAGAAAGAGCAACGACATATCTTGAAAGAAGTTAACTCACAAAGAGAACTGGTTACTCCCATCAGAAAACGACATTTCATATTTTTTATTTGTTTGTTAGTTGCATATCCTTTACGGGACGTAGCAGTCAACTCCAGCATTTGTTGGCTGTTTGTAATTCTTGGGCAAGTTGTACGTTCAGTAGCTTGTCATTGCTTTCTGAACGACCGGCACTCATACCATTGTATGGAAACCAACACAAGACGGTCTGATTTATCTCGCCCGCAGCTGTGTTCGGGATTACGAATTGCATTCGTAACA
>OY992876.1:308596226-308673726 GCA_963921405.1 Cepaea hortensis | reverse complement strand
GGTCCACTGATTGTCCGTGTGTCACACGCATGTAGCAGTATAAACTGGATGTATCTCAGCTGGTCCACTGATTGTCCGTGTGTCACACGCATGTAGCAGTATAAACTGGATGTATCTCAGCTGGTCCACTGATTGTCCGTGTGTCACACGCATGTAGCAGTATAAACTGGATGTATCTCAGCTGGTCCACTGATTGTCCGTGTGTCACACGCATGTAGCAGTATAAACTGGATGTATCTCAGCTGGTCCACTGATTGTCCGTGTGTCACACGCATGTGGCAGTATAAACTGGATGTATCTCAGCTGGTCCACTGATTGTCCGTGTGTCACACGCATGTAGCAGTATAAACTGGATGTATCTCAGCTGGTCCACTGATTGTCCGTGTGTCACACGCATGTAGCAGTATAAACTGGATGTATCTCAGCTGGTCCACTGATTGTCCGTGTGTCACACGCATGTAGCAGTATAAACTGGATGTATCTCAGCTGGTCCACTGATTGTCCGTGTGTCACACGCATGTAGCAGTATAAACTGGATGTCTCTCAGCTGGTCCACTGATTGTCCGTGTGTCACACGCATGTAGCAGTATAAACTGGATGTATCTCAGCTGGTCCACTGATTGTCCATGTGTCACACGCATGTAGCAGTATAAACTGGATGTATCTCAGCTGGTCCACTGATTGTCCGTGTGTCACACGCATGTAGCAGTATAAACTGGATGTATCTCAGCTGGTCCACTGATTGTCCGTGTGTCACACGCATGTAGCAGTAGAAATTCTATGTAGTGTTTAAACTCAATCTTTTTCTTCATACTGCAATTGATAACTATGTTTCCCAGATTGCGAAAGGCCATTTTTACCGTAGCGATTCTTGTTCCAAGCTCTACATAGCACACTGATTTATCATAGGGCCCTATATGTGTTTAGACAAGAATGACCGCTCTCCATTTGGGATAACGAAAATGACCACAGTATACAACTAGGAAGAATGGCATTTTTGATGACTCTTCGACGAGTTTGACAAATGCCTCAAGTAGACGAATGTTGACAAAGGTAGATTGCGAGAAAGACAGACAGACAGTCAGACAGACAGACAGACAGACAGACAGACAGACAGACAGACAGACAATCTCACTCACTCACTCACTCACTCACTCACTCACTCTCTCACTCACTCACTCACTCACTCACTCACTCTCTCACTCACTCACGCACTCTCATGCTCGCTCACGCACAAAACACAGCAAGGCATAAAGAAAAGCAGAAGACATCAAGAATATGACAGACCACGAAAAACATTTGAACTCACCTTACAAAACGTGTAAAAATCCTGTTTTCGGTATGGATCGACCCCGAGTCCAGGTTCGGATTGTCCGGCTAAGACCCCATCTCTTGCATTGTTCCATGGAGGGCATCCATCCACGGTTTTCTTAATTGTATCATAACTTCCTGTTTTCGTAACATCTGGTGGCGAATGGGGTATGTAATTTCCCCCTATCCCGTTCTCTTCAGCATCTTTAACATCAGCATCGATATCCGACCCTCTCCAGTTAATCTTTTCAACCTCCCCTTTTCCACATTCTTCTTGAATGCCCGTTTTGACCACCTGCCATTCAGCATGTTTGTCTACAGGCGAGGAAGGTCGCCGACTGTTGCCCCGACGTATTAGGAAGATCGCTAGAAGAACAATAACAGAGAATAAAAGCGTCACTCCAGCGATAATCCCCGCTAGAAGGATATACTTCTCGTCTCCTCCACCATCACCACCACCATCACCACCACCACCATCACCAACAGCAGAGAAGGTAGCATTGGTCACATCAATAATTACACGAAACTCAGCGTGGGTCTCTTTTTGGCCTAGACCCGAGTCATGAGCAGAAATCAGCAGTTTATGATCATGTCCGTCTTTGTCTTTGATCCGTCTTTGAAGGAAAAGAATCCCCGAGGCTTTGTCCAACCCAAAAAGATCACCTCTGTTGCCATCGATAATGGAATAGGAGATCAATCTATTGTCGCCCAGGTCGCGATCTGTGGCCAGCACGCGGGTGATTTCCTTGTTCACCGGCATTGACCACAAGAAGACGATCGTGTGGTTATTCTGGTTGGGATACTGAAACACCGGAGCATGGTCGTTGATGTCTTCAACGATGACTGTAACCGTCCCGGAGGTCATCTTCGGATCCAAACCCTTGTCCCGCACTTCTAAGTGAAGGATGTACTTGTCACGTGACTCCCTGTCCAGCTCCTGCAGGGCGATGACCACACCGTTGGGGTTCACCTTGAACATTTGGCTGGTGATGTCATCAGTTGGGGGCATAGAGAAGACCATCTCAGAGTTCAGGCCGGAGTCCTTGTCGGAGCCTTCCAGCTTGCCCACAAACTTCATCCGGCCACCGCCTTCCGGGACTCTCAGCTCTCTGGTTACGATCTCCGGGTAGTTGTCGTTAATGTCCTGTTGAAAGATGACCAGTGGTCAGAGGTGATTCTTGTGGGTACAATTTACAGTTTAATATAGCAAGGCATTCGATAAAGTAAAACACGATGCAATGATAAACATGTTGCTATAACAACGTTGGTAATGCCCTATTGAAAGATGACCAGTTGTCAGTAGTAATTCTTATGGTTATGCTTTACAGTTTAATAGATTACACCAAGGTATTCGATAAAGTAAAACACGATGCAATGATAACAATGTTGTAATAAAAAAGTGTTAAATGTCCTGTTAAAAGTGACCAGATTATAATAATGTTGTAATAAACACGTCGTTAGTGTCACGTTGAAAGATGACCAGTGGTCAGTGGTCATTCTTATGGTTATGCCTTACAGTTTAATAGATTATATCAAGGCATTCGATAAAGTAAAACACGATACAATGATAATAATGTTGTAATAAAAACGTCGCTAATGCCCTATTGAATGATGACCAATGGTCAGTGATAACTCTTATGGGTATTTGTTTTTACAGTTCAATAAATTACCAAGGTATTCGATGAATTAAAACAAGGTGCAATGATAAAAGTAAGATATAAACATTGATGAGAAGGATCTCAGAATAATTAAGTATATTGACTGGAAACAAATGTAGTGAAAGTTAATTTCTGTTCTTTACAGGACGTCGTAATCAACTACGGAATTTTTTGTCTGCTTGTGATCTACTAGGCAAGTTTAAGTTCAGTAGTTAGCCATATACGACCTATAGCTATATAGAACCTGTTTTGTTGTATGGCTGTGAATCTTGGAATGTAAATGAACAAATTAGAAAGAGATAGGAAGAAACATAGATGTGGTTCCTAAGACAAATGTTGCGAATTCCTTATACTACCAAAGTAACTAACAACGATTGCCTGAAAGAGGCTAATGAAACTAGAACATTACATACAACAATAAGACAGAGACAAACAGCTTTCTTTGGTCATGTAAAGAGAAGAGAGGCATTGGAGAACATCGTGACAACTGGAAAGATCGAGGGGAGGAGAGGGAGAGGCAGACCAAGAGAAATAATGCTAGTTGGATTGCGACTGTGGCATGGAAGAATATCAACAGCAGAGTTGATCTAGACAACCAAAGACCGAGGTCTGTGGAAAGTCATGAATGCCTACGTCAGCCGGCAAGGCACTTAATGATGATGATGATGATGATGATGATGATGATGATGATGAAGACGATGATGATATGATGATGATGATGATGATGATGATGATGATGATGATGATGATGATGAGTCTGCCATTGTTTATAACCGACCGACGCTCATACCACTGTTACAAGTCAACACAAGGCGACCTGCTTCCCACTCGCCAGCAGCTGATGTCAAACGCCGCAAGATGGATTGCGAATTACTCTCAGAATTTTTTCTTCACAGAGGCCGGTGGGAAACAAGTAGCAGGAATTACAATGGGAAATAAGTTGGGCAGTTGTGCAAAGCAAGCAGTTAGAATAGAATATGTGTTGTCCCCAAATATCTACTGTCTATAGCGAACTAATTATGGGATCTCCTCTCTGGCTATTAAGTTAAATTGGTTGGATATCCTTTACAGGACCCCAGTCAACCCCAGCATTTTTAGGCTGTTTGAGATTTCTTGGCAAGTTGACGTTCAATAGTTTGCCATCACGTTTTGAACTATCATCACTCATACCTTTGTATGGAAACCAACGCAAGGCGGCCTACTTCCAAATATCTCAAAGCTGTTTTTCGAACACAGTATGCGGGATTACAAATTGCATTCGCAACCCTTTCGTCACAGAGCCGGTTGTCTGTCTATAGTGAAGTAACTATGGGATCTCTTCTCTGTCTATAGCGAACGCATAATGAAAGCGATCAAAGAGAGGCCAGAAATAGGACTAAGTGTGGAAGGTATTAATATAAACAATCTGCGCAATGCAGATAACACATCAGTGAAAGTTCAAAACACAAAATATCTATGACAGTAGTTGAACATGATGCATTAGAAAGTGCAAAAAATTATTTTTTCTAGAATATGGAATCTCGAGAAAACAGAAACAATGGTCATATCAAAGGAAAAAAAAAACACCACCAAAATGTGAGATAACAGTTTAAGAGACAATGCTTAATCAAACTGATACATTTAAATACATAGGGTCAACTACAGCATCGGATGAAAGATGCACAACAAAGATTAAGAGCAGAAAAGGGAAGCAAAAGCCCCATTTCAGAAAATGAAAAGTATTATGCAACACGCCACTATCACTAAATTTAAGAAAGATAGTGATGAAATGCTATATATAACCTGTTTTGCTGTATAGTAGTGAATCATGAACATATATGAACAAATTAGGGTGAACTTGGAAGCAACAGAGATTTCCGAGAAGAATTTTGCCAATACCTTGGACTGCCAGAGTAACTAACAATTATTACTGGGAAGGGGCTAATGAAAGTAGAACAATTTATACAACAATAAGAAAGAAACAAATTACTGATGTCTCTAATTCCCTAAGGATCTGGAACATTTAGGGGACGCGGCTGTTGCACACAGTGAACAACGAGGGTTAGAATTAATTTATAAGAAGGCACATATTTTGGTCGTCACTATGAAGAAAGAAATACCACAATGTAATTTACGGGTAAATGGGATGAGAAGTCATGTGATGAGAAGATAGGCATAGGAAAACATCGTGGCATTAAATGGAAAAGATGCATGAAATATTTTGATATACATCAACCTGTACTTTTGTATGGATGTGAAGCTTAGACAATGAGCAGACAAGCTGAAAAACACTTAATGGCAGTGGAAATATGGTTTCTGAGGAAAATTCAAAGAATACCATGGACAGACAGAAAAACCTATGATCAAGTCCTACAAGAGGCAAATGAAAACCGCAAACGGATTAGAGAAATTAGATGTAGATTGTCAAATGCTTTTGGCCACGTTATGAGAAGAAATAAACTATAGAACTTGGTGCCAACTGTCAGAGTGCTGGGAGAGACAGAGATAGAATTAGAATAGACATAGATACAAGTAGGACAAGGACAGAGGAAAGTAAAGGACAAAGACAGGACATCATAGGGACTCTATACAAGAGTATACACAGAGAGAGACAGTAGAAGGAGGTAGTACTCCAAACCAGTGTTAGGACTAGACCTAGACAGGACACGCATGTGTCATAGTTAGGACATAATTAGGACATGACGGGATTCACTCCCGTAATAAGACAGAATAACGTAAGCACGGGGATTACCCGTAAACAGACTGAACTTTAGTATAGCTGTAGGACGAGGACTGGACAACTGGACAAACGTGGTAAGTGTGCCAGCACGCCGCACAGCTAACCGCACGAGAGAAAGGGACGAGAAACTGGACTGGACATGTGAATTGAGGCAGACGGAGACTGACAGTCGGTGTGACAAGACATCTGTGTTTTCCCTTACGGTGTAGAGTTTAGAGAGATCATAGTTACACTTAATCAATGATAGTCTATTACCATTGAATAATGAATATTAATTGTGTTTGCTCAGAGAGCGAGATATATAAGATGTAATTAAACATGAACTTTGAATGTCCATTCACCCAACGATGTGTTTGTGATTTCGAGGGGTGAAAGAAGGGTTCGCACGATATCAGGTTGCTGACAAGCGAAAACCAGTTGGTGTCAGAAGTTGGCCTTGATCCCACCAGGAAAAAATTGAAGGAGTTGGTGTTATAAGTGGGCCTTGATCCCACTAGAAAAAAATAAATTGACCAAGTTGAACACACCAGTAAAATTGATTGCCCAAATTGGTGTACAAAAGTGAGCCGTGAACTTACCGGCAAAAGATGAAATGACCTGGAAAGTATACAGGAAGTTTAGTGAAAATATGAAATGAATAGTGAAGTGGATTAAGCGAGTGAAGATAAGATCAGAAAGTTGATGCTAAAATCACAGCAAATTGTATTTAGCTGGTTTTCGCTTGTCGGCAACCTGATTTCGTGCAAACCCTTCATTCACCCCTCGAAATCACAAACACATCGTTGGGTGAATGGACATTCAAAATTCATGTTTAATTATATCTTATACATCTCGCTCTCTGAGCAAACACAGTTAACAATCATTATTCAATTGTAATAGACTATCATTGATTAAGTGTAACTATGCTTTCTCTAAACTCTACACCATAAGGGAAAACACAGATGTCTTGTCACACCGACTTTCAGTCCCCGTCTGACTCAATTCACATGTCCAGTCCAGTTTCTCGTCCCCTTCTCTCGTGCGGTTAGCTGTGTGGCGTGCTGGCACACTTACCACGTTTGTCCAGTTGTCCAGTCCTCGTCCTACAGCTATACTAAAGTTCAGTCTGTTTACGGGTAATCCCCGTGCTTACGTTATTCTGTCTTATTACGGGAGTGAATCCCGTCATGTCCTAATTATGTCCTAGCTATGACACATGCGTGTCCTGTCTAAGTCTGGTCCTAACACTAGTTTGGAGTACTACCTCCTTCTACTGTCTCTCTCTGTGTATACTCTTGTATAGATTCCCTATGATGTCCTGTCTTTGTCCTTTACTTTCCTCTGTCCTTGTCCTACTTGTATCTATGTCTATTCTAGTTCTATCTCTCTCTCTCCCAGAACTCTGACACCAACTGACAAAATTGAGGGGAAAAGAACAAGGAGAAGACAGAGAAGTAAATATTGAGATGGCTTGGCCACACGGCACGGTCGGAATATTCAATTCAATTCAATCACGATTCTGGTTATCGTGTGAGATGGCGAAACATGACCACCCACCCTTCACATCCACACAAAAGTACAGGTTCTATGAAAGCACATCGACTCACTTTTACTCGTTGCGGTTATCAACATTTTATTGGTCAGAATGTTTTCCATTTTTCAAAAGGCTAACTTCACCATGACGTTTCTTGTTCTAATGTCTTCAAGGCACCTTTCATCAGATGTAATGACTGTTCCGAGATAGTTGTACCGATTCACTTGTTTAAGAATATCCCACAGTAACCCGTATATTAATTACATTGTGGTATTTCCTTCTTCATAGTGAGACCAAAATATGTGCCTTCTTACAATTTAATCCTACCCCTCGTTGTTCACTGTGTGCAACAGCCGCGTCTTCTAAATATTGCTGATCCTTAGAGAATTTTTTTTTTTTTAAATTCGCATATCCTTTACAGGACATCGCTGTCAGCAACAGCATCTTTCAGTTGTCTGTTGATTTCTTGGCAAGATTACGCTCAGTAGTTTGCCATTGCTTTCTGAGCGACCGGCTCAGTTATTACCGCAAATCACCAGCGGGGGTCGAACCGCTTCCAGCTCTCGCCCGCTACGAGACTTTGCGTGATAAACGGGATTACGGAGAAAGTGGTGTAACCCCTCGGCCAGAGAGACAAGTGCAGGTGATGGCAGTAGAGAAACGGCGTAGGGTGATGTGACAATGGTGATGGCGAAGGTGGTGGTGATGGTAGTGATGATGGTGGTGGTGTTGGTAGTAGTTGTGGTGGTGATAGTGGTAATTGTGATGGTTGTGGTGATGGCATGGTGGTGGTGCTGGTGTTGATTGTGGTGGTGGTGTCGGTGGTGGTGGTGTCGGTGGTGGTGGTGGTGATAATGGTGGTAATGGTGGTGATGGTGGTAATAGTGGTGGTGGTGATGGTGGTGGTGATGATGGTAACACCCTATGCTCTGCTTGGGCATTAAATCACAAAAAGAAGCGGGCAGATAATCTTTCTAGGATCAAAATAGCTAAGGAACTTTCCCTATTGGACATTCTAAATCTTCAACTTACCAGGATATTCACGATCACCGTGGCAGTACTGACCAAAGACGGATGCCCTTCGTCCGTTGCCAGAATGATCACATTGAGCCGCTTCTCTACTTCATGATCAAACGTGGTTCTGGCCTTCAGAATTCCACTGTCTTTGTCGATGGAGAAGACGCTGTTTTCTTTGGGGAATAAGGAGTAGGTGAACATCTTGTTGATGCCAGAATCTGGGTCTTCAGCCGTTAGCTGTACAGAAAAAAAGGTTCTCATTTAAGGGAGCATCTTTCTTTCTTTCTTTCTTTCTTTCTTTCTTTCTTTCTTTCTTTCTTTCTTTCTTTCTTTCTTTCTTTCTGTCTGTCTGTCTGTCTGTCTGTCTGTCTGTCTGTCTGTCTGTCTGTCTGTCTGTCTGTCTGTCTGTCTGTCTGTCTTTCTGTCTGTCTCATTATTTGTCTGAATTTCTTTCCTTCTTTCTATCATTCCTCTCTATTTTCCATGATATATTTAACTGCTGTCCTTATCCCTGCCTTTGGCCCCGCCAATTTCATGTCTGTGATTATTTATGCCCCATTGTCCTGCTTCTTTCTATTCCCCCCAATCCTCACCTCCCCTCGCCCATCTTTCACGGAATCGATCCTCAGCCCACTAGAAGGCGGCACCAGGTCTCCCAGACTCCTGTAATAGATTTATGGTCAGTGTGCTAAGTGACCTCGCTAAATGACGCTGCAGACTCAAGGTCACGATGGGCGGGAAATGTCTCAACAGGCGGGTTCAGAGTTGAATGTCATTGGTAGCGTAGACATACCCTCCCGTTCTACTAATTATTCTGCTCTACATATTGCTCCTCCTCCTCCTCCCCTCTCCTCCTCCTCTTCCTCCTTCTTCGAATTGGTTAAATAATTAATGACAGAACGATCAGTCAAATAAAATGATTAAATTAATGAATGAAAAAATGAATGAATGAAAGAACGAATGCATAAAAGAATAAATAAAAATATAAAGGAAAGAATAAATGAACAAATTAATGCAAAAATGAATGAATGAATGAATAAATGAGTGAATTTAAAAAAAAATATTTTTTTTTTGCATCACCTTTACAGGACATTGCTGTCAACACCAGTATCTTTCAGCTGATTGTTGATTTCTTTGCAAGATTACACTCAGTAGTTTGCCATTGCTTTCTGAGCGGCCGGCTCACATACCCCGTAAGTTATCGACGCGATTCGAACCACTGCTGATTCTCACCGTCGTCACGTTACTTACGAGAGTATACGAGATTACGGAGAAAAGTCGCTAACCTCTAGGCCAGTAAGCCGGCGAGTGAGTGAAAGAACGAACAAATACATGAATGAATTCACGAATGAACCAATGAATGAATTAATTGATGAACGAACGAAAAATAAATAAATGAATACACACAGGAATGCATGAACTAACGAACAATCGAACGAATGAAAGTATGAAAGAATGATTAATTGTATAAATGAAATAAGGATCTTATGAATGAATGAATGAATGAATAAACTACTGCATGAATGAATGAATGAATGAATGAATGAATGAATTAACGAACGAGCAAATGACTTAATGAATAAATGAATGACGAATGAATACACGAATGAATGATAGCATGAACGAATGACTGAATGAACTAATGACTGAATGACTGAATGAAAGAATGAATGAATGAAATATTACCTGAAGTATCTGCTTGCCCACGATGTTCTCTTCCGTCACGTTGGCGATGTACTGGGTCTGGCTGAACATCGGCGCGTTGTCGTTGATGTCAGAAACAATCACCTGGAAGGTTATGGATGCTGTTTTCGGCGGCGACCCGGCGTCCTGGCACACCAGAGGCACGTCTATCTTCTCGGCCACCTCCCGGTCCAGACTGCCGTTCATAATGATGGCGTAGTAGCCGCCGTAGTGGTCGGTTCGGAAGCTCGGGTGGCGGGAGGAGCAGGTGACGATACCGCTGGCGCCGGGGTCGTTGTCGACGGCCTGGGGTGGAGGGATGGAGTGGTTAGTGGTGGTGGTGATGGTGACGGTGATGGTGATGGTGGTGGTGGTGGTGGTGGTGATGATCGTGGTGATGGTGATGGCGATGGTGATTGTGAGGTGGTGGTGGTGGTGGTGATAGTGGTGGTGGTGATGGTGGTGATAGCGATGGTGGTGGTGGTGGTGGTGGTGGTGATGGTGACGGTGATGGTGATGGTGATGGTGGTGGTGGTGGTGGTGGTGGTGGTGATGGTGATGGTGGTGATGGTGGTGGTGGTAGTAGTAGTAGTAGTAGTAGTAGTAGTAGTAGTAGTAGTAGTAGTAGTAATTGTAGTAGTTGTAGTAGTCTGTAATAATAGTAGTAGTTTTTGTTGCAGTAGCAGTACTACTAGTTGTAGTAGTAATAGTAGTAGTAGTAATAATAGCAGCAGGGACAGTGGTGGTTGTTAAGAACTTGGGCTAGTAGGTTGCCTGCCAACAGGGGATAGGAGAGAGTGCAGTTAGCACGTGAGAGAGTTTAGGGATGATGTGCGGTATAGATAGGAATGTTTTCTGATGTACGTAGGCGAAGTATAGAGTGTATTTTTATTGACTGTGCTGTGTTTGAAAATATTGCCGGTCCAAGTTTTGTATTCACTCTCTGTAAAGTTGATGCAACATAATAGGTTAATACAAAACTTGGACCGGCAATATTTTAAAATACTGCACAGTCATTAAAAAATACACCCTATTTAAGACCCTCTGTCGTGCCTTGAAGCCATGTGTGAGTATATGGTGATAACCCCGGTAGATTTTCTACATCAGTCGCATTTGAGAATTAATTTTCTTAATATTACACGGACCGCGTTTACTCTCAAAGACATTTCATTGTGCCCAATGAAGACTGGGTCGATCTGGCAGCCCAGTCAAATAAAAAAAAAAAAAAACCACACACACACACTAACATTCGCCAAGCGAATTCGAACTAGCGCCCACCTCCCATCAACCAAGCCTGCTAGCCATGGCGTTACCTCGGCTGGCATCTAGTTTTATCACATGACATGATGAATGTCAACAGCCAGACAACAAACATCCATCACCCCAAAGGAATTACAATGGGAATTCAAAATATAAACATTCGGCAAACAAAATATTAATTTTCAGAAAACAAAGTATACATAATCTGAGATAAGCTGACGGCACAGACGTAATTGCAGAGCTGGAAAGAATGTCGGCAAATAATTCTAGACAAAGATGGCCTAATAGATAGGCATCGAAGGATTATAATTAAGCTTCAGAAAAACATGAATGCCTGTTTTTGTTTTTCGAGAAAACACACATTTAATAAGCTCACTTGTAGAAATCAAGCAAGCTGAGCTTGTTAAATATCTACGTAGTTTACAACTATTTCGGAACAGTTAATACATCTACGTTGTTTACAATTGTTTCGGAACAGATATAACATCTAAGTAGTGTTTCCAAATTGCTGATGAAGGCTTTAGCCGCAACGTCTATTTTATTACTTGTGATTGTGTTCTAGTAAAGCTGACCATCTGCTCCCCGTTGTTTTGTGACGTATTCTAATAACAGACATATCTACAGCAGTCTCCTGTCACAGCACCGGTCCTGTGGATTGTTTCAGGATCAGTTTCCACGCTCGAGACGTATAAGACGTGTGGTGCTAGCCATATCATTCATTATCGATCAATCGGCACTCGATGATAATTCCTCCTCTTCTATACCCAAACTTAACTCAGTGAAGGTTGTCGGGAGATGTAAAGATCTTTTATGAGCTCTTGATAATGCTCTTTGTAAGTTGTTATTCTTTTCTGTAACGTTGTTCTTGATACATTACTCCATCTTTTACGTGGTCTTCCCCTTGCTCTGTATCCGTTATATTTTTTCAATGAGGCTCTTTGCGACAGATGGTACCAGGGCATTCCTGTGAGGTGACCAAACCATTTAACTGTTATTCTTTAATGAAGTGCATGACTGGTTTCAGACCTAATCGCCTTCTAATTTCCTCATTCCTAATTCTATCTCCAACTGCTACTCCCGCAGATCTTCTAAAGTAACTCATCTTCGTTGTTATGATTTTGCGCTCATTAGCACATTACATCTCATACTTTCACCTTGGCATCTCCGAATAGACAGTTACATCCTCTATCTTCGCGCCGGGCCTTACGTAGATTCATCTTTAGCGAATACTTCTCCTCACGTATTATCTTTGATGGGTGATGTGGACACCATCATACCTTCTGCTTTTACTTTCCAGAATCGTTAGTCACGGTTCCAAATTTAAGGCAAAGAGTCACCTCATAATGTTCCGTTCCTGCGCCAGTGAAAATCACACACAATGCTCCTCACTGCCCCATGTGAAAAGTGGAATAGACAGCAATCCCGACAAACCAACAGCACGCACACGCATATGTTCATAAGTCCGCTACCAAAATATCAAGACCACAGATCGTCGCCAAAATTACAGTGTAAATGGAAGCGGCAAATGATGACCACCAGCAGTTGCGCACACATTACCATATACAACAAACCCACCTATTTCAGTAACCTGGTCGTACTCCATAATATTTCCAGGAAAGTGGGTAACAGACGATTTATATAATTTGCTGGCAACTGTTTGAGAGACGTCCAAGAAGTGAACTGATAACCCTATCTCATGTCCTGTTGCCTAGAATATGTGAAATCCGAGCTCTTCCCACCGCAAAGGTAGCGTCTGTTTTGGAGTTACCCGTCTATTTTCTCAGTGCGTTGTAGTATCGCTCTGTCTGTCTGTCTGTCTGTCTGTCTGTCTGTCTGTCTGTCTGTCTGTCTGCCCATTGGTCCATCCATCCATCCATCCATTCATCCATCTATCCATCCATCCTTCCATCCATCCAGCCATTCATCCACCCATACATCCATCCATCCATCCATTCATACATCGATCCATCCATCCATCGGTCCTTACGCCCGTTTGCCAGTCTGTCTATTCATCAACCCACCCACCCACACACCCATTCATCCATCCATCCATTGGTAATTCAGTCTGTTTGTCCGTCCATCCATCCAGTCACCCACCCACCCACCCACCCATCCATCCATCCATCTATCCATCGGTCCTTCAGTCTATTTCTCCATCCATTCATCGGTCCTTCAGTCTATTTGTCCATCCATCCATCCATCCATCCATCCATCCATCCATCCATCCATCCATCCATCCATACATCGGTCCTTACGTGTGTTTGTCCGTCTGTTTGTCCATCCATCCATCCAGCCATTCATCCATCCATCCATCCATCCATCCATCGGTCCTTACTCCCGTTTGTCAGTCTGTCTATCCATCAACCCACCCACCCACACACCCATTCATCCATCCATCCATTGGTAATTCAGTCTTTTTGTTCATCCATCCATCCATCCATCCATTCATCCATCCATCGGTCCTTCAGTCTGTTTTTCCTCTGCTCACCCATCCATCTGTCCATCCATCCTTCAGTCCTTCAATCTGTTTATCCATCTTTACATTCATCCATCCACCCACCCACTCACCCACCCACACATCCATCTTTCCATCCATCTATCCATCCACCCATACATCCATCCATCCATCCATTCATTCATCCACCCATACATCCATCCATCCATCCATCCATCCATTCATACATCGATCCATCCATCCATCGGTCCTTACGCCCGTTTGCCAGTCTGTCTATTCATCAACCCACCCACCCACACACCCATTCATCCATCCATCCATTGGTAATTCAGTCTGTTTGTCCGTCCATCCATCCAGTCACCCACCCACCCACCCACCCATCCATCCATCCATCTATCCATCGGTCCTTCAGTCTATTTCTCCATCCATTCATCGGTCCTTCAGTCTATTTGTCCATCCATCCATCCATCCATCCATCCATCCATCCATCCATCCATACATCGGTCCTTACGTGTGTTTGTCCGTCTGTTTGTCCATCCATCCATCCAGCCATTCATCCATCCATCCATCCATCGGTCCTTACTCCCGTTTGTCAGTCTGTCTATCCATCAACCCACCCACCCACACACCCATTCATCCATCCATCCATTGGTAATTCAGTCTTTTTGTCCATCCATCCATCCATCCATCCATCCATCCATCGGTCCTTCAGTCTGTTTTTCCTCTGCTCACCCATCCATCTGTCCATCCATCCTTCAGTCCTTCAATCTGTTTATCCATCTTTACATTCATCCATCCACCCACCCACTCACCCACCCACACATCCATCTTTCCATCCATCTATCCATCCACCCATAGGTCCTTCAGTCTAATTATCTATCCATCCATCCATCCATCCATCCTTCCTTCAATCCATTCATGCATCCATTGGTCCTTCAGCATATTTGTTCATCCATCCATCCATCCATCCATCCATCCATACATTCATTCATTCATCCATCCATCGGGCTTTATGCCCGTTTGTCCATCTGTCCATCCATACATCCATACACCTACCCATCAATCCATCCATCCATCAATCAATCAGTCCATCCATCCACCCATCAATCCATTGGTCCTTCAGTCTGTTTATCCGTCTGCCCATTCATCAATAAGTCCATCCATCCATCCATCCATTCATCCGTTCGTCCGTCCGTCCGTCCATCCATCCATCCATACATCCATCCATCCATCCACCCTTCGGTCCTTCAGTCTGTTTGTCCATCTGTCCATCCAACCATCCATCCATCCATCCATCTATCCCTCCATCCACTCATCTATCCCTCCATCCTTCCATCCATCAACCCGTCCATCCATCCATCCATCCATCCATCCATCCATCCATCCATCCATCGGTTCTTCCTTCTGTTTGTTCGTCTTTCTGTCCATCCTTCCATTTATCCATTCATCTATCGCTTCTTCCGTTTGTTTTTCCATCATTCTGTCCATCCATCCATCCATCCATCCATCCTTCCATCCATCCATCCATCCATCCATCCATCCATCCATCCATCCATCCATCCATCCATCCATCCATCCCTCCTTCTGTCTGCCTGTCGTTTCCAGATAAAGAACTGTATAGCTATACAATTATCGGGTTATCTCTAAGCACATCCTACCCAGCCTTATCATTGTTTCCACACATTTTGATTCGCTGTAATCTGTCTAGTTTTCCCACTAACTTCAGCATTAGTGATTCGGATACAACTGTATACATTCTGTTCTACCCAGACACCACTTAATGAATATGTGTAGTTTATTTGTAATTGATTCATTCCTTCTCCATCTCTATGATCCATACAACAGTACGATACAACGATATATGTCACGACATGTCACTTATGTTCTAATGAGACGTTGAAATGATTTATCACAGTCTCTCTTTATGAACCCAGCTGGGCGTTTCTTTCAAAAAATATATAAATAAATAATAGATTTTAGGTTTTAAGAAAATTTAACAGGCGTTTTTCTAGATTGCACAATGCTACTATTTTGTGAAATCATAATATCATTCCTATACGTCGTGTAACTGTTTTTGCTTGCAAAATGTACGTAATTGACTAGCTCTGTATTCCGTACTTCACATGCCATATAGAGTAATGTGTCACTATAATTTTCCGCGAACATGTGATCGCTATAGACGGGAATTCAAGACGCTGTAATTGTTAGTTAGGTGAACAGAATGTGACATTGCCATCGTGTGACACGTTTGAAATGTCACAGCTGGTAGATATCAGGTACGTGAAATGTGACTACAAAGCAGATCTGTTTATAAGAGGAGAAGGCAGTCTGAAAAGTTGGGTAAATGTGACAGATAAAAAAAATACCGCAGCTTCGCTGTAAAATTCATTTGTGTGTAATAAACTGTAATGTGGACTTTTTTTTTTTTTTGCATATCCTTTACAGGACATCGCTGTCAACACCAGCATCTTTCAGCTGTATGTTGATCTCTTGGCAAGATTACGCTCAGTAGTTTGCCATTGCTTTCTGAGCGGCCGGCTCACATACCCCTTAAGTTACCGATGCGATTTGAACCACTGCTGATTCTCACCGTCACCACGTTACCGACGAGAGTATACGAGATTACGGAGAAAAGTCATAACCTCTAAGCCTCTAAGCCGGCGTAATGTGGACTAGCTTGAGAATATATATATATATATATATATATATATATATATATATATATATATATATATATATATATATATATATATATATATATATATATAAAGGGTCGTTCATTTGAAACCCGTTCCAATGGCTTCATTACAAAAGCATGAAAGAAACATTCATTTTGAATGAATTATGCACCATGGGTTGATCATAAGAAGTCGCTGTAGGCATTCAGGCAAGCATCCCATTGCTTAGGTAGGCGGCGAATGCCGTCCGCAAAAAAGGATTGTGGTTGCTCACTGAACCAAGTGATTAGCGCGTTCATTACGACTGTACTTGTGTGCAATCGTTGCCTTTTGGGAGCTTTTTAAGAGGTCCGAACAAATAAAAATAACATTATGACAAATCAAGACTATAGGCTGAATGTTGCAGAATTTCCCACTTCTTGAAAGCTAATGCTTCCTGCACAATCTTTGCAACATGCGGACGAGCATTATCGTGCAACAAAATCACACCGCGAGAAAGCATGCCGGGTCATTTATTGCTTTTTGCAGCTTGTCTAGTGTTTGCAAGTAGTGGGTAGAGTTAATGTTGACACCAGGTTCTTTAAAGTCGGCCAAAAATAGCCCTTCATGGTAAAAAAAATGCGCTCAGCATAACCTTACCAGCGGAAACCTGTAACTTGAATTTTTTGTCTTTTGGTGATCCAGCATGCTTCCATTGCATGCTGTCTCTTTTGTTGCTCGGCTCAAAGTGGTGACACCATGATTCATCGCCTGCCACTATGCGGAAGAGAAATGCATCACACTCTACACTGTAACGCAGCAAGTGGATCAAATACCATCCTCGTGCCTCTTTTGGATGGTTGGTCAACATCCGTGGTATCCACTGTGAACACACCTTCCGATATTGCAGTTTCTTACGAACGACCTTTTCAATTGTCCCAAATGACACATCAAATTCTTTCGCTAGCGAACGTATGTTTCGACAACGATTCATCTGTACTGCTGCATCAATTTTGGCGATGGTTTTTTCTGTTGCAACTATATGCGCTTGACCCGGCCGTCGAAGATCTGTCGTGAACTGACGTCCTTTCCAAAACATTCGTGCCCAGTCTGTCACTGTTGTCTTAGACACACATTTGTTACCGTACGCTGACTGCATTCTTCGATGAATGTCCACTGATCGACACCCTTCAAATTAAAGAAACTGAATTACCGCTCTTTGAGCTTCTTTGGGCGGATTTTGGATCAACGCGGCCATTTTCTCAACGATCTGAAACAGAACCTATGCATCATGGGACGACAGGCGCGTGATCTTTTATTCATTGGTGAGTACTTATCACATGACTATGATATGATCATGTTAAACGTACGCAATTACGTACGGATTTCAAATGAACGCTCCTAACACACACACACACACACACACACACACACACACACACACACACACACACATATATCTATATATATAATTATCATCAGGTGCCCTGCCAACTGGCGTAGGCGTTCATGTCTTTCCACAGATCTCCGTCTTTAGTGTTCTGGATCAAAACTGCTGATGGTGTTCCTCAATGCCAACGTCTCAGTCCATCCGAGATCATTTCTCTTGGTCTGCCTCTGTCCCTCTTCCCCTAGATCTTTCCATTCGTCACGATTTTCTCCACTGCCTCACTTCACATCATATGACCGAAGAAAGCTGTTTGTCTCTTTCTTATTGTTGAATATAATGTTCTAGCGTTATTTGCCTCTTTCAGGCAGTCGTTGTTAGTTACTCTTGAAGTCCAAGGAATTCGCAACATCTAGTCTCAGGAACCATATCTCTGTTGCTACCAAGGTCTTTCTAATTTGTTCATTTATATTCCAAGATTCAGTGCCATGCAGCAAAAAAAGGTTCTATATAGCACTTCATCTCACTCTCTTTTACATTAAATGATAGTGACTTTTTGCATCAGATACCTTTAATAATTTATATATATATATATCGTCTTATTGTCTGCATATATGTCAGTCAGTTTGTCCGTCTGTCTATATGTCTGCCCGTTTTCCGCCTGTCTGACCGCATAGCTATCTGTCCGCCCGTCTGCCCGTGTGTCAGACCTCTGTCTGTATTCTGTATACCTATCTGTCTATCTGCCGATGTTTCAGCCCGTTGCCTGACTGTCTATATAACCCTTCGTCCGTCTTTCCACTGGCCTGTAAACATATGTGACCCCTACGACACGCTTTGCTGGCTCCGAAGGTACAATTCCTCTCTTCCCTTACACACCCCATTAAGACAGACTTAGAATCAAACACTTACCGTCAGTTTCCCCACAAACGTGCTATTTTTCGCATCCTCCGGGATCAGGACAGTGTTCTCAAAGACTGTCTTCTGCAGCTTGACCTCCAGGCGCGGAGCGTTGTTGCCGACGTTGACGATGCTCAGCATCAGCGTGGCTTCTGACACCCTGGGCATGTCTCCCTGGTCTTTGGCTTCCACGATCGCCTCGAACGACTTCCCGGCGTCGTACTGAAGACAGGAGGTCACACATGGTAATCGGAGCACAAGCACTCGTTCTACTTGTTAGACATAACTTAACTAGCCAAATGTGTTGTGTTATGTCATGTTACGTTACTTACAATGCATTATAATATAATATAATATAATATAATATAATATAATATAATATAATATAATATAATATAATATAATATAATATAATATAATATAATATACCTTAATTGAAATGACCTGTTGGGGAATAAAAAGCAGTCCTAACATAAAACAAAACAATACAGCGCCATGCAAAGACAACGCAGACTTACAGTATAACAAAGAAACATGTTGCACGTTCTTTGCCAATCAATCCCAACGCAAGGCTGGTTTACTGGGCAATTTTTACGTTCAATATTTTGCCATTGTTTACTGCACGAGAAGTTAACATGTAAGCTCAGCTGACTGGTCTAGAAAATGATCCGGTTACCCGGCCGTGAACGTGCCGGAAGTTTAATAGCGAGGGCTCTTATCCATTCAGTGCGTCTACATCTTAAGCAAGCTACATTGAACAAATCAAGACATTTAAATTTTATTTACGATCCTGGGTAGCAAAATGTTTAGTGCGCAAGCCTGCCAAGACAGTGGCCCGGGGTTCAAATCCTAACAGTGGCAGGGTTAACTGTTCCAACCAGCACGGCTCAGGGCAGCTGCAGTAGCTCAGTGGCTTGACGCTTCCCTGCCAGTCCGCCGGCCTTGGTTTCGAACTCACATCGTCTGTTTAATAACTGACCTGGGCTAACTACCAGGTGGACCCAGCATGGAATGGGTACCAGAAATTATATTGGACAGTGAAGGCGGCCCAGGGGGAATCGATCCCATCACCCCTGCTGGGCCGGCTGGCCTATTGTAATATGGATTTAGCACCATATACCCAATACACCCGGTCGGCATTGCTGAATGGATAAGAACGCGTGTTTTTAAACATCAGATGTGCTGATCCGAGGTACAGTTATACTAAAATGTTGACCTATCGTCCTTGACTTGGAGACGTAAATTACAAGTACCTCTGAAGTCGGAGTGGGATCGCCTGATGGCGAGGAACACTGGTAATAGGGAAAACTAATCTACACGCAAAATTCAGTCCAGCACAACAAGTAGTAGTGTGTATGGACTACGCTTGAGTTCAAAGCGAGCTAGCGCAGTTAATAATAATAACACAATCCAATTTTTACGGGGAAAAAAAACAATTCGGCCTCTTTCAACCTGCTTCTGCAGCGTCGGTTATAATCGAGGCCCGTCTTGTTGTGGGAGTTTTGATCTTCTTTCCTTTCTTTGTTCTCTTTCTAGTTAGTGTTAAACAGGATATGTTAGTACACCTGAAGGTGTGTACATGGGTCCTATACTTTTCACGGGCTCTGGGGTTCGATACCCACATCTCGGCCTTTTGTTGGCTAGAATCAAACCTAGAGACATGATCTGGTCCAAGCCATGAGGAGAGACGGTCACCTGTCATCTAATGCCTATAGTTGTGGTGTAAAGGAGTGGGGGGGGGGGGCGTGATCACGATGAGTTAAGACCGCCTGGCTAGTGCAGGCACCGCGAACAGTGAAGATTATTCTTTTTGCCCTTGACCCAAAAAAAAAAAAAAAAATGCATTACCTTACCGAGGATTCGAATGTAGATTTCTTTAAAGGCTTCTTAGTCTCACTATGTGCCTTTCGGCCCATTATGGTCCACCAAGGCCTGTCTGTCAGTGTTTGTGGAGTGATGTTTTTTAACCTACTCTTTTCTTCTTCTTCTTCTGCTTCTGCTTCTGCTTCTTCTTCTTCTTCTTCTTCTTCTTCTTCTTCTTCTTCTTCTTCTTCTTCTTCTTCTTCTTCTTCTTCTTCTTCTTCTTCTTCTTCTTCTTCTTCTTCTTCTTCTTTTTTGAGTCCAGGAAGAGTAATGAGGTGTAAGTTATATATATATATATATATATATATATATATATATATATATATATATATATATATATATATATATATATATATATATATATATATATATATATATATATATCTTTTTTTTCGGGGCTCGCAGATCCCCAGGGGTCAGACAGTGATTTTTTAAAATGGGGCCTATAGTCCCACGATGTGCCTTTCGACCAGTATTAGTGGACAGTAATTTGAGTTTGCAATTTGGTTGACCGTCTCTGTACCTTGGCCAGATCAAGAGCAGATAAATCTACACTTTGATCTTAGCCAAAAGGCCGAGAAGCGATGATCATTCAGTACTTGATCACGGCAGTATTTGAAATTGCCTTACATTTAAACTTCAATATTTTCCATTTAATATTTTCTCGTGAATATGTTCCACTTAATATTTTCCCTTGAATATTTTTCATTTAATATTGTCCCTTGAATATTCTCCATTTAATATTTACCTTGAATATTTTGTGGTTTTAATTTTCCCCCTTTTTTATTATCTTTTTAGATGCATATCCTTAACAGGACGTTGCAGTCAACACCTGTATTGTACTGCCCTTGTTGATGTCTTGGCAAGTTTTACGTTCAGTAGTTTGACATTGATTTCTGAACGACCAGCTCCCTCACCAACACCTTAAAACCAGCGCGACACGATCTGCTGCTAAATCGGTCACTGCTGTGCTTCGAACGCGGGTAAGCGGCATTATGTATCGCGTCCGCAACGCCATCGCCACGGAGGAGATTTATTTTAATAATCTTTAGTATTAATTATTAGACATTTGAAATCCTTTACCTTTATAAATTAATTATTATACCTCAATACAGATAGGAAAACATTTGCAAAAACGTACACATTGACAGTCGCACATACACAAATGCACAAGGTCACACATACACACGGACACGGACACACACACAAACACACACAAAGTTACACATACACAATGACACACACACACGCACGCACGCACGCACGCAATCCTACGTAGTTTCCATTCTTAGGGAGGCAGGTGTTAGTTAAACAGGAGAACAAAACTTACATTAAAACCGGGTCAAAGCCAGACTGACCTCATTAAAGCATCACTTAAATATGATACATACCTGGAGCGGGGCCTTAATTGTAATCTCCCCTGTAAACTGATCGATGGCAAACAAGGCGCGGCCTCTATTCTCCTTTCCTTGGAAGATCAATGCATACCTGGTAAAGGACACGAAGGAAAGGAAAGTCAAGGGCTGGTACAAGTCACAGGATGGAATTTAATCTAAGAAATTCAGACGCTGACGTGGTCTGAATGATAAATGAGCTTTTAGATTGCGCCGCGCTGATGGCAAGGTCGGCGGTTCAACCCCTACACCTGCATTTAGATGGACTTAAACGTTGACTTCTAGTTCAGAAAGCAATGGCAAACTACTGAACATACAATGCTAAGAAAATCAATCTGGGGTTGATCTTAACGTCCGGCGAAGGACATGAAACATTTTAAAGTGACGTACTCACTAGAAAGACCTTTTATGGAACCCACAGATCGATAGAAAGACATAAAAACATACGGAGAAGAGAATGAACGAACGAACGAACTTTATTTTCAAAGGGTAATAAATTGGGCACGTATGCCCGTCTTACATTCGGCCCTTGCAATCACTCATCTTTTGTTCATCATTGTGCTTGTTACATTCACATATAAAAAAAAAAACAATGTCAAATGAATGGTGCAAACATAAGCAATGTATATTACCATGTTATGAGACAGGCAGGCAGGCAGACACGCATATACAAGCACATTCATAAACGCATATACAAAAACCTGCATACATACTTACAACATTTACACAAACTCTCAGTTATGTACCCACTCGATAACACGCAAATACCCACTCCCTCACATATACAACACAGAGATGAACAATATGAAGAGGACATGGAAGGGGCTTCCTGGGATAGCTAAGGATACGAGGGCTTGGAGTGAGTTGGTAAGGGAGATTTTGTGCCTGTGGGGATCTGCTAATAGTCGTTCCGTTCTGTTAGTCAGGTCTGAGATATGACTGAGCTACTGTATGACAGTAGACGGTACTACCTGCTTTCTGTTAGCGCCGGATGTTGCGCGGCGCTCACCAAACCCAACACCCCACATTGTGCCAACGGCTTCGGGCGGATGAGCGCAACTGGGAGGGTACAAGCCTTATCCTGGTGCGAGGAAATGCAGCCTAATGACTAAATATCATGGCAGGGCAGACCAGGCTCTAATTCTTAGTCGGCATCTGGTCTAGGATCGAAGCTCCGACAGATGGATAGTTAGAGTACTGATTTGTTGATCAGGCAGCTTCTACAGCTGGTCTTGTTCCAGTGGTATTGGTGGTACCTTTCATCTGGGGCAAACTAGGCAGGCCGAGAAAGGGATCATGCTGCATGGACAGCACGTGATCTCTACAATGCAGCCCAGACTTGTGCTATGCAGAGGTTATTATGCCTTAAAATATTTTGTAAGCACAATAACTATCGTTTGTCAAGACGCCAGTATCTTTCTGTTCTGCCTATGTAAGATTCTTGGCACTCACACTGGAATAATAAATGCAGTCTGATTTGGTGGTCACAGACAATATTTCTTTCACAGATGGAGTAGTTATCCGGGTGGTTTTATATCTTATAACTTGCTGAGCAGCAAAGAATCTTAAGACTTACTGCTGTTTGAAGTCGATTGACTGTCGGTTTCATTACATCATTATATCAACATGTTGCTTCTTTGTGATGGCTTTGTGCCATGCGTTCGTGCCATACTGTCAGCCTCTAAATTAGGGGCGGGGAATGCCAGCACTGTGATTTATAAGCCCGCGAAATCCTGTTTCTTGCCCCACCAAGGCAACCGCAAGCGGGACTCTAAATTCAATAAATCTAGGAACTTTTTTCACAGCAGCATAAATTTGCATGAAGCTAATCGTAACAATAAATTACGTTTTAAGGTTCAAGTAAAGAATGGCAATTACAGGACAGACAGGACACATGGGGATCTGTGTTGGGAACAGCTGACTGTTGCGAGCAGAGCTTTTCAAAACTGACCATCGCAAAGATCGACTGTGCTCCAGACTGACCGATTCAAACCTGGACAAGCAGTTGCGAGTAGCAACATCATCATTACCAGCAGATATATATTTTCTGGCATTATATTAGGGGATGGGCTAATTACATGTAGGATAGGGTGGCGGGATAGGAGTATACATCATCAAAGGAGAAGTAAGGTGACTCCTTCCCTCCGCTAGTCCAAGGGACACCCTTGGGCAAGGTAAAGTACCCGTTTAGTCCTCCGATCAGGGTCACGTGAAATCATGTATGCACGTGGTGGATGGAGTTGAAGAGCAGGTGACAGAAAGTTGTAAGTTATAGTCTCTCATTTCACGACGGTAGACAGAGTGTCTTTTTATGGAGGCAATGGCTACGGTCAGAGACCAGATTTAGTCACTGCTAAGAAGGAAAGCAATGGCAAACTATCTTGATGCCGTGAAATCAAGTTTCGTCAATTCATAGAGAATCAGAGAAACGGCGTAGCTGGGTGCTTCATTGGAGCAGCCCCGCCCAGTGAGGAATCGAGATTAGAACACAGAACAAATCTTCGGCTCTGGTGATCGTGAGATGGCGAAATATGACCTTCCACGCTTATCGCCATGGCACATGATGATGACGATGAAGATGAATTGAATGTTGCATCAAATATCGCGAGCAAATTTTTAAGATGACAATGTGAATGTCCTGCGAATGATGTTATAAACACCCAAATGGCACTTGTCATGAATAAAACGGTTCCCCACTGCTGCTCTAGACCAGGATATCTGATTTGATCTGATCTCATCTTGTTCCTTTTGTACCTTGCGGTGTCGAAGTGAAGTATAAACAGCGACGGAGTGCCCGTCTGTCATCTCATCTTGTCCCCCTTGAACCTTTCGGTATCGTGGTCAAATATTAACAGAGGGAGAGTGCTCGTCTATCATCTCACCTTGTTCCTATTGTACCTTGCAGTGTCGAGGTGAAGCATAAACAGCTGGAGAGTGCCCGTTTATGGGCTTCTTAGGGATGCATAAGGATGATGAGATAACTAGATAATAGCATACTACAAACATAGTTTCCAATATGCGCCGTGAACGATCAATTTCAATGTGCACCTGGTGTCAGCTACTATTTCGCTTAATTCTACAAACAGTGTCACAAGGCCGTGAGATGAGAACATTATTGTGTGTATTCCACGCTCCAATGATTTTATGGATGCAGAAACACTCAACAATGATTTTTCCATAAAGTTGGTATTGTGTATCGCGTTGACACATTCAACCATAATCTATCTTATTCTATACACAAGGTTACCATGTATGTGACTGTCTGTTTGTCAGTATGAATGTCTGTCTGTGTCTGTCTGTTTATTTGTCTGCCTTCATGTCTATTTGACTGTCTGTCTGTAAGTAAGTCTGCCTGCCTGCCTGTGTGTCTACCTGTCTTCAGTCAATTTATAGTCTGTCTGACTGACTCTGTACCTACCTGTCTGTCTGCCTGTCTTTCTGCCTGTCTTCAGTCAGTTTAAAGTCCTGTCTGTTGGTTGTTTGTATGACTATCGTTGTAAATGTCTATCTCTGGTTGCTTAGTTCGCCTGTCTGTGTGTTTATCTGTTTGTCTGTCTTCATGATCTAGGCCTTCTTGTCTGTTTGCTTGTTTCTCTGACTGTCTGCCTGATTTTGGACGGCTGGCCTGTGTTTATTTGCATGTCTGTCTATCTGTCTGTCAATATGATTTCTGATAATTTGCCCATTTGTCGGTTTGCATCCACGGCTGTCTCTGTCTGTCTGTTTGATTTTGCTCAGCCGGTACGTCTGTCTTCGGTCTGTTGGTCAGCCTGCTTGTCTGACCTTTTTCGCCAAATATATGTCTGCGTGGCTGTAATTGACGATTGTTCAGCCATAATATATGTTATGTCTGTCGTAACATTTGTCTGCCTGTTGTCGATCTTTTGTTTGATGTTTGTCTGTTGTCTATCTTTTGTTTGATGCCTGTCTATCGTCTGTTTTTCTGTCTGTCTATCTGTTGTCTGTATGTTTCTCTACCTGTCTGTCTGCTATCTGTCTGTCTTTTGTCTGTCTGTATATTTGAAGGATGAACACCGACCTGTCTCCTGGAACTTCGACAGTCTATACAATATGTCAACCTGACACTTAACTTCAGCATTAATACGCTAGTATTGATTGACACACACATACCAGAAACAACAACAATGCTAAATAACTAGAAAAAAAAAACCACACCCGCAACATTAGGCGCCACTCAGCCGTGACAAGACAGCTGTGCCTGTGACGTAATTACCCGCTTGGTTTGAAATCATCATCAAGGGGCATGCCGATCGGCATGGACGATCACGCTACTGCAGATCCTGAGATCCCAAACGGCGTGGATATTTTCGTGTGCTGACTCCCTTCCGTGTCATTACACTAGACTGTCAAGCATGTTCTCTCGCTGTCTTCCACTCTCTCTTTCCGGAAATCTTTCCAGTTGTCACATGTTCCAGTTTTTGTCTTCTCATGATGTTTTAAAAAAAGTGGTGGGGGAGGGGAGAGGAGGAGGAGGAGAAAAGACTGCCTCTGTCTAATGTTAGTGAAAAGTTGCCTTTACGAGCAACCTCAAAATGTCCAGATTGTTTCGAAATAGCCGTATTTATAAGTATGCATGTTGTCTTTAAGTGACTTCCTTCCATATGTAACGACAATTGCGATTGGCCCATTGTAGTCAGAAGTAGACTTGCCATAGCAACACAGGGTTAGAAAGTATGGAGAAAGAAGACAATTACAGACAAAGAAGAAATATTCAACACAATGTTTCCACGTAGTGAAACCGAATAACGAAGACATATAAAATAAGTTGACTTTTATATTTCGCTGCATCTGGCCAAGCACGTGTCTTCACAGACGACAGTTTATTACATTGTGCTTCAAAAAAAGTATGAGTGATCAATTAGCAGTCACTAAAGAGGAACTGCCATTTACTGTCAACTGTCATTTACTGCCAATATAGTACCTATCGGTGAATAGCAGAGGGGTCATTCAGCCTGAGGAATTAAGGCCGCCTGGCTAGTGCGGTCGCCGCAAACTGTGCAGGTTACGATTTTCTTTTTGCCCCCGATAGAAAAAAAATCTCACACCTTACCGAGGGACCGAACCCGGATCTTCCGAAGGGGAGTCCGGCGTTCTAGCCACTCGGCCAGCCGCTCCTCATAAAGAAGAACACTGGGGCCTTTCGTGCTATAAACCGCACAGGGAAAGTATTGGTATTATGTGGATCTATAAGTCTTTTTCAAACGTCTTAGGCGCCGTGGGAATATGGCAAGACTCGTGTTTGTATGCCCCCAACCGGTACTCCACGGATGATGTGGTCAGTCTCATACCGGCCGTATTTACTTCCCAAGACATGTTCTGGTACTCGTGTTAGGCTGGGTCGATCTGGTAGTCTAGGTCAGTTTTACAAATTGGAATCCGCATGGATACGGATCCAGGCCATGGCCAACGGGTGGGCAGGTGGGCGTCTATCCACTACTTTAGCGTTGCTCTCTTCCACATACTATGGGTATCCTGTCCAGTAACTAACTGGGGTTTCTCAGAAGGCAGAACACTATGGATCTACCAGCACCATCACCACAACCACGACCAGCACCGTCACCACCTCTACCATCACCACCACCATCACCACCACCATCACCACCACCATCACCACCACCACCACCATCACCACCACCACCACTACCATCACCATCACCACAACCATCACCACCACTACCATCACCATCACCACCACCACCACCATCACCACCACCACCACCACCATCATCATCATCATCATCATTATCATCATCATCATCATCATCATCATCATCATCATCATCATCATCATCATCATCACCGCCTTCACCATCACCGCCACCACCATCACCATCACCACCACCGCCATCACCACCATCACCATCATCAACTACCACCACCACCACCATCATCATCATCATCATCATCATCATCATCATCATCATCATCATTATTACCATCACCACCATCATCATTTTTACCATTAGCACTTCCATCATCATCACCACCATCATCATCATTATAATCATCATCATCATCATCATCAGAAATTTCCCATTTCAGGCTGCGTCGGTCAGGTCAATTAAAAAAAAAACCGCCTATATGCGGATCGAACCCACGACGACCGGCCTGGAAGGCCAGCGCTACCGCGGCTACCTCTTCTACAATTAAATCACATTGTCCCGAGACAGTTTCTGCTATGGGTCTGATCTGTGATAGTTTTACAAATTGGCATCCGCCTGGATAAGAAGCGAACCCTTGGCCACCAGAACAGCAGGCGAGCGTCTACTCTAGCGTGGCTCTCTTCCCTATACCATGGGTACGCTGTCCAGTAACCAACTGGGGTTTCTCAGAAGGCTGAAGTGAACACTGTGGATCTACGAGGGGACTTCAAGTGAAAACAGTAAACGTGTGATAGAAATTACAATAACCACGCCATTGTCTTGTAACCTGTAAATATTGTTGTTAAGGATGTCAAGGGGGTTAAACACGTGCCATCACGGTGGACACAAACACGGAACGTAATAAGGACAGTTTAAAGATGGCCGCCTTACTTTTGACATGCGCCATAGAGGCGCAGCGTTCCGTCCTTCGTTTTTTTTTTTTTTAAATAACTGTCAGTCCAGCAAGCGTATGAGTGGAATAGGAAGTTTCAAAACTTTTCGATCCGATGAAGAGGTACAGCAGTTTGTGCATGAGTGGGTTACACTCCCGAATTGTTTTCTACAGGAATCAAAGCACTTTATCGGTGTTGGAGAACTTGCATAGAACTAAGTGGTAACTTCATTGAAAAATGATACATTTGTTCTTTACTTTTTCAGAATACATGTTAAACAAAAAAATTTGAATCCCCCTCGTAGTATCAGAAACGTGGTGATTCTAAAACCCAGGACATTTTCTATTACCAAATTTAGAGTGGGTCGATCTAAATAGCAGGTCCGTTGTAAAGGTCCACCTTGATGTGAATTGGAACCAATGACCACCGGGTGGCTAGATGAGCGCCTGACCACTACGATACCGCGGCTCTCCGATCCACTTAAAAACAAACACATGTGTACGGAAGCAGTTTTCATGCTATGGGCTTGTGGTGTGATAGCGCCCTCAAATTGTGTTAGCCTGAGAGCAAGGAGGGGCAGGTGTCCAATCTCTCCCTCACTATGACAAGCGATGAGTCCAACCCTCGCCCACCGAGCTCACGAGATTAAAAGTGCAGTTCGCTATCATCTTCGCTAACTGGCTCGTCCCGATCAATATATCAGCATCATCATTATCAAGTGACATGACAGCTGGCGTAGGCGTTCATGGCTCTCCACAGATCTCGGTCTTTGGTATTCTGGATCAACTCTGCTGATGATATTTTTTCATGCCACCGTCCCAATCCATCCAGCATCATTTCTCTTAGACTGTCTCTGCCTCTCTTCCCCTCGATCCATACATGCCTACCGTCAAATGATACATTTGCTAATGGGCGCCTGCGCAGAATATAACAGAATTACCAATGTGGAGCTCATGGAGAGAAATAGACACATCCCAGTGAACCAAGGGGTGAAGAAAACATACTGGCAGTGGATAGCAATGAGGACAA
Source organism: Cepaea hortensis (assembly GCA_963921405.1). Classification (NCBI taxonomy): domain Eukaryota; kingdom Metazoa; phylum Mollusca; class Gastropoda; order Stylommatophora; family Helicidae; genus Cepaea; species Cepaea hortensis. Next base: position 308,644,324 of record OY992876.1, on the reverse strand, counting down.
TATAACCAGACACTCTCTTGTAGAATAATAATAATAATAATAATAATAATAATAATAATAATAATAAGAAGAAGAAGAAGAAGAAGAAGAAGAAGAAGAAGAAGAAGAAGAAGAAGAAGAAGAAGAAGAAGAAGAAGAAGAAGAAGAAGAAGAAAAAGAAGACCTGAAACGGTGTGAATTTTGTACCAGGCCGTACCAATATCAGCAGCAGGTCTCTGAGAAGCACAATCTCTAGTCGATAGAACAATGTAGATGTCGTCTGCAGACTGACCGTTCCTGGTTTGCGTGGGGAACGGCCAGCAGCGAACGAAATGCCCAATATAAGAAAGTGAGGAAGTGAAGCAGCCATGCGCAGGACGTGACGATTCCTTGGGTGAGCCCAGTACCAGAGCGGTTTATGTCGGCTTTTGCAACTATGGAAGCCACCTTGAATGGTGAGGAATACCCATGGTCTGCTCCTGCCTTCCCCTGAGGGTTGACCGTGATGTCTTTGGCCGTTCTGACTTGACCAGCTGGGATGTGGACCACACGACAACAGTGAGAGTCGAATGTCCCTCGAAACACCCGGGAAGCTAACCCGGTCAACATATGCCCGCAGAAGTCGGATGTGTCGGTCAAACGGCGTAAATAAACAGACACAATGCAAAAACGTCAGAGTGAGAGTAGAATGTCCTTCGAAACAGCCGGAAAGATTAACGCGGTCAACAAACACCCGCAGAAGTCGTGGAAAGTCCGAACCTAAAGCTCGCTGAGTGGATGTCGTCTGCAGACTAACCGTTCCTACTTTGCATGGGGAGAGGCCAACAGCGAACGAAATGCCCATATACGGAAGTGAGAAAGTAAAGCAGCCATGCGCAGGACGTGACGATTCCTTGGGTGAGCCCAGTACCAGAGCGCTCACTATGTGTCGGCTCTGCACTTATGAAAGCCTCCTTAGATGGCGGGGAATGCAAATGGTCTGCCCCTGCCTTCCCTTGAGGGTTGATCATGATGTCTTTGGCCGTTCTAACTTGACCAGCTGGGATGTGGAGGACATCACAGCAGTGAGAGTCGAATGTCCCTCGAAACCCCCCGGGAAGGTTAACCCGGTCAACAAACACCCACAAAAGTAGGATGTGTCGGCCTAAGGGCGCAAGTAAACTAGGCACAACGCAATTACATCTAAAGAAAAACACTAAGGATGAACGCAGAAGAAGAAGAATCAAATGATACATCGAGTACCTTATTTGTAACTTCTGCTGTCTTGGCAATCGATCAACATCACCAATTCACTACCCAGCTTTGCTTGTGCGGATCCCAGTGGCACCTATGTTTCCCCAATACATCTAAAGTATTCCTACCCGTTTAATTCTACCATCAGTTGATAAAAACCCTTTCCCCCATCTCTTGACGTCTGATGTACATATTCTAAAAGAGTTAATAGCGTGTCGTCTGAAGCAATGGCGCGAAAAGTGCAACCAACTTAGAGAAAGCAGAAGTAAGTGAAATCGGTAATGAAGCATTTACAGCAGACGGGCAAAAGGCTGGCTTTGAAAGAGTTAATAGGCTGTATCCAAACTAAACAGAATAGATTTTGGGCAGGGGGAAAAGCGCTGTGGTCTAAAAGTGTACAGCAAAGATTGATGGATCGAATTTTTCGAGCTTATGTCACGTGATGGTTCACTGTTTTTGCTGGGCAAGACTATATATAGAATGATTTTTAGATTTATAATATCTTTCATAAATGGCAGTAGAAATGTGGTTTGTGTGAGAAATGCATGGAACTTCGAGTGTAAGGAGAAAATGTGGCAGTCCTTCTAGGAGATGATGAACATCGCAAATTGATACCTCATCATCATCATCATCATCATCATCATCATCATCATCATCATCATCATCATCATCATCATCATCATCGTCGCCGTCTGATGGGGAGGGACACTGGTAATAGGGAAAGCTAATCCATCCGCAAAATTCAGTCCAGCGCTACTAACAGTAACATGTATGAACTACGTTTGAGTTCAAAGAGAGCGAGCACCAAACAAAAAAACCAATTATCATCATCATCATCATCATCATCATCATCATCATCATCATCATCATCACCACCACCATCATCATCTACATCACCACTGCTACCACCATCATCATCATCATCATCACCATCATCATGATCATCATCATTACCACCACCATCATCATTATCAGCATCACCACTACCACCACAGCCACCATCACTGCCACAACCACTACCACCACCACCATCATCACAACCACGACCATCACCACCACCACCACCACCACCACTTACACCACCATCATCACCACCACCACTACCACCACAACTACTACTACCACCACCACCACCACCACCGCTACCACCACCACCTCCACCAAAACTACCACCACCACTACTACCACCACCACCACTACCACCACCACCTCCACCAACACTATAACCACCACCGCCACCACCACCACCACCACCACCACCACTACCACCATCACCTTCACCAACACTACCACCACCACCACTACCACCATTACCACCACCACTACCACCACCACCACCACTACACCACCACCACCTCCACCAACACTATCACCACCACTACTTCCTCCACCACCACTACGCATTAAAACCCACGGCGTCCGGACCATAAGGCCAAAATCTCCTTCTTTTACAATTTAAAAAAGAAAGTGCCGAAGCAGTGTCTTGCTATGAGCCTGTGAAGGAATAGCACCATCAAGTTTTGTAGGCTTGAGAGCAGGCAGGAATAGGTGGTCAGTCTTTCTCTCATTTTGGCAAGCGACGAGCTCAATCATCGTAGCCACGCCCCACCCTCCTCACGACATTCGAACGCAGTTCGCTAACAATACTAACACACTATTCCAGAACATATTCAAATTCAAAAGTATTAATTTTCGCCCATAGAAAAAGAAGAAGAAAGAATTAGCGATTAAAGGACACGCTAAAGAAAATACCAATAGAAAGCTGTAGCTATTATTGCTATATTGCTACATCTAAATGACAACAGCGCCTCGCTGAAAGAACACAATATACTTTGACGTATAGCTAAGTCTTCAAATTGGAGAACTCGGAGGAACTGGCAAGATTGAGGTGAAGAGTACAAGGGCAAGGGAGAGCAGTAAATACCTGGATGGCTTGGCCACGTTGTATGGTCGAAACAAGAACACAGAGCTGATCCACGACTCTGGTGATCGTGTGAGATGGCGAAACGTAACCGCCCACGCTTATCGGCATGACACATGCTGATGATGATGAGCTCACCACCCCTCCTTTGTCTCATGTGTTACATGACTGGAAGTCGGGAGGATGTTACCTCAGGACCACACACGTCTAGACCTAACGACACAACTAGGGCAAGTACATACCTGATCTCAGCGTTCTTGCCAACGTCCCTGTCTGTGGCGGAGAGCTTCCCGAGAACATCGCCCACGCCCGCCGTCTCGCCGACACTGAAGGAGTAGTGCTGTTGTGTGAACTGCGGGCTATTGTCGTTCACGTCGGTCACGTTCACAAACACGGTCAGGGTGCCTGCAATGTTGGTATTGGCACATTCACGTGTAAGTGCCACATTTATATGTTGGTGTCCCATGCACATGTCACATGTAGGTGTCACATTCACACATAGGTATCAAATTCTCATAAGGTGTCACATTCACTTATAGGTATCAAATCCTCATACATGTGTCACATTCACATATATGTGTCAAATTCTCATACAGGTGTCACATTCACATATAGGTATCAAATTCACATATAGGTGTCACATTCACACATAGGTGTCAAATTCATATGCAGGTGTCCCATTCACATATAGATGTCACATTCACATGCCACGTGTAGGCGTCACATTCCCACGTCGCTTTAGGCGCCACATTCACGTATCAAGCTTAGGCGTCACATTCACATGTCACGCGTAGGCGTCACAACCACATAAAGATGTAACATTGACATGCCTCGTGTATTCTGTAGATTTACACGTCATATGTAGGCGACACATTCACCTGTCACCTGAGGAAAGCACACATGTCACATGCAAGTGCCATGTCCACAGGTCACACGTAAGCGTCACATTCACATATCCCATATACCCGGCACAGTCATATACTACGTCCACGTGTCACACTCGTTTGTCGCACTTACCGTTTCACATTCACATGCTACATTACAATTTCACACTATTGTAACGTGTCACATTAAAATGTGAACATTAACCTGTCAAATAAAATGGCACATAAATATTTTCACATCCCCGCTTTACATTAACATGTACGTCATAATGTCACAAAACCGTGTCACATAATGTGACACATTAACATTGTCATACTAAGATGTCACATAACATGACACTTTAAAATGTCACACTACCATGTCAGTATAATATACCACATAACATGTCACACTAACATGTTACATTAAGATAGCACACTAACATGTCACATTAGGTCAGTACACTAGCATGTCACATTAAGAGGTCACATTAAGATGTCACATTAAGATCACATTAAGATTGTACACTAACATGTGACATTAAGATAGTACACTAATATGTCACATATTGCTTGTACACAGACATGTGACATTAACATGTTTCATGAAAAAAGCACACTAACATGTTACATTAAGACAGTAGAATCATTTGTGGCATTAAGATAGTACACTAACATGTCACAGTCAGATAGTACATTAATATGTGACATTAACATGCCATATTTTGCAATTACACTAATATGTCACATAAAGATAGTACACTAATATGTCACATTAAGACAGTACACTAACATGTATTTATGTTCTATTTTTAGGGATTACGCGCAAATGCAGAAATTATGTGTAGCAGGAGAAATAAAAGAAGTGTAAGGTTGCAAGGCAAGTAAATAATATAAAAAAATAATAGAAACAAAAAACGTTAAAAGTAAAACGAGAGAGGCGAAGAACCAGACAAAAGAAGAGAATGATGTTGATGTTTATTTAGAGGTAAAGAAACAATAAGTGTTTATCGAAATATGAAGAGTGCGTGCATTTTAAGAAGAAAGAAAGAAAGAAAGAAAAAAAGAAAGAAAGAAAGAAAGAAAGAAATACGCTGATTACACTGTTATCAGTTATCAGTTATCAGTTGGGGTATCTTCGTTGCACTCCGGACATGTCCATAGGTGCTCAGATCCTCCCCCAGCATATTCATCAGCGTCCGGTGGCTAATAGTGCCAGTTCTGTGTTGGTTGACGAGGCGCTTTGTTTTCCCGATGTACCTCTCGCGTCTGGCTGTGCCGATTCTTACTCCCAGGTCTTTCATCCTGGACAGCGATGTGTATTCATTGACGTCAAAGTCCTCTGTTCTCGCCATATCTTTAAGGACGTTAATAACATCGGCACGATCCATGGGCTGGCCATCTACAGGGGGTGTAATTTCCCTCGACTCCCGCATGTCCCGGGACGAAGATGAAGGTGACTTTACGGACAACAGACTTCCGCAGCGATTCAGTCCACTGTCTACGTACAGATCCAGCTTCGACCTTCTGAATCATGCTCATTGAATCACTTAGTACACACACGTTGGTATAATGCTGTGATTCCAGCCATATGAAAGCCTGTGTAACTGCCATCACCTCCATCGTCATGCTGCTCGTGGTCATAGAGTGGGCACCACTGGATTCTTGAACGGTTCGGCCCGCCGAACGGGCTGTAAATGCCCACGCACTTCTCTGCTGCTTTCCAACAGATCCATCTGTATAGATGAGCACTTCAGGGCTATCTGAGTGTTCATAGATGAGCGCGTTAACCTCTGCATTGACAGCGGCAGGGTTCTGCTCTCTGCACCATCTGTCGAGTGTGATAATGCAGGAGAAAGTGCACTTAAAAGCTGGAGGCACCGGCACCCATTCCTTGCCGGGGTTGATACTGGTAAGACTGCAGACCTGTCTGACGACATCTTCCGCCCGACCCATCCATGATTTGCCCCTCTTTAGCCTGTCACCCTTTTCTCTGAATATAGCGTCGTGCAGAGGGTGCTGCTCATCTGCACTTATTTTTATTTATGCACGAGCTCTCCAGATCTTGATCCTGTGTTCCATTGTCGGGAAGTCAAGGAGGTATCTCATTGCTACACAGCTGGTGTCTCTCGTGCAGCCCAAAATGATGCGCATGGCCTCGTTTTGTACCTTTTCAAGTCTTCCAATCTGTGTAGGGCTGACAGTGAGGATGGCCAGGGCATACTCGATGCGTGAAAGCACAAGTCCTTGGAACAGAAGTATTAGCAGTCTTTGCTCGATATTGGCAGTCGCCATGACTTTCATTGCTGACAAACCCTTTCGAGCCTTCGTTATGACATAATCGACATAATCTCTGAAGGACAGGCTACGATCAAGCCTCACGCCAAGATATGTCATTGACTGGGTTCTACTCAAGCTGCTCCCATCCATTCTTACTGCCGGCAGGTCTGTTTTCACAATATGGTTGTTTAGTGAGAACCATGTAACCGTTGCCTTTGCAGGGTTGACAAGGGCAACGGCATCAGCTGATTACACTATTAATATACATGTATATATATTTTGATAGATATTAATAAAAATTGGGAAATATGTTGACATAAATGATAATGAATGCAGTGGTAGTCGAGCACCAATCAAGAAGAACAACATGATAGCAGTGACGCGGAATGTTATAATTATTATTTTTGTGGCACCTTCCAATGCGGAGAACTTTGGGACAGTGAGAATGGTGATGATAATGATGGCATTGAGAACTATAACTGTGACGGTGACGTCGCCGGCGACGATAACGACCACAAACGTTGGTAACCATTACCGCACAACTATCCGACAACTGTTCTACCTGTCAGTGCCTGCTGTCCTCCGTCAGCAGCGGTCAGTAGCAGCTTGTACCTGTCCTGCTTCTCTCTGTCCAGGGCCGAGTTGACCACCAGTGACAGCAGGAACTTGTTGTTCAGTCGTCTCTCCACGTTCAGTGTAAACCTGGTTGGTGAGTAGAGGAAATTCTGATTTGTGAGGTAGAATATCTGGCTTATAAGATAGAAAATCTGGTTCGAGAGATTGAAAATCTGGTTTGTGAGGCAGAACATCTGGATTATGAGATATCCAATCTGGTTCATGAGATAGAAAACATGGCTTTTGAGATAGAAAATCTGGTTTATGAGACAGAACATCTTGGTTAAGAGATAGAGAATCTGGCTTACGAGACAGAAAATATGGCCTATGAGATAAAATATTTGGTTCACAAGAAAAGAAAATATGGTTTATGCGATAGACAATCTGGTTTCTGAAATAGAAAATATGGCGTTTGAGATAAAATGTATGGTTTTGAGATGAAATAGACCATCTGGTTTATGAGATCTGGCTTGTAAGATATTAAAATTAGCTTGTGAGTTAGAAAACATGGTTTATGTGAAAAGCATCCTGGTTCGCAAGTAAACTAATTATGGTTATACAGGCTTGTCCATGGGAATTCCATATAGGTATCAAATTCTCATACAGGTGTCACATTCACATGTAGGTATCAAATTCACATATACGTGTCACATTCACATATAGGTATCAAATTCATATGCATGTGTCACATTCACATATAGATGTCACATTCACATGCCACGTGTAGGCGTCACATTCCCATGTCCCGTGAGATGGGATGGGACCGGACGGGGCAGCAAACATGTGTATTTCCCATGGGACACATGGGACAGTAGCCATGTCATAGCAACTTTATTTAAAAACCTTTTTAAAGCCTTTTATCCTTCCTTTTTCTTTATATACTTGTATCAATTCTTTATCTCGTGGTGGGACACCGGATAAATTAATAAATGAGCGCATACGATCATATTACCAACGTTTCAATGCCCATTTAAAAAAAAAGTTACTCGCATTACTTTAATGAAGATGATGAAGAATTCTTAGGGACGCAGAGGTGTTTCCAAGGCACCAGGACCGGGTTATATACTGGCCAAGACCTATTGACGCGTCCTCGTCGAGCGTCCTTGGCAACAGGTCCATTCGGGGTCCTAGCTAAAGTCAGTAGGATCCCCTATTCCTCCGAAGTCGGAGAGTGTTTGCCTGTACGGCGAGGAACCACCAGTCTGCACACCAATAAGCTAGACATGGGACAACAGATACTCACGCAAACCTAAGGTCCTGTATGACATCACACTGATATTGGACAACAGGATGCCTTCATCCGACATACAGGACTTCGTGTTGGAGCTCAAGCCAACGAATACAAGCAAACAAGCAAGAATTCTTAAACCACATCCCGAATATTATTCAGATTAAAGTAATGCTGTACATACATGAGAAATTCAAAACTTTCTTTTGACAAACTAGAAATTGATGGTACTACATCTCATTTAATTTTGCTGTTATACTTCCTCCTAGACTATCAGTTGTACACAGTTATTGTTGATATTGACGAAGAAACTTCCAGCAGCATGGTGAAGAAATATTGTCAGAACTTTCAGAAAATTATTGGAGAAAAACTGTGGCCATATTGCGGCAGTTCTTTGGCAGTTACTGCAGCATTCCTTACTGGAGTTGACATCAAAGCCAAAATAGAAGACATGGTCAAGTCAGTTGTTACTAAGAAGAACGGGAATGTGGACACCAATAAATGGGCCAATGATTGGATCGCCTTTTCTAAGTCTGTTGTTCCAACTGTTATTTCATTCATCAAAGATTTAAATCTTTCTTCTGAATCATCTGCTGTATGTGAAGTAGCAGAAGTTGTAGAACAAAAGCCGAAAAGTGATTTTGACTTATTTTTTTGATCCTCCACCAAACAAAACACTTAAGTTTGATGACCCCAGAAACAAATCCCTTGAGGATGAAGTCACCATGTTCCAAAAATTACGGCAACCAACTTCACAACCATTAAATTATTGGGAAAATGAACATGGGTTTCCACTGCTAACAGCAAGTGCGAAAATTGTCTTGGCCATACCAGTGTCTTCAGCGGCAGTAGAGCACTTATTTAGTGCAGCTGGATGTTTGTAGAGTAAGTTACAAAAAACGGATGTTACCAGCTCTCGTTATAAACTCTGTGTATATCAGATTTGCATGTAAGATGAAAATTGTGAAAATGGTTCAGGGATTACCTGGATTAACTGAATTATTAGAAACAGTCGATCAACAGGAAATTGAAATGTGCTGAATGAGCAGAGTGACTCTGAAACAGAATGAGAGTGTCAGAATGACACTGAATTGTCATATTTAAATTAAACTTTGTTTTAATAAAATACTCTTGAATATTAAAATTAATAAATTCTGTTGTTTTACATGTCTCTTTGTACATGTAGTCCTATTTAGTAGACACTAACCCTAAACTTTCATAAATTTCGTAATTTTATTTGAACTGTATTCCATATTAATATTATCATGGGAATCCCATGGGATGGGACAGGCAAAATGACCGTGGGATGGGATGGGAATGGAACTGAAAAGTGTGCCCCATGGACAAGCCTGGTTATATATCAGGAAAACATGATTTATGAGAAATAAGAACCTGGTTTATAAATAAGAAACTGGTTCATTAGATGAACACAACTGGTCTATGAGAAAGCAACATGGCTGCATGGATAGACAGTTACTTGTTGGTCGAAGAAGTTACGTATGAGTGGGGATGGGGTGGGGAGTGGGAATGGAGTTACATAAGAATGGGAAGAGTTACGTATTAGATGAGGAAGGTACGTTATAGCTAGAAAAGTTACCCATTCATCTCATCTCATCTCATCTCATCATGTTCCTCTTGTACCTTGCGGTGTCGAGGTGAAGTATAAACAACGGGAGAGTGCCCGCTTATGGGCTTCATGTATCTATATTCCATGGACTCTGCTATCCCCCCCCCCCCCCCGTCCATCGTTTACGTGGTCGGCCTCTTCCTCTGCTTCCATCTGGTCTGTACATCATTGCTTATTGCGATATACTGTTAGTTGGTAACCTACTTGCACGGCCAAACCATTTGACTTGCTGCCTTCTAATAAAATCTAGTGCTGCTATAACCCCCACTTTAGTCCTGATTTCTTCATTTATGATCTTATCTCTTCTTGATATATTGAGTATCATTCTCTGGAATCTCATTTCTGTTGTTGTGATTTTTCTTTTCTATTTTTCTGTCATTGTCCAGGTTTAGTATTGGTAACATAGAGTTGGTAGGAAGATTGTGTTGTACGTTACCCATTTTGTTTTGTTTGGTTCGCATATCCTTTTACAAAACATCGCTGTCAACACCAGCATCTTTCAGTTGATTGTTGATTTCTTGGCAAGATTACGCTCAGTAGTTTGTCATTGCTTTCTGTGCGACCGGCTCACATACTCCGTAAGTTACCGACGCGAAGAGAATCGCTACCGATTTTCGAGCACGTCACGATACTCACGAGAGTATACGGGATTACGGAGAAAGTCGTGTAACTCCTAGACCAGGGAGACCGGCAAGTTATCCATTAGCTGGGGAAATTATGTGATTGTTGGGTAATTTCCCATTAGTTGGAGAGGTTACTCATGTGTTCATGCCGTGTGGCGTTGATGATCATGTCTGGCCACAGCCTTCCTTCTGTCTCGCGTACTTTCAGTCATATTGGATACAGATATTCCACAATACCATAATGTCAAACTGTCCACAACATCTTCTCTCTTGGTTCCCCCTGCCCCTCCCTGCCTTTCTTCCTCTCCAACATCCCCGTGGTCACGACATACTACCACTTTTCCTTTCTCATGGCATCCCAAAGAATGTGGACTGTCTCCTTCTGATGCCAGTAACCGGTTAGTTATCTTTGTGAGTTAACTCCTTTCAAGATATCGTCGTTGCTCTTTCTATCAGTCCACAATGATCTCATCTTTCTTCTATACAAGCACAAAATAATTCCACATAAATCATCATTCAGACTTTAACAATGTAAAGTCCTAACACTTAACAAACCGATAGTAGACTCCTTCTACCGGCATGTGTTATATGGGCTGTGGTGACCACCTTTATTCATCGTATTTCCATTCCCCAGCTGTGAATACAGAGAGGTATCTATTCAGCCACGCAATGAGTCAATGCATATCCTCTAGTTCTCACCCGACAACTTGAGTCACATAGCCACGACAACCACATTCCCTATGCTGCATCCCCGAGGACTACTTCATCTGAATTATTGACATGGCATATATGCCTCATTAGTTCTACATAAAGGAGAGGTCGTGCGGGGGAATAATAATTCCCATAATTATGATGGCATCTGTAATTATCATAATTATTATAATTATAACGGTTGCTTTATTATTATTATTATAACCATAATTTGTGGAATGTTATGTGTGAACACAGACCCACGCTAAAGAAAAACCTACAGTGCGAATCCTTTTTATAATTTGTTATGCGCTATGATTTTCAACAGGGATTTTCAAACTGAGTTATATCGGGGATTCTCAAACTGTGTTGAAATGCCATCGCCATCAAGGACCATTATTAATTGCGTGGCCGGCATGCTTCTCCACATCTTGCAATGTTCAAAGATATATATTAATTCGCGTGCTAGCACTTTTATGTGCCATGAAACCAGGATGTTAAAAATCTTCTCTAACTGTCTTCCTCTGTCAGTCTTCCTACAAGTATTTCTAGTTGTCACAACATGTTGCGGTTTTTCTCATCTCTTAAATTAGCTGGAAATTACTTCTGAGTCTTTCTGATTTTTGTGATAATAAGTTTTCTATGTCTCATAGACAACAGTAACAATGCGAAACTAATGCACAAAAGAATTCAGGAGCTTACTAATCAAAGAACACGTACATCAGCAGGCTGCCTAAAGACAAAAGATGGAAGAGTCATAATAGAAAAAGATCAGATATTACATGAATGGTCAGATTACGTGAAAAACCTGTATGACGACAACAGAGACGAACAGTATGATGTTCAAAATAATAATGAAGGACCAGCAATTTTGAAGATGGAGGTTCAGAATGCTCTTAACCATATGAAATCTGGCAAGACCCCCGGTTCAGACAGCGTCACAACAGAAATGATTAATGCTTTAGAAGAATATGGAATAGATCAAGTTACCAGTCTGCTTAATACAATATATGATACTGGAAATATACCTCAGGAGTTATGTAATTCTGTATTTATTGCAATCCCAAAGAAATCAGGAGCCTTGGAATGTGATCAACATCGAACAATTAGTATAATGAGTCACATCACGAAGATTTTGCTAAGAATTATCATGCAAAGAGTTAGGAGGAAAATAGGAGAAGAACAATGTGGGTTTGTGGAAGGCAAGGGTACAGTAAATGCTGTGTATATACTGAGAAACATAATCGAACGTTCTATAGAAGTAAACAAAGATCTACACCTTTGCTTTATTGACTACACAAAGGCTTTTGATAAAGTGAGACATGTCAACATGATAAGGATGCTTGAAGATCTACAAATTGATGGAAAAGATCTTAGACTTGTAAAAAACATATATTGGAAACAACAAGCTGCCATAAGAGTTGATAATGAAGTAAGCCAATATCAGCCTATTAAAAGGGGTGTGAGACAGGGATGTGTAATGTCTCCAGATCTGTTTTCCCTGTACAGTGAAAGTATTTTCAGAAATATTGAAGATATGGAAGGAATCAACATTGGGGGACGATGCATCAATAACATTAGATATGCAGATGATACAGTCTTGATTGCAGACAATGAACAGGACCTGCAAAATTTAGTAGATGCGATTGTTACACACAGTGAACAACTATGGTTAGAATTAAATTGTAAAAAGACACAGATTATGGTCGTCACTAGGAAGGACGAAATACCACAATGTAATATACAAGTAAATGGGAATATTCTTCAACAAGTGAGCAGGTACAATTATCTCGGAACAGTAATAACATCTGATGGGAGATGCCTTGAAGAGATTAGAACAAGAATCGCCATGGCAAAAGTAGCCTTTAGCAAGATGAAAAACATACTGACCAATAAAAATATGTCAATTGAAACGAGAAAAAGAGTGTTGAGATGCTACATTGAACCTGTACTTTTGTATGGATGTGAAGCGTGGACAATGAGCAGTCAGGCTGAAAAACATCTGATGGCTGTAGAGACGTGGTTTCTGAGGAAAATGCAAAGAATACCATGGACAGCCAGAAAGACCAATGAACAAGTCCTTCAAGAAACAAATGAAGATCGTAAATTGATTAGAGAAATTAGACGTAGACAGTCAACATTTTTTGGGCATGTTATGAGAAGAAATGGATTGGAGAATTTGGTGACAACTGGTAAGATCGAGGGGAACAGACCAAGGGGAAGACCTAGAAGCAAGTACCTGGATGGCTTGGCCTTGTGGCATGGTCGAGACAGAAACACGGAGCTGATCCACGACTCTGGTGATCGAGTGAGATGGCAGAACATGACCGCCCACGCTTACCGGCATGGCACATGATGGATGGGATGTCTCATAGCGTGTGTCAATCATTTTGATTGCTCATTTTGGCTCTCCAAGCAAATTTAAGCATTCTTCTGAAAAACCACATTTCCGAGGTCTTAAAGGATTGTTTGCCAGTTTACTAATTGTTTAGGATATGCAGTCGTATGAAAGAACTGGTGATATGAAACATATATCTTGGAAGTATGATCACAGTAGATGACAAAATAGAAAGAGAAATCTAATTCAGATGTCAAAAATCAAGTGTTCTTATATATCAACTATCACTGGACACACCCAAATATACCTATGTCAATAAAATAAATAGCATATTCACAACAATCCTATACTACCATTGTCAAACTTGGACATTATTCAAATCAAACTTACGCAACATGTGAGATGAAATGCTTGGGGAGAACTGCCAACTTAACTATCCGAGACCAAATAAGAAATGATGTTATCAGACAGATAGTCGGATTAACACCTTGCGCCACATTTATTAAAAGACATGGTTTGGCCACATCGTTAGATTGCAACACCATCAACTACCAGCACTGGCGTTACATAAAAGAAGATCTGGTACGAGAGCAAGAGGAAGCCAGAGAAAAGAAATGGAATGACGACATCAAAGGCATTGTACAATCACACCGAATGACATTATCCAGTGACACCCATCAACCGCTGGCGCGCCAATTTATAACTCCCACGACGCTTGATGGCATAAGTGGAAGAAGAAGAAGAAGAAGAAGAAGAAGAAGAAGAAGAAGAAGAAGAAGAAGAAGAAGAAGAAGAAGAAGAAGAAGAAGATATGAAACATGCAATGATTATTTTTATAACTCCCTAAGATCCTGCGACGCGTAGTTATTGCATAAGATTGTCTTAATTTTATTGAATGCCATTTTTGCTTGTTCTATTCTGTTGTTTTTCTCTATGATACATCTTCCATCTGATGTTGTCCACGTGCCTAGATATCTAAATTTTTTACACTTACTCCAAATTTACACCATTTACTTTAACTGTGCCGGCTTCCTGGCCTTGAATTTAGCGACTTTTTTCCGTAATCTGGTATACTCTCGTAAGTAATGTGACGACGGTGAGAATCAGCAGTGGTTCGAATCGCGTCGGTAACGTACGGGGTATGTGAGCCGTCCGCTCAGAAAGCAATGGCAAACTACTGAGCGTAATCTTGCCAAGAAATCAACAATCAGCTGAAAGATGCTGATGTTGACAGCAATGTCCTGTAAAGGATATGCAAACTGTAACTGTACATTTAGGTCCGATCTGTTTCTTCGATATCACCATTACTTTTCTTTCTATCATTCAAGCTGGAGCCCATATATTTTACTTGCTATATTCATTGCACTGACTCTGTAGCGAAGGGATTGCGGATGTAGTTTGTAATCCCGCATACCGCGTTCGAAACACAGTTTCGAGCGATTTGGCAGAAGACCGGCTTGCATTAGTTTTTATAAAATGGTATGAGTATTGGTTGTTCAGAAACCAACGGCAATCTACTGAACGTAAACATGCCAAGAAATCACAAATAGCCAAAACATGCTGGGGTTGACTGCGACGTTCTGTAAAGAATATGCGAGTAACTAACATTCACTGTACCTATCACTTCTTGTAGTTATTTCTGATTTATGTGCCATCTAAAGGGTGTCATCAGCATAGCACACGTTATTTATAATACGTTATTAAAACATATTGTGACAACAGGAAAGATTTGTTGA
The DNA here is from genome assembly GCA_963921405.1 of Cepaea hortensis. Lineage (NCBI taxonomy): Eukaryota > Metazoa > Mollusca > Gastropoda > Stylommatophora > Helicidae > Cepaea > Cepaea hortensis. Next base: position 308,629,191 of record OY992876.1, on the reverse strand, counting down.
AAGAGACAGAGAAAGATAGCGACTGAGAATTCCTGACAGCAGTGTGTCATGGCCGGACAGGTATCAACGCATGATACATGCTGTTGAAGATCACAAGTTGTGGAGACGCATGATCACACACGCCAGTCGGCAAGGCACTTAACGGCGATGACGCGTTTTCTACGTCCACAACATATATCCGGCCTCTCAAATATGTATGCATTACGCATACTTGAAATAAGCCCTCGACAATCGTCTCAGACTACAATGGTTACAGAATAGGATTGTTTCCTCTCGGGAAGTGTGAAAAAGCTTAAAGTGACTGTCTCTCGGTTGGAAAATTGTACTTATTGTTGTTGTTGTTGTTTTTGTTGTTGTTGTTGTTGTTGTGTTTGTTTGTTTTGTTTTCAAGCTATGAAGACAGACCAGCCTCTGCAGAGTGGCATGCTGCAATTAACAAATGCAAAAATATGGAGCGTGTATTGACTCTTTTCCCAAGGACATGCTGGCGTGGTGGGAGACGAGCAGGCGGACAGATTGGTTGGGGACTGTACCCTTGAGTGGTGGTATTGGTGTACACTAAGGCGGATGCGGTCGGGGCCCTTGGAGGCCATACGTATAGCGAAGAAGAACAGATAAACCATCATATCCTATAGCGAAGAAGAACAGATAAACCATCATATCCTATAGCGAAGAAGAACAGATAAACCATCATATCCTATAGCGAAGAAGAACAGATAAACCATCATATCCTATAGCGAAGAAGAACAGATAAACCATCATATCCTATAGCGAAGAAGAACAGATAAACCATCATATCCTATAGCGAAGAAGAACAGATAAACCATCATATCCTATAGCGAAGAAGAACAGATAAACCATCATATCCTATAGCGAAGAAGAACAGATAAACCATCATATCCTATAGCGAAGAAGAACAGATAAACCATCATATCCTATAGCGAATGGAGTGCCAGGGAGTGACCAGAAGATCTGGTCGGCAATCGGTACTCCGAGTAAGGGCTAGATGGACACAACCAGAAGGCAGTTGGTGCCATTAGAATTGGGACTCTTCGCTGGCTGTTGAAGATGGGTACGGAGCACTATGGGGAATTCCCGAATGTCTAATATCGGTTTTTGACTCAGTTCAACTCAACTCAGCTCAATTCAGCTCAGCTCAACTCAACTCAAGTCAACTCAGCTCAACCCAAGGGTTGCCATCTGTCGTTGGTAATCAATTTTAGATGGTCTGCATTCTGTCTCTACTGAAAGCGGCTGCTATTAAACCAGAAATATTTGTGTATGCGTGGCGGCACAAGCTATCTACCCCAGGAGACCGAAGCGTGTGTCATGCCGCTGGATTAATAAATAAATAGATACGCTTTGTGGAAATGTTCAAAGGGTACAACAGAGAATATATGAGGGGGAAATTATGTGGACCGCTCGACAGGTAGGTGAATTAATCAACAAACACAGTTATCATTTGTTGTGATCTAACATGGCAGATAGTTTCTAGTGGAGACTCGTCTGACAGTGTCAGTGGGGGAGGTGTGTATGCTTGAAAATATTGAGAGAGGAAAGGAGTGGATGAGAATACCAGAGGAAATGTCAGACCTGTGCCTGGGTTGGCCAGCAGGCAGCGCTGAATCAACTGCCATCTGATTGAAAGTTCTCCTGGTCTTCACTATCAGTTTTGAAATTCGTCCAGAGTCCATGCCGAACCCCCACCATATCATTTTCTCCACATTAGGTGCTTAGTCTGTTCCACCGCTTTCTCCATCTGGTCCCATAGGCGCCCGACCAACTCTCCCTTTCTACTGAGAGGTGCATTCCCTGCCAGCCTATCAGCTTGTTCATCCCCCTCCCCCCACCCCGCACATGACCAGGGCAGAAAATCCATACAATTCACTCAATATCTCGCCTCTGTTTCTATACGAAACATTCCTTTCTCCGCCTTACTAAGCATACTCCATTGTGTGGTGCAAATGCCTCCTCCAACCATCGGAAAGCTGCTGTTACTGCTTCCACCTCCATTCTCATGCTAGAGGTCGGAGTCTCATATGCCAGACTCTCCTTTTTAAAGCATCGTCCATTAGCCTTCGCAATGAAACTCCAGCCACTGATTTACGAAAATTCACGCCTATGTGATGTAATCACGAATGTCTCTGTGCTAACAGTCAAAGAAGAGCCTGGGGATTCATACTGAAGGTTAATGAGTGATGTTTAGTGTAGCAGAGCCTGGCATATGATACCACATCTATTATGAGAATGGAAATGGAGGAAAACACGACGGCGTTCCGCTGGCTGGAGGGTAAACAAAGTACACACGCGATTGTACCGGAATCATAGAGCAATCTGAGAAGCGTGAAGACAAGCATACTCTATGCAGAATGGCACGCTGCAATTTAGAACACAATCAAAGATTGGGGGCATCCGTTGGATCTCTTCCCCAGGCCATGCTGGTGTGTTGGGAAACGAAAAGGCGGACAGATTGGCTGGGTCTATCTCTGGGTGGGGTAATGGTGCATGATAAGGCCAATGTGGTCGGGGCCATTTGAGATCATATATCCCATCCATCATGTGCCATGCCGGTAAGCGTGGGTGGTCATGTTCTGCCATCTCACTCGATCACCAGAGTCGTGGACCAGCTCCGTGTTTCTGTCTCGACCATGCCACAAGGCCAAGCCATCCAGGTACTTGCTTCTAGGTCTTCCCCTTGGTCTGTTCCCCTCGATCATACCAGTTGTCACCAAATTCTCCAATCCATTTCTTCTCATAACATGCCCAAAACATTTTGACTGTCTACGTCTAATTTCTCTAATCAATTTACGATCTTCATTTGTTCCTTGAAGAACTTGTTCATTGGTCTTTCTGGCTGTCCATGGTATTCTTTGCATTTTCCTCAGAAACCACATCTCTACAGCCATCAGATGTTTTTCAGCCTGACTGCTCATTGTCCACGCTTCACATCCCATTTACTTGTATATTACATTGTGGTATTTCGTCCTTCCTAGTGACGACCATAATCTGTGTCTTTTTACAATTTAATTCTAACCCTAGTTGTTCACTGTGTGTAACAATCGCATCTACTAAATTTTGCAGGTCCTGTTCATTGTCTGCAATCAAGACTGTATCATCTGCATATCTAATGTTATTGATGCATCGTCCCCCAATGTTGATTCCTTCCATATCTTCAATATTTCTGAAAATACTTTCACTGTACAGGGAAAACAGATCTGGAGACATTACACATCCCTGTCTCACACCCCTTTTAATAGGCTGATATTGGCTTACTTCATTATCAACTCTTATGGCAGCTTGTTGTTTCCAATATATGTTTTTTACAAGTCTAAGATCCTTTCCATCAATTTGTAGATCTTCAAGCATCCTTATCATGTTGACATGTCTCACTTTATCAAAAGCCTTTGTGTGGTCAATAAAGCAAAGGTGTAGATCTTTGTTTACTTCTATAGAACGTTCGATTATGTTTCTCAGTATATACACATCATTTACTGTACCCTTGCCTTCCACAAACCCACATTGTTCTTCTCCTATTTCAGGTTGTATTTTCCTCCTAACTCGTTGCATGGTAATTCTTAGCAAAATCTTCGTGATGTGACTCATTATACTAATTGTTCGATGTTGATCACATTCCAAGGCTCCTGATACGATCAGATAAATCTACATAAGATCTCCGTGGTGAAGTGGTCAAACCGTCTCCCTCGAGCTTCGAAGGTTGTGGGTTTGATTTCAGGCTAAATCGTTCGATTCACGAGTGCATTTTTCTCTGGGGGTCTTCGCTGGAGCTACGGATTTCGTGCTTTGTGTGACGCTTTCGGCAGGCCGCCCTGCGAAAAGCGACCGGACCAAATAGGATAAAACTCAGTGCAATGAAGACGATCCTCTCGACTTTTAAGACTTTTTAAAGATAAATCCACATAGCCTGGATAGAATGGTGCTGCAGGGAGTGATCAAAGGATCTGACCAACACTCAGGACTCCTAGGAAAAGTCAGGCGGACACATAATCAGGACTGCAACTTGTACCATTAGTATTGGGACTCTTTGCTGGCTGTTGATGAAGAGTACCACAGCCTGGGGTTCTGAAACAATGTTTCATTTCCTCTTAATTTTTCTAATGTTTTCATCCTTTAATTCTTCTCATCCCGTTACTATGTATTAATGTAAAGCATGGAGGTCTTCTCTGTGCTTATATGTTATGTTTTGTGTATGTCCGTTCCGTGGCGAAGAGGTTACGGACGCTGTTCGTATTCTCGCATACCGCGTTTAAAACACAGCTACGGACGATTTGGCAGCAGACTGATTCCACTAATTGTATTCATACTTTATTTATGGGATAGGAGCAAGGTTAAGGCCAAGAGGTCAATACCCGGATGATTCGGCAACATGACATAATCGATAGCAGAACAAAGACCTCATCCAAGAGTCTGATGATCGTATGGGATGCGAACCATGACCGTCCACGCTTATCAAGAAAGCAAATGATTATGGCCATAATGATGATGGTGACGATGATGCGGGTGATGATGATGATGATAATAATAATAATGATGATAATGATGATGGTGATGAATTGATAATAGTGATTATTATTATAATGAAGATGATGATGATAATAATTATTATGATAATGATGATGATGATAGTGATGATGATGATAATGATGCTAATGATGATGATGTTGATGATGATGATGATAATGATAATGACGACGATGATTGTGATGATAATGATGATTATAATGATGATGATAACGATGATGATGATGATGATGATGATGATGATGATGATGATGATGATGATGATGATGATGATGATGAATACTTACGGATCAGATGCACCCAACAGCGTGTAGTTCCGCACACTGTTCTCCCCCTTATCCTTATCCACGGCAGACGGAAGTTGTTTGGTCACACCCACCGCGTTGTTCTCTGGGATATCGATAGTTATTTCATCCGATTCAAAGGCCGGCATGTTGTCGTTAATATCCGTCACATTGATCGACACCTCCACGATCCGTAAGAAATCCGTCACATCAGAATTGACCGTCACATCGAACTTAATGATACAATCCTTCATATCGTCGCAAAGTATCTCGCGATCTATCATCGTCTGCGTGAAAAGCGCGCCAGAACGGCCATTGATAGAAAATAAGTGCGTCCATTTGTCCGAAGGGTCCAGAAAGTCGAACCTGAGAGTGCTAAACTCTGCTTGACTAACCTCGCGACTGATCGACGTAGCGCTAGCGATGTTTCCTACATAGGTCCCTGTCTTCTGCTCCTCCCGAATTGGACCTAACATGACCTTAACCGATTGACCTTCCGTTACTTGGACCACGTTGCTGAATATTAATATAACGAACGGTTGCAGAATGCAGACGTACTCCAGGCTTCCGGTAGTCTGCATCTTAATGATTCTATTTTGTGATCCCTGCACGCCTTGTAATAAAATTACAACGCCTTTCTTAAGGTTCCAGCTAAGTTACAGGTCTGTTATCCATACTGTTTTTATAACAATACAATTTTTATTTATAAACGATTTATATCTTCTGATATTTCTTGGTTCGGAAAATCATAATAAAGTGAAATTATTTATAGTGAATAGAAAGAGATATAACTTCTTCATCAATGCCTTAAGTTATTTATACCAAATGAGCAAGATTGCAAGATTGCAAGGTTTCATGCTTATATACTCTGCAGGGACTCTAGTCTATTTTTATCGCTTTGGAGTTTCAAAAATCAGCTGCGGAAAAATCCGAAAATTAAAGTTGAATTTCGAAAATTTAATTTCGAAAAGGGTTTCTGAAAAAACACAGAGTTTGATTAAATTGGAAAGAATTTAATAATGACGTTGAATTCAATATATGTTCTCAATAACCCTGGACAAGGCAAAACTTCAACTCGCGTTTTAGTTTGTTGCTGTTGTTGTTGTTAAAGTCAATACTTGAGTGGAATTCAGAAGTCGTTCTCTTTCACATTAGGCTCAACGTAATCCACAGTTGTAGAATCTAAAATTATACCACGTGACGATCAAATGAGTGACACACGTGTTAACACCGAAGTTGGTAAAATCCAGAAATCAGTTGACAAATTTCATAGTTGAATGTTTAAGAATTATCTCCGTAAAATTCAGTAATCATATTAGAATTGTAAAGCTGACGAAAATAAGGTAATTTAATCCATGAAGCTGAAGAAGACATCTAAGTACTGAAACGTCTGTACTATGTGAATACTCGCTTCCACCAGGTTAGCTTATCGCTTGTTTGTATATATTGTTTTCTCTTGTTTGTGTGTGGTAGTTTCAACGATTGCTAGTCGAGGGCCCGGCCATGACACGCGTCGAAGGTAAACATGGGCAGGATTGTTCTTGTGTTTGACAGAATGGCGTGGCCCAGTTGCCTGTTTGATAAAGTCATCTGCAAAATTAGAATATTACATATGAAGCTTCATCATGATAAAGTAATACAATGCATATTAAAATTAATAAGAAGGTTTGGTTAAGTTTAAGGAGAATAATATGAAAATTAACACCAGCAAAACAGAGGGCTCATCTCATCTTATCTCATCTTGTTCCTCTTGTACGTTGCGGTGTCGGGGTGAAGTATAAACAGCGGGAGAGTGCCCGCTTATGGGCTTCATATATCGATATATCCATGGACTCTGCCATTCCCTCCGTTCAACGTTTACGTGGTCGGCCTCTTCCTCTGCTTCCATCTGGTCTGTACGTCATTGCTTGTTGTTGTATATTGTTAGTTGGTAACCTAGTTACATGGCCAAACCATTTGACTTGCTGCCTTCTAATAAAATCTAGCGCTGCTATAACCCCTACTTTATTCACGATTTCTCTTCATTTCTGATCTTCTTTCTTCTTGATACATTGAGTATTATTTTCAGGAATCTCATTTATGTTGTGATTTTTCTGTGCTCTTTTTCTGTCATTGTCCAGGTTTGGCATTGGTAACATAGAGTTGGTAGGCAGATAGTGTTGTAGAGTGCTTTCTTAGTAACTATTAATACATGTTTGTTCTTTAGTATTGGTGCCATTTGTCCAATGAGTTGGTTTACCCTAATGCTTCTATTTTCAATCTCATCATCTGATTTTCCATGTGACGATATTATACTTCCTAGGTACTTTAAGTTCTTTACATGTTTCAGAGGGCGATCGTATATGTGAATCGTTATTGTTTTTTCTTCTTTGGTTATAGTTATTACCTCTGTTTTACTTGTGATAATTTTAATGCTCTGTTCCTTATATATTACTTTTAGATTATTCACGTGGTCTTGTAATTCTGCTTCTGATGTTGCTATTAGTGGTAATGCGAGGTAATGATTATAATCAAAAACGAAAAAAAAAAACCAACAATAAACATTAATCTTTAAGAACACCCACTGAAACAAGTAAGGAACTTCAAGTATTTAGAAAGTATAATATCATCAAATGGTAAATCAGAAGACAAGATCGAAAATAGATGTTATAAATTAAACGAACTCATTGGACAAATGGTTCCAATACTAAAGAACAAACATGTATCAATAAATACCAAAAAAGCACTCTACAACACAATCTTCATACCAACTCTATTCAAACATAGTCAAACCTGGAAAATGACAGAAAAAGCAGCGCTAGATTTTATCAGAAAACAACAGGTTGAATGATTTGGCCATATAACTAGATTACCAACTAACAGTATACCACAACAAGCAATGATATACAGACCAGACGGAAGCAGAGGAAGAGACCGACCACGTACATGATGGGCGGAGGGAATAACAACAATACAGGGAGTCACGATATATGAAGCCCATACACGGGCACTGTCCCGCTGTTTATACTTCACCTCGTCACGGCAAGGTACAAGAGGAACATGATGAGATGATGAGATGAGATGATGAGATATTAAGTTAGTTGCATGCCCTTTACAAGACTAGCAGTCAACTCAAGCATGTTTTGGGTTGTTTGTGATTCCTGGGCAAGTTTACGTTCAGTAGTTTGCCATTGCTTTCTAAACGACCGGCACCGATACCAACGCAAAACCAATGCAAAGCGGCCTGCTACCAAATCGAGCGCATCTGTGTTTCGAACGCGGGTATACGGGATTACGAACCGGGTCCGTAAACCCTTCACCACGGAGACGGCACATTATGATGATGATGTATCCATATTTATGTGTAGGATTTCATAGAAAATTCCAGGAACATTTTATAAATTCCTTGGCACCCATCCCATGAGAATGGACCAACCCATAGCCTGGACTGGTCGAAAAAGAAAATCAAGTCTTTATTTGAAACTAGCAAATTCCATTTTTGAGCAGTCATATTTATTTGTTTCATTTTCATATCCCGGTTCAAGTTTGTAATAATTGTGAACGCGGCTCAGCAAATGTTTATGGACAGTGTTTGTTATCTTTGATTAGATATTTCTCTCTCTCCCTCGCTTTCTCCCTATCTATCCATGTCTCTATCCCTCTGTCTCTTTTTATCTCTGTGTCTTTGCTAACTCTCTGTCTCTCTCAGTATGTCGCTTTCTGTCTGTCTGTCAGTCTGTTTGTCTGTCTCCCTTTCCCTTTCTTTCCCTATATCTCCATGTCTGTTTCTGCCAGTCTCTCTTTATCTCTCTGTCTTTCTCTTACTCGCTGTCTCTCTATGTATGTCGATTTCCGTCGGTCCGTCCGTCCGTCCGTCCGCCCGTCCGTCCGTCTGTCTGTCTGTCTGTCTGTCTGTCTGTCTGTCTGTCTGTCTGTCTTTCTTTCTTTCTTTCTCTAACTCTCTGTCTCTCTCTGTCTTCCGATTTCTGTATATCGATTTCTGTCTGCCCATCTGTCTGTCTTTCTGTCTGTCTGTGTTTCCCTCTCCGTTTCTGTTAGTATTTCTCCATGTCTGTCTCTCCTGGTCTCTCTTTTTCTCCCTAAAAGTCAGTGAGTCAGTGTGTGTGTCTGTTTGCTTGTCTGTGCGTGCGAATAAGAGAGTGATTTAGTGTTATTTATAGGGTGAACGAGTGAGTGTGTGTGTGTGTGTGTGTGTGTGTGTGTGTGTGTGAGAGAGAGAGAGAGAGAGAGTGTAAGTGGGAGGGTGAGTGAGAGATTGAGTGAGAGGGAATATGTGAGTATGTGTGTGTGTAAGTGATGGCGAATGTGAGAGCGAGTGCGTATAAGCATGAGAGAGAGAAATAGTGAGTGGGAGAGAGGGAGAGAATGAGACAATGAGAGGGTTAGTGTGCCAGTGTGCGTGAAAGAAAATAATTAATAGAGAGAGAGGGAGCGAGAGAGAGAGAGAGAGAGAGAGAGAGAGAGAGAGAGAGAGAGAGAGAGAGAGAGAGAGAGAGAGATGAGCGCAAGCATATCATTATGCCATATTTTTTTTTCTGTATCCTCATCTTTCATATTAGCATTCTTACTGCCAATTGAATTTAACATGCACTGCTTATTTCATTATGTTTATGTCAATTCCAGGAATTATCTTGCTGGATTGAACCACTATTTTATTTTTACGTTACACAAAGTATACATATATTCATCACCAATTTCCATATTTTCCCATTGTTTCCCAATTTTGAATGTTCTTGTGAGGATGCTCACGATAGTCGACAGTGTGTACGTGTGAAAAGTGTGGGAGTTTATTCATATTAGTTTTAGTGATTATGGAGGCAGCATATATGTGTGTGGATGGATGGGTGTGTCTATGTGTGTCTATGTGTATGTGTTTATATGTGTGGATGTATGTGTGTGTGCATGTCTGTATGTGTGCATGGGTGTATATGTGTGTGTACATGTGTGTATCTGTGTGTGCCTCTGTGTGTGTGTATGTCTGTACGTGTGTTAAGGTGTGCGTTCATGTGTTTTTTAATGTGTTTATATGTATGTGCGTGTGTATATGTGTGTGTGTATGTATGTGTGTGTGCTCGTATATGTGTATATGTTTGTGTGTGTAAGTGTGCATGCATGCAGTGTATGCGAGGGAGTGTGTACTTGTGTTTTATATGAGTATGTGTGCGTAAGTATGTGGATGTGTGTAGGTGAGTTTATGTGCGTGGGTATATGTGTGTATTTACGTGTGTATGTTGTGTGTGGGCGTGTGTGTGTATGTACGTGTGTGTGAGAGAAGAGAGAGAGAGAGAGAGAGAGAGAGAGAGAGAGAGAGTTGAGCGCACGCATGTCATCTAACATGCTGCTCCATAGTTTATGTGTATTCTCATTTTCATATTATCACTTTGAATGCCACTTGCATAAAATTAACACATGTAAATTACTGTAGAGTGAGTGGGAGAGTTAGTGAGTGTGTGTGTGTGTGTGTGGGAGAGAGAGAGAGAGAGAGAGAGAGAGAGAGAGAGAGAGAGAGAGAGAGAGAATGAGTGTGATAGTGTGTGTAGGAAAAAAAAAAAAAAGAGAGAGAGAGAGAGAGAGAGAGAGAGAGAGAGAGAGAGAACGAACGAACGAACGAACTTTATTTTAAAAGGGTAACAAATTGGGCACGCAGGCCCGTCTTACATTCGGCCCTTTCAATCACTCATCTTTCATTCATCAAATGTGCATGTTACATTAACATAGGGGAAAAACATTGTCAAATTGATTTTGTAAGCATAAACAATTCATATTAGGCATGATACATTCACATGAGAAAAAAAAAACATTATCAAATGAAAGTTGTAAACATAAACAGTGCATATTGCCATGTTGTGAGACACATCCCCCATCCACCCTCATATCCCGCAGCCACCAACACATCCCCCACCCACCAAACCTCCCCCACCCACCCACACATACCTCCACTCACTCACACAGAACCTGGCGAACATACATGCCGCCACACACCCACTGATCCCCCACCCACACACATTTCACCAAGAAGAAGATGAAGAAGAAGAAGAAGAAGAAGAAGAAGAAGAAGAAGAAGAAGAAGAAGAAGAAGAAGAAGAAGAAGAAAAAGAAGAAGAAGAAGAAGGAGGAGGAGAAGAAGAAGAAGAAGAAGAAGAAGAAGAAGAAGAAGAAGAAGAAGAAGAAGAAGAAGAAGAAGAAGAAACCACACACACATACGCCCGCCAACCCACACATCCTGCACCTATCCACACACATACCCCCGCCAACCCACACATCCCGCACCTATCCACACACATATCCCGCACTCTCACAATTTTCCCCACCCACCCACACACACATCACCCACCCAATATTCGCCACCTCTCAACTACACATCCCCACCTATACACACATCCCCACCCATAAACACAGCTCCCCACCTGCCCACACATATCCCCCACCCATAACCCAAAAACACACACCTCCCACCCACACACACCCCGCCACCCACATATACCCCACCCACACACATCCGCTACTCACACACATCTTCTCACAACTACACACCTCCCCCCCCACCCATACACTCATCTCTCACACACATCCACCCACTCACGTACTCATCCATCAACAACTCACACCCACACATCACCCACGTGCCCATCAACACATGCATCTCTCATCTACCCTCCCACCCACACACACCCCAACTACCCTGCCAAACACACATCCCCCATCCTCGCATACATCCTTCAATCACCTGCACATCCCACACCTTCCCCACATCTCCCCTCCCACACAAAACTCCACCCATAAACACATTCCCCCCACACACACATCCCCCACATACATTCCCCATACACATCCCCGCCCACACATCTCCCCATACACTCACACATCCTCCACCTACAAACATCCTCACCACCCACACATACATCCTCCACCTACTCACATTTACCCCATCCACACTCACACACTCCCACCCACACAGACATATCCCATTCACAGAAACCCCTCACACCCATTACACACCCATCCCCCAACCCACACAATCTCCTACACACCTATTCACCCACCCAAACACACACTCCCTACCCACACCCCCTCCCAACCCACTAACACCCACATACTTCCAACTATCCCCTCAAATATCCCCCCCCCCCACACACATATATCCCTCACACACACATACATCCACCACCGACTACAAATCCCTTCACACATCAACACATCACCCATTAACCCATCCACATCCCCCACACACAACCCCTCCATACATACATTCCCCCACAAACCCACACACACCCATATCCCTCACATACACACCCATACACACATCCTCACATCTAGACACATACATGATGCCTCACATGATCACTGAAACTAATAAGAACAAACTCCCACACTTTACACACAATTGAGACACTGACGATTGTCGTGAGAATTCTCGTAATTGCAAGAAGTGGAGAAAAAATTGTACATATACATTATATAGCGTAAAATTTAGTGATGCAATTCAACTCTCTCTATTTTCTCTCTCTCACTCTCTCTCCCCCCCCCCTCTCTCTCCCCCCCCCCCCCCCCCACTCACTAACTCTCTCACTCACATCACAGTAATGTTATATTATATATGATAAAATCAAGTGGCATACAAAATGATAAGATGAGAATTAAAAAAAAACAAAACCAATTTGGAATGGCATGTTACAGGACAATCAAGTGGCATACAAAACGATACCTCGTAATATGAAAGATGAGAATACATAAAAAATATGGAATAGCATGTTACATGACATGCATGGGCTCAACTCTCTCTCTCTCTCTCTCTCTCTCTCTCTCTCTCTCTCTCTCTCTCTCTCTCTCTCCATACACACACTCTCACACTCATTCTCTCTCTCTCTCTCTCTCTCTCTCTCTCTCTCTCTCTCTCTCACTCACACTCACTAACTCTCTCACTTACTTTACAGTAATTTACATGAATTCATTTTATGCATGTTAAAATCAAGTGCATCAAAATGATAATATGAAAATGAGAATATACAAAACATATGGAACAGCATGTTAGATGACATGCTTGCGCTCAACTCTCTCTCTCTCTCTCTCTCTCTCTCTCTCTCTCTCTCTCTCCTCACTCACACACATGTACATACACACACTCACACACAACATACACACGCAAATACACACATATACCCACGCACATACACACATCCATGTACTTACGCACACGTACTCACATAACACCCGAATGTACACTCCCTCGCATACACTGCATGCATGCACACTTACACACACAAAGATATACAATCCATACACGAGCACACACACACACTCACTCATCCATACACACATATACACATGCACATGCATGTAAACGCACATAAACACATGAACGCACACCTTAACACACGTACAGACATACACACAGAGGCACACACAGATACACACATGTACACACACACATATACACCCATACACACATCCAGACATGCACACACATACACCACACTTTCTCATGCACTCTCTCATTCACCCACGCTCTCTCTTTTAGACTCACTCGCTCTCACACTCACTAATTCGCGCACATCCACGCATACCCAAAAATTCTCTCTCACTCACTCACGCTCCCTTACTCACTCATTTACTTGCTGACTCTCTAACTCACACTCACTCACTAACTTTCACACTCTATCACACAGACAGGCAGACACACAACACACCCACTCTCTCAGATTCACTCATTCTCTAACTAAATCTCTCACACATATGTCCACACACACTCACTCACTTTTACACTCACTCAGGCACACGCGCATGCGTACTTTCACACAAGAGAGAGAGAGAGAGAGAGAGAGAGAGAGAGAGAGAGAGAGAGAGAGAGAGAGAGAGAGAGTTGAGCGCACGCATGTCATGTAACATACTATTCCATATTTTTTATGCATTCTCATCTTTCATATTACGAGGTATCATTTTGTATGCCACTTGATTGTCCTGTAACATGTCATTCCATATTTTTTTCTCTGTATTCCCATCTTTTATATTATCATTTTGTATGCCACTTGATTTTATCATGTATAATATAACATTACTGTGATGTGAGTGAGAGAGTTTGTGAGTGAGAGAGAGAGAGAGAGAGAGAGAGAGAGAGAGAGAGAGAGAGAGAGAGAGAGAGAGAGAGAGAGAGAGAGAGAGAGAGAGAGTTGAATTGCATCACTAATTTTTACGCTACACAATGTATATGTACAATTTTTTCTCCACTTCTTACAATTTTTGCGAGAATGCTCACGACAATCATCAGTGTCTCAACTGTGTGTAAGTGTGGGAGTTTGTTCTTATTAGTTTCAGTGATCATGTATGTGTGTAGATGTGAGGATGTTTGTATGGGTGTGTATGTGATGGATGTGTGTGGGGTGTGTGGAGAATGTATGTGTGGAGGGGTTGTATGTGGGGGATGTGTATGGGTTGATGGGTGATGTGTGGATGGATGAAGGGATGTGTAGTCGGTGGGGGATGTATGTGTGTGTGAGGGATGTGTGTGTGTGTTGGGAGATATTTGGGAGGATTATTGGAAGTATATGGGTGTTGGCGGGTTGGGGTGTGGGTAGGGAATGTCTATTTGGGTGGGTGAATGGGTGTGTAGGAGATTGTGTGGGTTGGGGGATGGGTGTGTAATGGATGGGGGGGATGAGTTTGGGGGGGGGGGGTCTGTGAATGGGATATGTCTGTGTGGGTGAGAGTGTGTGAGTGTGGATGGAGTAAGTGTGAGTGGGTGGAGGATGTATGTGTGGGTTTTGAGGATGTTTGTATGTGGGGGAATGTGTGGGTGGGTGGGGAGATGTGTGAGTGGGTGAGAGATGTGTGAGCGGAGATGTGTATGAGGAATGCATGTGGGGGATGTGTGTGTGTGGGGGGGGGAATGTGTTAATGGGTGGAGTTTTGTGTGGGAGGGGAGATGTGTGAGAGGTGGAAGAGGTGTGGGATGTGCAGGTGGATGATGGATGTATGTGAGGATGGGGGATGTGTGTTTGGCTGGGTGGTTGGGGTGTGTGTGGGTGGGAGGGTAGATGAGAGATGCATGTGTTGATGGGCGGGTGGGTGATGTGTGGGTGTGAGTGGTTGATGGATGAGTACGTGAGTGGTTGGATGTGTGTGAGAGATGAGTGTATGGTTGGGGCATATGTGTGTTTGTGGGAAGATGTGTGCGAGCGGCGGATGTGTGTGGGTGGGGTATATGTGGGTGGGTATATGTGGGTGGTGGGGTGTGTGCGGGTGGGAAGTGTGTGCTTTTTTGGGTGTTTATGGGTGGGGGATATGTGTGGGCAGGTGGGGAGATGTATTTTTGGGTGGGGATGTGTGTATAGGTGGGGGATGTGTAGTTGAGAGGTGGCGGATATTGGGTGGGTGAGTGGGTGTAGGTTGGCTGATGTTTGTGTGGGTGGGTGGGGAAAATTGTGAGTGTGAGGGTGCGGGATGTATGTGTGGATAGGTGCGGGATGTGTGGGTTGACGGGAGTATGTGTGTGTGGTTTTGTGGTCTGTGTTTTGCTGGGTGGTTGCGGGTGTGTGGGTGTGTGGTGGAGAATATGTGGGTGGGTGTGTGCGTGTCGGTTTTGGGATGGGTGGGGGATGTATGTGTGGGTGGGGAAATGTGTGTGGGTGGGGGATCAGTGGGTTGGTGGCGGCATGTATGTTTGCCTGAGTCTGTGTGAGTGCGTGGAGGTATGTGTGGGTGGGTGGAGGTGTGGTGTGTGGGGGATGTGTGGGTGTCTGATGGATGTGTGGGTGGCTGCGGGATGTGAGGGTGGATGGGGGATGTGTCCCACAACATTGCAATATGCACTGTTTATGTTTACAACTTTCATTTGACAATGTTTTTTTTTCTTTCCCATGCGAATGTACCATGCGTAATATGCATTGTTTATGCTTACAAAATCCATTTTTTCCCCCTATGTAAATGTAACATGCACATTTGATGAATGAAAGATGAGTGATCGAAAGGGCCGAATGTAAGACGGGCCTGCGTGCCCAATTTGTTACCCTTTTAAAATAAAGTTTGTTCGTTCGTTCGTTCGTTCGTTCGTTCGTTCTAAAAGTCGTTTAAAAGTCGACAGGGTCGACTTCATTGCACCGGGTTTTTATCCCATCTGGCTCAGTCTCTTTCCGCAGCACGAAAAGCGTCGCACAAAGCACGAACTCCGTAGCTTCAGCAACGACTCCCATGAGTCTAAAAATGCACTCGTGAACCGAAGGACGCGGCCAAGTATCGAACCCACAGTCTTCGGAACCTGAGTCAGACGGTTTGACTACTTCGCCACGGAGATTCGCGGAGTCTTTTTGTCTATGTCTTTCTCAAATCCTCTGTCTCTTTCTGCCTATCGATTTCTGCCTGTCCGTCAGTCTGTGTCTCGGCCTGTCTGTCTGTCTTTTTTATCTCCTCCCTCTCTTTGTGTATCTCTCTGTGTATATCTCTCTGTCTGTGTATCTCTCTATATATGTCTATCTATCTATATATCTGTCTGGCTCTATCTGTCTGTCTATCTCAATCTCTCTGTCTGTCTCTCTCTAGCTCTCTGTGTCTCTCTCTGTCTATCTCCCTCTCTCCCCCCTCTATCTCTATCTCTCTCTGCCGGTCTCTTTTTATATCTCTCTATGTCCGTCTGTTGCTCTCTGTGGTTGTCTCTGATTGTTATCTCCCTCTGTCTGTCACTCTATACATGTCTTTCTATGAACCGTGCGTGGTTTTGTGTATGATTGAATATATATGGGCACGAAAGAGTGTGAGTGTGTGTGTATGTGTGTGTGTGTGTGTGTGAGAGAGAGAGAGAGAGACAGAGAGACAGAGAGAGAGAAAGAGAGAGAGAGAGATAGAGAGTATGAATGAGTGAATGATTGAGTTCTTGTGGTTGTGAGTGGGTATATGTGTGTATGTAAGGTTAGTTAGTTAGTCGACAGATCATCCTCGTTGCACATCGGACCATTCAGTCCATAAGTGCTCGGATCCCCTCCTCAGCAAATCCCGCAGCGTGTAGCGGCTAACGACGCCAGTTCTGTGTTGGTTTATCAATCTTCTTTGGCTTCCTGCGTAGTGTTCTTGTTTGGCCACCCCTCTTTTAATTTGCTGCTCTCGCAGTCTGGCCATTGTTGTAGATTCACAGTCATCACTTGGTTCTTGCAAAAGTCTCACTTCTCGTAGAGCATTCAGAATGTCAGCCTGGTCCATGGCGCGTCCGCCCTCCACAGTAGCCTCACCTGCGAGCTTGTCAGCCCGCTCATTTTCTTGTACTCCCGCATGCCCTGGCACGAAGATGAAACTAATCTTTGCCAGCCGAGACCGCTTCAGAGGCAGCAACCATTCTCTTCGGATCGACCCCTCCTCTATCCTCTTGATCATGTTCATTGAGTCGCTAAGGAAACAAGCCCTAGTGAATGTCTGTGTCTCGAGCCATGTTATTGCTTTACTTACTGCCATGACTTCCATGGTCAGGCTACTTGTGGTTTCAGTGAAAGCACCAGAGTCCTCCTTCACAATTCTCCCTCCGGCCCGAGCTGTAAAGGCCCATGAGCTTCTCACATGTCGGACGACCGACCCATCTGTGTAGATGACCGCGTCACTGTCTAGCGAATTCTCGAAAATCAACGCTTGTACTTCAGCCTCCACAGCAGCCGGATTTTCTTGTCTGCATTTTCTATCTAGTTGGATGCAAACTGAAAAGGATGTGCAGAAGTCTGTTGGCACTTGCACCCACTCCTCGCCAGGTTCTAAGTCCTCAAGTGAACACACCTGTTGAAGAATGTCTTCGGCTTGACCCATCCACGACCGTCCTCTTTTTAACCTGCTGCCCTTCACCTTCCTAATTTCACTATGCAGTGGATGCTGTGTGTTTGCGTTAATTCTGAGGTAGGCGCGTGCCCTGCAAACTTGCATTCTCTCTTCAATGGTTGGAAAATCAAGAAGGTAGCTCATCGCCCTGCATGCTGTATCTCTTGTACATCCAAGAATAATGCGCATAGCTTCATTCTGTATCCTTTCCATCCTTTCTATCTGCTTATGGCTGAGAGTAAGGATTGCCATTGCATACTCCAAAACAGACATGACCAGCCCCTCGTACAGAAGACATAGATGGCGCTGCTCACAGTTTGCTGCCGCCATCACCCGCATCGCTGCCAAACCCCGCTTGGCCTTTGTTATCACCTGGTCTATGTGCACATTATAAGCAAGGCTTCGATCAAACCGTATCCCCAGGTAATTCATTGCCTGCGTTCTTTCCACCGTCTCTGAACACAGCATTACAGTTGGTGTTGGATTGTTGACAATATGATTATTCAACGAGAACCAAGTCACTGTTGCCTTTGTTGGGTTGACCATTGCCCCAGCTTCATCACACCAAGTACTTATGCGATTGAGTTCGGTTTGTAGTTCCACAGCAACCTCCTCTCTATCCTTACCCTGACGATACACTAAAACATCATCGGCATTTGACAATGTCCTGCCAGGTCCAGTGATCTGCTCACTGGTGATTCTCACTGTGTAGGCGTTGAACAGTACCGGAGATAATGGTGATCCCTGTGGTAGGCCAGGATATATTGTTGTTGGTTCCGAAGTCCAACTGCCACATCTAAAAACTACTTTCCGTTGGAAGAGGGCTGCAGCGATCCAACTAAGGAGGAATGGACTTACGTTTAGTTCAAGAAGCTGAAACATTAAAAAATCC
This sequence comes from Cepaea hortensis, assembly GCA_963921405.1. Lineage (NCBI taxonomy): Eukaryota > Metazoa > Mollusca > Gastropoda > Stylommatophora > Helicidae > Cepaea > Cepaea hortensis. Next base: position 308,610,690 of record OY992876.1, on the reverse strand, counting down.
AGTGGTACTCTGTTGTATGCGTCCTCAAGATCAATCGCTGCAGCAACGGTTTCAGTGCCTGAGTGGAAACCTTCATAGACATCGTGGGCAAAGACTGCTGCATTGGTCCAGGTTTCTCTTTTTGGACGGTACCCACCCAGGGTAGGTGGGAAAACACCTTGCCACTCTAGTTGGCTTGATATTTTCCTGGCAATTACCTTCTCCAGCAGCTTGCCTATTGTATTCTGCATGGTTATAATTCGATATCCCTGAATTTTTGTGTGGTCTTTGTCAGGCTTCGGCAAGGGAATCAGATAGCTGTGTAACCATTCCTCCTTGATGCTAGCACTCCCTATACTGTTGTTGTCCATGTCTGCTAGTTTCTCTAGCTCATTGTCGGAACACCTATTTATGTCGTCGTATCTTATGCCATCAGGACCTGTATGTGTATGTAAGGTATGTATGTATAAGTAAACTTGTGTTAGTCAGTTTGTGATTGTGAGAAAGTGAGTTCGTGATTGTGAGAAAGTGTGTCTATGCGAGGGGGACTGTGTTTATGTGTTATTGAGAGGGTGCATAACTGCGAGAAGTCGAGTCAATGATGTAAGTATGTACACATCATTGTATGTATGTGTTTACCAATGTGCATGTGTACATTGTCTCGCTGTATGCCTGCCGGATAACATGGTAACATGCATTGTTTATGTTTAAAACATTAATGTGACAATATTTCTTTCCTATGTGAATGTAACATGTACTATTGGTGAAAGAAAGATGAGTGATTGGAAGGGCCGAATTTAAGACGGGCCTCCGTGCCAAATTTGTGACCCTTTGTAAATAAAGTTCGTTCGTTCGTTCTCCCTCCCCCCTTCTCTCCCCCTTTCTCCCTTCCCAATAAAATTAACAAACACTTAAACAACACACAACCTAATAAAATTTTCTCCTTAATTTACATATTTTATTAAACACATTTTGAAGTTTCCCTTCTCAAGTTCTTTCTTTCCGAATATTCGGCCATTCTTTACAGCAAAACCCGCCAAACACATTATTTCGATATGCCTTTCCTGCTTCTTCTGTTGTATTGTGAATGTGCCGTCTTTTGTCGCGCAGCAAATAATTAATGATTATCCATGCAAAATGTATGAGTTATTTTTTGCGTTGTTTCTATGAAGATTTTATGAGAATGGTGAAATTAATTTAATATCTTGTTGCTCTTGCGCTTTTGGTTCTTTCGCCATTGTGTTCTGTGAGAGGGGGTGGGGGACGGGGGGGGGGGGGGTTAAGGGCTTGTATATTTGGGGTGTCTGTGTGTCTGTCTGTGTGTGTGTCTGATTGTCTGTGTGTGTACATACTCATACATTGGGAGTTTCCGTGGCGAAGTGGTCAAGCCATTTGACTCGGGTTCCGAAGGGTGTATGTTCGATTCAGGGCCGCGTCCTTCGGTTCACGAGTGAAATTGTTTGGGGTCGTCGCTAGAGTTACGGAATTCGTACTTTGTGCAACGCTTTCCGCGCTGCGGAAAGAGACCGAGCCATATAGGATAAAACCCGGTGCAATGAAGCCTGTCGACTTTTTTCATAAGCATCTGTGTGTGTGTCTGTCTGATTGTTTGTGTGTCTTTGTGTGTGTGTGTGTGTGTGTGTGTCTGATTGTCCGTGTGTATGTCTATCTGTGTAGGTCTGTCCGTCTTCTTCTTCTTCTTTCGTTCGCTTGAAATATGTCTATAACTGCAATGTTGTTTCTTGTATGAATTTAACTGTCTTTTTTAGTTTACCCAGCGGTCCATGGAGTTTATCTTCCACTGTCATCTCTCTAGGCCAGAAGGTTTGCCTAGATATGTTATATTTTGGGCAGTCTTGGAGTATGTGCTCTGCTGTCTGTGACGCCAATCCACATGTGCACATGGCTGATTCACCAATCTTTAATTTTGTATACAAGTGGTTGCGTAATCTATTGTGTCCTGTTCTGAGGCGCAGAATAGTGACTTGTTCTGGTCTGTGCATAACGTGGTAGTCCTCTTGAGCAGGTTTTGGTGGCTTTCTGACTGATTTGATCATCTTTTCTTTTGGTGGTATGTAACGGGCTCATCATGCTGTTCCTCCTTGGCTCCTTCCTTAGCTAATTGATCAGCTCTGTCGTTTCCGGGTACTCCACAGTGGGATGGTATCCACTGTATGGTGACCGTATGCTGACTGCTAAGTTCCGAAAGTAGTGTCCTTAGTACTGGCAATTTCCCAGACAGGAGCGCCTAAAGTACTGATTTTGCATCGTCAATAGCACCACAGGTTGTGTGCCATTGCTGGTATTTAGTAATTTCTCTGTTGCTATCTTGATTGCCTCAATTTCAGCATCATAGTTATGGCAGTACTTTCATGTCGGTACTCTGGCTGTGTCCCTAGTATTATTTGGGTATTCTATGTACACTCCCGCTCCTCCATTTCGAACAGCATTTTGTGCTAACCCATCTGTCTAGACTTGGATCCATAGGTCCTGTGGGTATTCTTCATCAAGGAAGCTGAGAGTGTCTGTTCTGCGCTGCATACTGTTCTGTTCTTCCTTGTCAAATATTCCTCTCACTTTTGTCTGGATTTGTAGTGATAGTCTATGTTCATCTTTCCATGGAGTTCGCTCTGGAATAGTTGTTAGAGGGATACCAACTGTGGGCATATCGTAGTTTCTTTGCAGAGTCGTTTGACGTGGTGGATAAAACTACTTCTTTTCAACCGCCCCATAACTAGGTTTTCAAATCTGTTCTTCATAGGGTGGCCTGGCAAGCTGAGGAACTTGTCTGCTTGTATTAGCGTTTTCGTATCTCTGCGCTCTCTCAGTGCTTGTGTCCTCCCCAACTTCTCCATTTCCACTATAGAGGTTGATCTCATCTCTCCTGTGGTGACTCTAAGTACTTGATTTTGCACCTTGTCCAGCTCTTTTAGTGTGGTTTTTGATTCAGAACACCACGCAGTTGACCCGTATTCCAGGTGAGGTCGTATGCTCTGTTGATAAAGTTTGCTAAGTATTTTCCCACTGGCACCCCATATTAGTTAGTTAGTCGAGGTTCCAACTTCACGGCAACGGGTCATCCCCATTATGCTCCGTTCCTGTGCCAGTGAATATCACACAAAATACTCCCCACTGTCCAATGTGCCAGTGAATATAACACAAAATGCTCCCTATGTGGCTCCACCTAGCTTTCTCAGGAAGGCTATTGTCCTTCTGGCTTTTGCTACTGCTTTGTTGATTTGCTTTCTCCATGTCAGCATGCCATCAAATGTTACTCCAAAGTATGTTGGTTCTTGATCTTATCTTAGGGGTGCTTCATTTATCTAAATGATCCCTGCCTTTTGTTTTGGAGAGAGGGTAAATAGAGTGGTGCTGCACTTATCAGTGTTTATGCTGACACACCATCTATTTGCTCATGCAACAAATGAACAAATATATCTACAGCTCTTTCTAGCAATCTGGTGGCCACTGATGCATGTTCATTTGTGCTCCGTAGAACCGGGTCATCGGCATACATTGCCGCTTTAATTGCATGCGGTGGATTAGCAACAAGATCATTGATGAAGATTAGAATAAGTGTGAGGGACAAGACTTCGCCCTGGGGAACACCGTAACGCAGTAGTACTTTCATGCTCTTGAGTCAGTCTATCTGTACTCGGGCTCTTCCGTTGTGCAAGTATGCTTTCACCCATTTGTAAATTCTTTCATTCACTTTATACTTTCTCAATTTTTACTTCAGACCTTCTTTCCAGACTTTGTCAAAGGCTTTCTTCAGATCTATCCATGTCGCAAGCACCAGCTTCTTCTCATGGAATGCATCCTCAATTTCTTGAGAGAGGTAGGTTGTCTGATCTTCCGTAGAGTAGCACTGCCTAAGGCCAGCCTGCTGTGGCACAAGGATGTTTTCACTTTCAATGTACCACTGCGGTCTGTGATTGATGATGAGCTCCAGTGTTTTGCAAAGACAGCTGACGAGGCTCATTGGTCTGTAGCTAGAGGGAATGGAACTATCTTTCCCTGATTTTAGGAGTGGTATCATGATTGCTTCTCTCCAGGTTTGTGGAACACTGCCTATGGTGTAGTTGTTATTGAAGATCTGCAACAGCTTTGCTTTGGCCTCTGTTCCTAGGTTCCTGACCATTTCATTGGAAATACCATCAGCTCCTTGTGACTTTCTCATTTTCAGTTTTGAAATGGCTAGCTCCAGTTCGCTTATTGTGATGGGTGCCTCCAGAACCTCATGTACTATTTCCTTCTGTCCTGTATGTTGCCGTTTCTCTCGAATCTCTTGCTGTTTCTCTGGACTAATTTTGATATTGTTATCTTGTGCGAATGAGTCCGCAAAATGGTCAGCTACTTGCTTTCTTGTTAAGATGTTTCCATCTTTATGTAGTGCAATTTTTGAGTTTCTCCCTGTGCCCTCATTATTAAGTTGCTTTATTAGCTTCCACAGCTTCCTTGTGTCTCTTTCAAAGTTCAGTGACTCTATTTTCTCCTGCCAGCTTTTCCGTCTAGCCTGCAGCTTGGCCCTTTGAAATTTGGCTTTTGCGTGCTGGTATTTATTCTGGTGCTCTTGGCTGGGTTTGGCCTCTGCTTGCTTTCTACACACGTCCACATCATTATGTAACTGTTCCAGTTCATTACTCCAGTAGGGTTTATAATGTTTACGGGCTCCTCTTGGTACTGTTTCTCGCGCTGCCTGTAGTATGCAATTCCCAAACTCTTCAACTACTTTATTTATGTCTTTCTCAGTGTTCAGGTTTCTAACCAGTATGCTGGTGCGATGCTTGCATATTGACCAGTCTGCTTTCTTGTAGTTCCACCTCAAAAGGGTGCTGCTTTCACTTACAAGCTCATTTTCTACAGTTAGAAAGACTGGCCTATGGTCACTGCCACCAAGTTGTTTCCAAACAATTCGTGTAATGTTCCACTCCAGGTCTGGTGAATGAAAACTCAGGTCTGGTGAATGAAAAGCCAGGTCAGGTGTAGTTGTAGTGTGCCATGATCTCGAGTAGAAAGTATGTGGGTCGGACGGCTTGTTAATCAAGATAAATCTATTCTCATCCTGCCAGTCTTCCAGTCTCTCTCCACTCTGGTCCATGCGATCATAGCCCCAGATCTGCAAGTGGCTGTTGAAATAGCCACACACAATCATTTTTCCTTTTAATGGTATTGTGTCCAGTGCCTGTGGGCGGTCATTTGGGCAGTAGTAATTGATCAGGTGTAGGTCTGTATTGCCTGATAATCAGCCCCTTCCATGTAGACTTCTATTTGGGAAGCAGTGGTGTTATTCTTTACAAGGGTCAGTACCCCACCTTTTCGCCTGTCCTTCCGGTCAGATCGGTAACACTGGTAGCCTATGATTTTGAAGGCTATATTTTCTTTGAGGGAGTTTCTTGCAAGCAACATACGCTTACATTTTCTTGGTCCAAGATGTTTTCTAATTCTATTTTTTTTTGGGTGTTGCTGACTCCCTCCGCATTCCAGTGAATTATTTTAAATCTTTGTTTAGTATGGCCAGTCTTTCTATTCTCAGGTCCCCTGGCTCCACAGGACATCTGAGAAGGACCTTCGGTAGTTGTGGTTGGACCCTTTTGAGACATAGGGCCCGGCACTGCACCTGCCGGGGGGTCCAAAGCAGGGCGAGCACCATAACATTTAGCAGTAGTCGACATATTCCATTACGCGTAATTGCGTGGCATCCTGATTTCTGTGGTGCGCCTCCTGGCTGGTTGCCTCCATCTTCGGCACCTTTCCTTTGCTAGAGCAGACTGTGGTCTCACTCGAGTTTAGATGTGTACACACGCACACACGTGTCTGCGCATGCATGTACGTGCATAACACCTAAGGCGTACTGGTTATTTTTCGGCGCCAGAAACTTGCCGTCGCCCCTTCTCCTGTTAGTTAAAAACGTTTAGCCACGTGAAGGCCAGGAGTTGGACTTTTGCTGCAGTGGTTATGTATTCACGAGCGACTGGGGTATTTAAGCAAGATTGGGCGCTCACCCCAACACTGCGCCCCGGCTACATACAGCAACATTTGGAACCGTCTGTCTGATTGTCTGTGTGTCTGTCTCTCTGTGCGTCTGATTGTCTGTGTGTCTTATTGTCTGTAAGTATGTCTGTCTGTCTGTGTGTGTGTCTCATTGACCGTGTGTTTGTCTCTGTGTCTGTCTGATTGTCTGTGTATGTCTATCTGTGTGTGTCTGTCTTATTGTCTCTGTGTGCGTCTATCTCTGTGTGTGTCTATCTTATTGTCTCCATGTCTGTCTCTGTGTCTGTCTCTGTGTCTGTCTCTGTGTCTGTCTCTGTGTCTGTCTGATTATCTGTATATGTCCATCTGTGTGTGTCTGATTGTCTATGTGTGTGTCTATCTGTGGTGTGTGTGTATCTGATTGTTTCTGTGTGTCTCTATATGTGTGTGTGTGTATGTCTGCTAATCTGTGTGTGTGTCTGTCTCTGTGTGTGTATGTCTGATTGTCTCTTTGTGTGTCTCAGTGTGTGAGTGTCTGTGTGTGTGTGTGTGTGTGTCTGATTGTTTGTGTGTGTGTCAGTCTGATTGTCTGTGTGCGTGTCTGTCTGATTTTCAGTGTGCGTGTGATTGTCTGATTGTATCTGTGTGTGTCTGTCTGATTGTCTGTGTGTGTGTCTGTCAGATTACCTCTGTGTGTGTGTCTTTCTGATTGTATGTATGTGTCTGTTTAATTGATTGTCTGTGTGTGTGTCTGTCTGATTGTCTGTGTGTCTGTATGCTTATGTATATGTCTGTCTGTCTGTCTGTCTGTCTGTCTGTCTGTCTGTCTGTCTGTCTGTCTGTCTGTCTGTCTGTGTCTGACTGTTTGTGTGCGTCTGCCTTTATGCATCTCTGTCTGTTTCATTGTCTGTCTGTGTGTGTCTGACTGTCTGAGTGTGTCCGACTGTCTGTGTGTGTCCGACTGTCTGTTTGTGTCTTGTGTGTCTGTTTGTCTGTCTGTCTGCCTACCTACCTGCCTACCAACCTACCTACCCACCTACCTACCTACCTACCTAACTACCTGCCTGCCTGCCTGCCTACCTACCTACCTACCTACCTACCTACTTTCTCACCCAAATACCCACCCGTCCGCCTACCTATCTACCTGCGTGCCTATCTGCCAATGAGCCTTGTATCTAACTACCTACCTTTCTAAGAGTCTGTCTGCCTGTCTATCTGTCGTGTTTGTTTGGTTGGCTGTATGCCCATCCGTCCGTCGGATTGTCTGTCTAAACTGCGCGTTTGTCCGTCCGTCCGTCCGTCTCTCCGTCCGTCCGTCCGTCCGTCCGTCAACTAACCAACCATCCATCCTCCATTTCCCAGTGTAGGAATCATGAATGCTAATCCCCCAGGGTACAAGACATGAAACCAGATCAACAGAAACTAATCTTTGGTTAACGGGAAAGTTTGTCCAACCAAATTTAACGGGAATTATAAATTCATAATTGTCAGCCACGGTAAGTAATTTCCCCTGTGGGGGTAGCTAATTGAGTTGGATAGAAACGATGAGAGAATAGATTCATAACACATGGAGACCTCAAGAGGGCTGTAGGAGAGAGAGAGAGAGAGAGAGAGAGAGAGAGAGGAGAGAGAGAGAGAGACGAGAGAGAGAGAGAGGGACGAGAGAGAGAGAGAGAGGGACGAGAGAGAGAGGGACGAGAGAGAGAGAGAGAGAGAGGGACGAGAGAGAGAGGGACGAGAGAGAGGGAGAGAGAGAGAGGGGGAAAGAAAATGACAGAGATAGAGAGAGACAGGGTGAGTAGGTGAGTGAGAGAGAGAGTGGGGGAGGGAGGACGAGAGAGAGAGAGAGAGCGAGAGAAAGAGGGACGAGAGAGAGATCGAGGGAAAGAAAATGACAGAGATAGAGAGAGACAGGGTGAGTGAGTGAGTGAGAGAGAGAGAGAGAGTGGGGGAGGGAGGACGAGAGAGAGAGAGAGAAAGAGAGAGAGACGAGAGAGAGGGATGAGAGAGAGAGAGTGAGAGAGGCAGAGACAGAGAAATAGAGTGTGTGTGAGATACAAACGATGATAGAATACATTTATAACACTTGACGTCGTCTCGAGGGTTGTAAGAATGGAGGGGGTGGGGTGCGAGTGATTGACAGAGAGACAGAGAGAGAGAGAGAGAGAGAGAGAGAGAGAGAGAAAGAAAATGACAGAGATAGAGAGAGACAGGGTGAGTGAGTGAGTGAGAGAGAGTGGGGGAGGGAGGACGAGAGAGAGAGAGAGAGAGAGAGAGAGAGAGAGAGAGAGAAAGAGACAGAGAAAGAGAGAGTGAGTGAGATACAAACGATTTTTGCTCTCCCTCGCTTTGATCTCAAGCGCAGTCCATACACACTACTACTAGTAGTGCTGGACTGAATTTCGCGTGTGGATTTGCTTTCCCTTATATTAGTGTCCCTTGCCATCAGGCAAACCCACTCTGACTTCAGAGGTACTTGTAATTTACGTTCCGATGTCAAGGACAATATGTCACCATTTAAATCCAAGTACCCAGTGTAGGGATTGAACCCCTTACCTCGGTATCAGCGCACCGATAGAATACATTTACAACACTGAAGACGCCATGTGGGCTGTAATAATAGACGGAGGGGGCAGGGATGAGTGAGAAAGAGAGCGTGAGAGAGACAGAGAGAGTGAGAGTGTTATCAAGAGTGAGAGGGATTGGGGGAGGGGGGAAGAGAGAGAGAGAGAGTGTGTGTGTGAGAGTTAAAGGGAAAGAAAGAGTGAGTGAGATACAAACGATAATAGAATACATTCATAACACATGAATTCGACAAGATGTTTGTAAGAATGGAAGGGGCAGGGGTGCGAGTGAGTGAGTGAGTGAGAGAGAGAAAGAGAGAACGAGAGAGAGAGAGAGAGAGAGAGAGAGAGAGAGAGAGAGAGAACGTGAGAGAATTGAAATGAATTGAATTGAATTGAATTGAACTTTATTTTAAAAGGGTTACAAATTGGACACGTAGGCCCGTCTTACATTCGGCCCTTCCAATCACTTATCTTTCGTTCATCAACAGTGCATGATACATTCACACAGGAAAAAAAATCATTGTCAAATGATTGTTGTAAGCATAAACAATGTATATTATCATGTTCTGTGGCACATTCCCCCTCCAACACAGACATCCCGCACCAACCCACACACACATCTCTCACCCACTCACACATAACCCACACATACCCACACCCCAACCACCACACATCCCCCACCCACCACACATCTCTCCAACCACTCACACATTCCGTCACCAACCTAGACATCTCGCACCCACCCGCACAAACATCCCTCACACACATCCCCACCCACACACAACACCTCACTCACACATACTCCAACCCACACAAACTCGCCCACCTACATGCTCCACCCACTCACCCAACACCCCAAACCACACACACATACCCCTCCCACACACACATCCCGCACCAACCCACACACACACACATCCCTCACCCACTCACACATCACCCACCCATACCCACACATCTTCCGATCCACAAACTTACCCCACACACATTTTCCTACCCACCCACCTACACATTTCACATCCACCGACACACCCCACCAACCACACATACACCCACACCCACAAACATCTCCCACACATACACACATCCCCCATACCCCCAACACACGCCCCAACACACCCACCCACACACACACACATCCCCCACCAGCCAACACCCACTTATACCATTACCCACCAACACCCATACAAACCCACCAACCCAAACACACATCCCCCTCACACACATCCCTCACCCACCCATATATTCCCCACCTACACACGTCCCATCCATACACACATCCCTCTGCCCACCCATAGACCTCCCCACTCACACGTTCCCAACCACACACACACACACACATCCCCCACCCGCACATATCACCCCACTCACCCACCCACACATATCCCCGCACACACGTCCCACACATCCTCCACTCACACACACTTCTCCCATACTCCCACACACATCTCCCACTCCACACACACACACACACACACACACACACACACACACACACACACACACACACATGACATATTCTTCTATATATCCACATCTTCAGGGCCTTTATTGCCTTTCTAATTAGTTATTAAATGTATTTAATTGAAACAGTTTATTGTTTTTATTTGTTTCGAAAGACCATCTCATTCATTTTCCTGTCCATCCATGGTATTTGTGCTTTCCACTGCCATTATTTTGTTTTTCAGCTTGTCTGCTTATTGTCCACGTTTCGCTTCCACCAACAATACAGGTTTTATGTATGATTTCAATGTTTTCTCACTTCTTTTGACAGCTTTGAATTGATAAACAGGTTTTCCTAAGCGCAATTAGCTGGCTTTGCCATGGTGATTCATGATTTCACATCTACCAGGTATCTTCTATCACACTGTTCCAAATAGTTGTCATGATTCTCATGTTAAGAAATGTCACCCCCCCCCCCCCCCCCCACTCTCCCCCCCCCCCCCCAAATACAGACAACAAAGTACAAGATAATAAAGAATACACGTAACAGAGACCACAGTTATCAGCCAACACAAATAACAAAAAATACATATAACACCGAATATAGATAACATAAACGAAACGCTGGGGGGGGGGGGGGGGGGGATATCTGGAGACATTAATCATGTGCCCACGCTTTCCGGCATGGCACATGATTGATTGAAACGAAACTACAGATAGCAAAATATATAGTTAACTAGCTGACCCTGCCCGGCTTCGCCCAGACCCTGGTGGGAAGCATCTCATTTAATTCATATAAGTAGTCATATAAGTTCCCGTTCCCGTTACCGACTATCTGTCTATCTGTCTGTCTGTCTGTCTGTCTGTCTGTCTGTCTGTCTGTCTGACCCGGCCCGGCATTGCCCAGCTCCTGGTGTGAAGCATCTCATTTAATTTATATAAGTAGTCATATAAGTTCCTGTTCCCGACTGTCTATCTGTCTGTCTGTCTGTCTATCTGTCTGCCTGACCCTGTCCGGCTTCGTTAAATTCATACAACAAAAAAAAGTAACTTAAAAGAACGTTCTTCCACACACCATCCATTATTTTTAATGAAAACTCTTTCTAATCACCTGCATGACTACAGTAACTTCTTAAGCAAAAAAAGATGAGTTACAATGTTATGCATTGTGCATCATTTTTATGAAAACTTTGAAAATGCCTTACAGATTGTATCATTATTTATTATAACTCATATGCCGGTACATAACTATGGACAAAGAGTTTATAAATCTTTGAAAACGATGCCACAATATGACTATAAGTTATACAGAAAAGTTATGCCCCTTGAAATAACTTTTACGAGTTAGATCCCCTGAAATATATGAAATTATGATGAAAAATGAAAAATGAAATAATACTGAGTAAGCAGGCGATTTCACACTAACAAAATATCACAGTTGACAGCTCTGGAATGAAAGGAAGGCGTGTAGAAAATTTCATCTCAATCGGATGGGCCGTTCGCGAGCGAATAAAGGACATACGGAGATACATAAATACATACAGAGATACGCACATCCTAATTTATATATAAGATATTAAAATACCAAAACTATTCATATAATAACGAATTAATAACAATATAACACACTTTAAAAAGAAAAATAAACGTGAAACGAATAATTTCTGACTTGTACTTGTAAGATTTGAACTCAACAATACACAGAAATGAAATATACATGGACACAAAATATACGTGAACACAAAATATCAATGAACACGAATATACAGCAAAGAAGACAACATAATCCAACACCTTCGAACATTTTATACGTCCTTCCATTGTCCTAGGTCCATTGTCCTATTCAACTGTCCTCTCAAAAAGTGCTCCCACAATAGGACCGCATCAATTCGACCGCCTGTCATCGTGTTTTATATGTAACATACACGACATGTTTAATCGAATGTTCCATTTCAATGCATTATTCATTGAAGAAACCTAGTCGGCCAATTGCGCTGTCAGTCACACTCATTATATTTCTTTGTGAAGTCAAATTCATTATACTTCTTTGTGACACGTTTTTGTTGTATTGTCTGCGGCAAGAACAAAGTACATTGTCTTGTCTGAGGAACCGAACAGTTGTGCAGACAATGGGAAAACCCGTTCTTTTATTCAATGACATCGGGCGAGTTGGTTTCACTTTCGTTTTTTTTCTTGGCAGTGTTCGTTGTTATCTAACGCGTCTCTCTCTCTCTCTCTCTCTCTCTCTCTCTCTCTCTCTCTCTCTCTGTCTCTCTCTCTCTGTCTCTCTCTCTCTGTCTCTCTCTCTCTCTGTCTCTCTCTCTCTCTCTCTCTCTCTCTCTCTCTCTCTCTCTCTCTCTCTCTCTCTCTCTCTCTCCTTCTCACTCATTATTTCTCTAACTCAGTTTCTCTGACTCGCTCTCACACACACTCTCAATCTCCCTCAATGTCTCTCTTTAACTCATTAGCTCAATCTTTCGCTCTCTCACCCTATCTATCTCTTTCTCTATCACTAAATCTCTCTCTCTCTCTCTCTCTCTCTCTCTCTCTCTCTCTCTCTCTCTCTCTCTCTCTCTCTCTCTCTCCATACACGACAGATGGTAGACGGCCGCAATAACTAGGTCATTCGTGAGTAATGAACTTTCGAAGGAACATAAAAACGCGACAGACCATAAAAAACAGGTGGCTACAAATCAGAACGGGGTGAGTCTAGAGGGTGGAGGGGAGGGGGTTGAGTGGGACAGACACATGGGAACAAGATGAGGATGGAAATGCAGACTGACGCCCCGAAGACAAAAATTTTGAACAAGAGATAGACATATATACATACATATTAACTTATAGATACACATATACAGATTAACTGATAGACATATATACACATACATATTTACTAATAGATACATACATACATACATATTAACTGATAGACATATATACACATACATATTTACTAATAGATACATACATACATACATATTAACTGATAGACATATATACACATACAGATTTACTAATAGATACATACATACATACATATTAACTCATAGACATATATACACATACAGATTTACTAATAGATACATACATACATACATATTAACTGATAGACACATATATACATATATATCGGTTAATCTGTATGTGTATATGTATCTATCGGTTAATCTGTAGTAGTAGTAGTAGTAGTAGTAGTAGTAGTAGTAGTAGTAGTAGTAGTAGTAGTAGTAGTAGTAGTAGTAGTAGTAGTAGTAGTAGTAGTTGTTGTTTTTGTTGGTACTGGTGTTGTTTTTGTTGTTGTTGCTGTTATTTTATTTTGTGCAGGAGAAGAAGAAGGAGGAGCATGAAGAAGAAGAAGAAGAAGAAGAAGAAGAAGAAGAAGAAGAAGAAGAAGAAGAAGAAGAAGAAGAAGAAGAAGAAGAAGAAGAAACAATAGCAGTTAGATAAATAGACAGACAGATAGCCGTCGACTGGGTGAAATGGCAATGAATCACTATTATCACAAAATGGAATTACTTTGGGGGATTCCTCAACGACTGCTCTGTTCGCGCCGTCGCAGTCAAGATCGTAGAACTGCGTGACCAACAAGGCAAGATTTTCCAGTATGTTTTAAAATTGGTACGGCCACCAGGGACTGCCTCAGTCTCTGCCAATCAATCAATCCGCTAGAATATTCTATCTCTTTTTTGTTGTCTATGGTGGTGCAGGGTATACTGTTGTCTCCGGGTGGAAGTTTCATCGGCTTGGGTGGATGAAGTGTGAGGGGCCAGAACGATGTTGGGACATATGGCTTCTTGGGAGATAACTTCTAAACGCTGAGTCATAGAATGTCAGATCGTGTCAAAATTATCATTATCATGTGTCATGCCGTAAGTAAGTACTAAATGTTGCATATCCTGTTCACTGTCTGCAATCAATACTGTATCATACACATATCTAATGTTATTGCTGTTATGTCCCTCAGTGGCGATTCCTCTCATATCTTCTAAATTTATAAAAGAAATATTAAGAGCATGCATCTTTCCCATTTTCACAGGACACGCTACTGAATTTTCACTCTATAGGGAAAACTATGTTGGTTAGTTAGTTAGTTAGTTAGTTAGTTAGTTAGTTAGTTGTGTCAGGTCTTAGATATGACTGAGCTACCGTATAACAGTAGACGGTACTACCTGCTTTCTGTTAGCGCCGAATGTTGGGCGGCGCTTACCAAACCCGACACCCCACATTGTGCCAACGGCTTCGGGCGGAAGAGCGCAATTGGTAGGGTACAGGCCTTACCCTTGTGCGAGGAAATGCAACCTAAAGACAAACTGTCATGGCAGGGCAGACCAGACCCTAAGCCTTGGTTGGCGGCTGGTCTAGGATCGAAGCTCCGACAGGCGGACAATTAGAGCATTGCTTTGCTGATCCGGCTGCTTCTGCAGCTTGTCTTGTTCCAGATGTATTGGTGTTACCTTTCCTCTGGAGTGAACTAGGCAGGCCGAGAGAGGGATCATGCTGCA
>OY992876.1:308561226-308586226 GCA_963921405.1 Cepaea hortensis | reverse complement strand
AGTTATAATTTAACTAATGACTTACTTCGCATTACATTTCTAATAAGTTTTTCTAGTTACACTCCCACATTTATTTGAATTTATATTTTCCCATCTTTTCCCACACTTATTTCTAGTTCAATTCCTAGCTAATTCTAATTGAACTATTGATCTATTTTCTATTCGATTTCTAGTAAGTTTTTCTGGTAATCCTCTTATTTCTATTTTCAGTTATTATAATTTCCAATCTGTTCTCAAACATAACTCTACTTCAGTCTCTAGCTAGTTCTTATTTAACTAATCATCTATGTCTGATAAGAATTTTCCAAGTTATACATTCAATTCTCTTTTGAATTATAATTCCCCACATATTCCCAAACATATTTCTAGTTATATCATTAGCAAATTCTAAAATTATCTATTTCCAATTCTACTTCTAATTGTTTATATATTTTTCTTGGTAGTTATAAATAAAGGTCTTATTTTGAATCTAGATTTTACTTCTATTCCCACGCATATTTCTAGTTATATCATTAAGTTCTAATTTAACACCATTTCTTTCTTATAAGTTATACATCCAATTCTATTTTGAGTTGTAATTTACAGCTTCTGGAGCCTCCGTGTCGAAGTGGTCAAGCCGTCTGACTCGGACTCCAAAGGTTGAGGGTTCGATTCCAGGCCGCATCCTTCGGTTCACGAGGGCAATTTTTCGGAGACTCCTGAGGGTCGTCGCTGGAGCTACGGAGTTCGTGCTTTGTGCGACGCTTTCCGTGCTGCGGAAAGAGAATGAGCCAAATGGGATAAAACCCGGTGCGATGAAGTCGACCCTGTCGACTTTCAATCAATCAATCATGTGCCATGCCGGAAAGCGTGGGCGGTCATGATTCGCCATTTCACTCGATCACCAGAGTCGTGGATCAGCTCAGTGTTCCTGTCTCGTCCATGCCATGTGGCCAAGCCATCCAGGTATTTTCCTCTCGGTCTTCCTCTTGGTCTGTTCCCCTCGATCTTGCCAGCTGTCACCAAGTTCTCCAGTCCATTTCTTCTCATAACATGTCCAAAAAATTTTGACTGTCTACGTCTAATTTCTCTAATCAATCTACGATTTTCATTTGTCTCTTGTAGTACTTGGTCATTGGTTTTTCTATCTGTCCATGGTATTCTTTGCATTTTCCTCAGAAACCACATTTCTGCAGCCATCAGATGTTTTTCAGCTTGACTGCACATTGTCCAAGTTTCACATCCATACAAAAGAACAGGCTCTATGTATCCCCTCAACACTCTTTTTCTCGTTTCAATTGACATCATTTTATTGGTCAGAATGTTTTTCATCTTGCTAAAGGCTACCTTCGCAATGGCGATTCTTGTTCTAATCTCTTCTTCGACTTTTAAGTGACTTATTTTTAATTTACAGGTATTCTCACACATATTCCTGGCTAGTTCTAAGGTAGCGAATTATCCATTTCTGATACATGTTTTTGTTATAATATTACTCGCAATTCTATTTTCAACTATACGTTCCTAGTTATTTCGCAGCTTATTTATAGTTCAATTCTCAGATACCTCTAATTCTTCTAATTATCTATTTCTAATAAATGTTTCTGGTTATACCACTATAGTATGTCCACATTTGTTTGCCGCAATATAAACATCCATATCTCAGTAACCAACTGAGAAAAAAATTATGAGATTTAGTATATAACCTTATCATTATGTCCACCCAACAAAAAAAATTTTGTTCCGGAGATTTTACAGCATATTTCAAAGTTTGTTTATATGCGGTATATAATTTACGGGTCTGAGATTACGTCCATCATTTTAACAGTATTACAGCTTCACCAAGACACATCCCCGCTTTATTTGAAATTTTCTCGTGGTTTTCGTTTTGGCACAAACAGCGCGAAGTTAAATGGGATTGATCAGAGGTGTCTCCAAATGGGAGTTCTTTCATGAAACGTGATTATATAAATAAACTATCTGATAAGGCCCGGTTTCGCCCAGCTCCTGGCGGGGATCTATCTATCTATCTATCTATCTATCTATCTATCTATCTATCTATCTATCTATCTATCTATCTATCTATCTATCTATCTATCTATCTATCTATCTATCTATCTATCTATCTATCTATCTATCTATCTATCTATCTATCTATCTATCTATCTATCTATCTATCTATCTATCTATCTATCTATCTATCTATCTATCTATCTATCTATCTATCTATCTATCTATCTATCTATCTATCTATCTATCTATCTATCTATCTATCTATCTATCTATCTATCTATCTATCTATCTATCTATCTATCTATCTATCTATCTATCTATCTATCTATCTATCTATCTATCTATCTATCTATCTATCTATCTATCTATCTATCTATCTATCTATCTATCTATCTATCTATCTATCTATCTATCTATCTATCTATCTATCTATCTATCTATCTATCTATCTATCTATCTATCTATCTATCTATCTATCTATCTATCTATCTATCTATCTATCTATCTATCTATCTATCTATCTATCTATCTATCTATCTATCTATCTATCTATCTATCTATCTATCTATCTATCTATCTATCTATCTATCTATCTATCTATCTATCTATCTATCTATCTATCTATCTATCTATCTATCTATCTATCTATCTATCTATCTATCATACAGAAGGAAGCTATGCGGGTCATTCTGGGATGCACTAGAGACACCCCAGTAGTGTGTATGCGTTACATCCTTGGTCTGCCGACTGTTGCTGGTAGGTTCAAGGTGATGCAGGCGAAGGCATACCTCAGAGTAGCTGCAGACACAGACCACCCACTGCATGAGGCTCTGGACGCAGTTAAGGGTCAGCGACTGATAAGAGGGAAATCATGGATGGCTCAGGCGGAGGATACGATCAGACAGGTGTGCCCCCTGGAGAACATTAGACGTGGAGAGGAGTGGGTCAGAGTGCCAGGGGAGCAGTCAGACTTGTACAGAGTTATAATCACATTAAGCCGGGAGTGCAAGGAGTGGCCAGCAGGGGCCACGGAAGTGGAAATCCAGCAACTAATTCAGGACAATGCTCACTCGAGTGATGTGATTATCTACACAGATGGTTCGGTGTCAAGAGGTGAGAGAAGTGGCTGGAGGTTCATAGCCAAAGCTAATGGTCGATGTTTGGGACAGGAGAGCCTGGCATATGATACAACATCCAGCTTAAGAATGGAAGTGGAGGCAGTCACTGCGGCTCTCCGCTGGATGGAGAATACGACACACACACACACACACACACACACACACACACACACACACACACACATCGTGATTGTAACTGACTCAGAAAGCATGCTGACGAGGGTGAGGACGGGCAGACTTCGTGCGGAGTGGCTTGCTTCGCTTCGGAGGTCACGGGTGACAAGCATCGCCTGGATCTTTTCTCCGGGGCATGCCGGTGTGCTGGGAAATGAACAGGCGGACAGATTGGCTGGCTCTGCAGAACTTGGTGGAGTATTGATACAATACAAGGCAGACGTGGTTGCGGCCTTGTGGGAGCACGTGCACACCTCGGAGGAGCAAATGGATTACCATGGTCTGGCAAGAATGAGACAACGAGGAGTGACGAAGGGATCTGGCAGACGCTCAACGCTCAAAGGAAAGGCGAGACGGACTTATAATCAGATTGCTACTGGTACTATTAGTGTTGGAACTCTTCGCTGGCTGCTGAGGATGGGGACGGAGCACTTATGGGAATGCCCCGAAAGCTGTGATGTCGATTCCTAAATCAATCAATCAATCAATCAATCAATCAATCAATCAATCAATCAATCTATCAATCTATCTATCTATCTATCTATCTATCTATCTATCTATCTATCTATCTATCTATCTATCTATCTATCTATCTATCTATCTATCTGTCTGTCTGTCTGTCTGTCTGTCTGTCTGTCTGTCTGTCTGTCTGTCTGTCTGTCTACCTACCTACCTACCTACCTACCTACTTACCTACCACCTACCTACCTGCCTGCCTGTCTGCCTGCCTGTCTGTCTGCCTGCCTGCCTGCCTGCCTGCCTGCCTGCCTGCCTGCCTGCCTGCCTGTCTGTCTGTCTGTCTGTCTGTCTGTCTGTCTGTCTGTCTGTCTGTCTGTCTGTCTGTCTGTCTGTCTGTCTGTCTGTCTGTCTGTCTGTCAACCAGTCCGCGCTATTAAATATTGATAAAAGTTACTGAAAAAAAATGTGAGGACCATGTGTTGAAAGAGGAAGAGGACTATTGGAGAAAGGATGGATTGAATTTTATGCAACCGAGAGCAATCATCAACCTACTGGAATCGTCCGACACAGATTAAGGTCTCAGCAGATCGCAGACCTTAATCTACGTACACACTTACTCGGATATTTTGCTCCAACTATTCAGACGAATTGCAGGCCCTAAACATTACAGCATCAGCATAATGTCAATGGCAATAGTTTGTATTCCACAGTGTTGAATTTTCAATTCCACAAGCCCTCAGCGGTGACAAACAACTGTATTGAAAATAGGGGTGTACCGGATTTCGGCTCCGGCAAATCCGGAATCCGGCCATTTTTACAAATCCGGCTTCGGCTCCGGCTCCGGCCAGATCTCACTTCATAAATCCGGCCAAATCCGGCTGCGGCCGGATTTCAAAAATTTGAATCTGGTACAGCCCTAGTGAAAACACTCATGGCTTTCCTCCAGAAAGAAGGTAGTGATGCTGGGATCAAAACTATGAAAGCAGCCCTGCTTGAAGCTGTTAGCAGCAGGTTTGCGGACATTGAATCCAACAGTATTTACACCTGTGCCACACTACTGGATCCTCGATTCAAGCTGTGCTTCTTCTCCGAACGTGGTAGAAGTGATGCACGAGCCCATCTGCTGTTAGCAGCTAACTCCATTATTGATTCAGCAAACACAGTCAGTCCACAGGATCCATCAGCTACTAGTAGTAGTAGTAGTACTAGTGTTTTGACTTCTGTGAGCACTGCCACACAGTACGAGTCCAGCCTATGGAGCTGTTTTGACACAATTGTCGAGGAAAATCCCACCACAGATCATTCTGCAAGTGCAGAAGGCAACAGCATTAACACTGAGGTGACACAGTACCTGTCAGAGCCACTTCAAACTCGACAGTCAGATCCAGTTTCATGGTGGCATGCCAATAAGCAAAGATTTCCAAGTATGGCTAGACTGGCGCAGGCATTTCTTGCACCACCACCTACAAGTGTGCCATCGGAAAGGCTGTTCAGTACTGCATGAGACATTATCACTGACCACCGTAGTAGCCTTTTACCACAAAATGCGGAGACGTTGATTTTCCTGAAATACAACTCGTCCCTTCTTGACTCTGAGAGTTCAACTTCACAGCCATAATGAAGACTGAGTGACTGAAATAGTGAAATTACTGAATGAATGTATTTCAATAAATTCAATCTGTTCAATGTACTGTTGTTGTGAGTTGTAACTGAGCTGCCAATTTGCCAACTGAAAACAATGTGAAAACTAAAAACTGAAACTGAAAACTAAAAATTTATATTACTAAATTAGCATTATGTGCTTATGTATTATGTTTCATCTTGAACTTATGGAACTTAATTACTTATTCTAATGTAAATGTAATTATTTTACATTTAAATGATTTAATATGAGTATATGTCATCATTGTCATGTCTATAGTAATGAACTGCAGTAATGAACAGTCGAGTGACTCCACTCACCTAATATAACAGAGTCTCTCTGATAGGGGATCTGGAGGGGTGTGAAAGGAAAGGGTCTAGTATTCAACAATGCACGGGTGAGCACCCCGCTGGGACGTAACTAGGGAATGTCACGCTTTGACGTGAGGGTAGAGAACAAGTTAGTTACCAACTATAGCTTTTGCCGGCAAGACGTGATGTCAACATCTAGAGCGAGAGTCAGTTTATATTTGATAATGTCAACTATAATGAACTAATAAAGTGGGATTTCAAGAAGCTACAGCCATGACTTTTCGTTTGCTCTGTTTACACCACATCACATTAGTCTCCAGCACTGTTATACTAAGTCAAGTGATGTAGTTCGTTATTTTATTTTTATTTTTTTTATTTGTAAATCCGGCTCCGGCCGGATCTCACTTCATAAATCCGGCCAAATCCGGCTCCGGCCGGATCTCACTTCATAAATCCGGCCAAATCCGGCTTCGGCCGGATTTCAAAAATTTTAATCCGGTACAGCCCTAATTGAAAAACACACACACTCACACACACACACACACACACACACACACACACACACACACACACACACACACACACACACACACACACACACACACACACACACAGACACACACACATACACACACACACACACACACTAAACGCATTGAATACCAACATAAGAGTAATATTGCGGTGGAAACTGACATATTGTGGCATAACAAAGAACGTGAGAGCAAACACGTTGTCAAATTAGGGGACAACACACGTGCATACGAATCTATCTATAAACTTCAATGAAGAGAGGATCAACATCTTGGTCGTTAAGAAGAAAGCCCACTACAGAGACACTGACAACTATTTTCATAGTGCAAAGCAAGTAATCATATTCCGTCTCTGAACGGTAAACAGCAGAGTAGACAGTCTTTCACGAAGACTCAAAGCGGGTCTGTCACCCATGTGTACGTGTGAACAAACTACACAGACAGCTGAACAGATCCTTAAAAATGAAAACATGATGACTAAATTGCGGTATCATTTCTGGTCACTCCATACGCACATTCACGCACAGCTATTTGGAAGCTTTCACGAATTCAATATAAAAAGCTAACATGAATACTTGTGTACACTTTATTAACCAGCAGCTGAAGAAACAAGAAGGAAATGAAAAATAAGGTAAGAAATATATTCCTTCTACTTTCCTGTTAATTTACAAATTATTTACCGCCACCCCCCCCCCCCCGTGCCTCTGTAAATTCTCTGTCTTTACTAATATTACACATTGCACCCCTCTCGGGATTCTCCGTGATGAAGTGGTCAAGCCGTCTGACTCCTTCTCCGAAGGTTGTATGTTCGATTCCGGGCCGCGTCCTTCATTTCACGAGTGTATTTTTTCGGAGACTCCCGAAGGTCGTCACTGGAGCTACGGAGTTCGTGCTTTGTGCGATGCTTTCCGCGCTGCGGAAAGACACTGAGCCATTTGGGATAAAAACCCGGTGCAATGCAGCCGACCTTGTCGATTTTAAGCTACTTCTTTCATTGCACCCACTCCCATACGAATCCGGATACGCCTTTGTGTGTCATCTGAATTTGCGTATATCCCATTACTGTAAACATAAATTTGTTAGCGAGAAATCACTAGTTGTTTAGCAAAACATCAAAGGAATGTCGCCGCTTTCGATGATTTAAGTTGTTTTTGGACCTATCAAAGACATATTCCTTGGGTGGGGGTAAATATAAGACGGCTGGAGAAATTTCAAAACGATGCAACAGTCAGTTTTCAAAATAATTGATCGTGAATGAAGGCATTCTTTGTGGGACATACTATAATACAATTTCCAATTATAATTCCCCACATATTTCGCAAGCATATTTCTAGTTCAATATACAGCTAGCTCTAATTCTACTAATAATTTATTTAATACATTTTGTTTAGTTATACCACTAATACTATTTCCAATTATAATTCCCCATCTATTTCGCAGCATATTGCTAGTTCTATTCCCAGCCCTACCTCCAGACATTGTCTAGTTACCTCTAGCACAGTTTCCAGTTCTGCGTCTAATCCCATTTCTAACGCCATATCCAAGGCAGACGTCCCCGACTGCCAGAACAAGAACCGGGTTAACGAGACCGCCGCGCTGAACGCCGAGAAGACCTGGTGTGACAAATGCAGACAGACAAGCAATACGCCGACTGTACACTTATAGAATGGCTTTGTCTCTGGGAGAGAGAGGTAACATTGGTTTGGGTCTCTCAGACAAGGATTGAGAGAGAGAGTTAACGAGCGGGTGAAGAAATCGTTTCAGTGACCGCGAGGAACAGGTGGTGCCAATTTTAGTCCAATTATCAGAAGATGTAACCTTGAACTTATGTCTTCTTTATCCTTTCGTTTATCTAAAATGTTTCAGAACTGGTGAACAATGGAGTTTTTTATATCATGTTTGAGCTCTGGTATCTTGTTTTGTTAAACCCTGAGGTCTGTTCCCATTTAATGTTTTTACTACTATTCATAGTCCTGTATTTCTAGACAACGCGGTGGCGTATTTGCCAGCAGTTGCCTTTCCGGCCCGACTATTTTTCATAGTCATGTTTTTGAGGACAGTGATGTTTTATAGAACAATGCTAAAAATTGATTAGGCAGCCAAAATGAGCAATCTGGACATTCTGAGGGAAGCTAAGTCACAAAGACAACTTATCACAAACATCAGATAAAAGTAGTCATCGTTTTCTGCCCATGTTATGAGAAGACATAAAACTGGAACATGTCGGGACAACCGGAAAGATTTGCGAAAAAACAGGCAGAGGGAGACAGCGGGAAGCGATTCTTGACAGTCTTGTGTCATGGCACGGAAGGGAGTCAACGCACGAATTTATCCATGCAGACTGAGATCGCAATTTGTGGAGAGGCATGAACGCCAATGCAGCTGGCAAGGCAATGGATGATGATGATGATGTACCATAGTGGCGAGACGCTTGTTTTAGTGCCTGGTAGTCATAGATTCAAATTCTTATAGGGGTGGATTCGATATTGCTCAATGATATCGGCTCCCAGATCGACCCAACCTAAAATCGGTACTAGAAAATGTTTTGGGAAGTGAAAGCCATCGGCATGATAATGATCACCGAGTGACGATTGGACTATACACATATGGCTTGAGTTGAGCTAAGAACCGACATCACTGCACTCAGGACATTCCCATACGCGCTCTATCCCATCGTTCAACAGTCAGCGAAGAGTCAAACTACTAATCGTTCCCACCGCTATCTGATTAAAAGTTCTCCTGGTCTTCCCTTTCAGTTTTGAGATTCGTCCAGAACCCTTGCCGACCCCCCCCCCCCCCCCCTACCCCGCAATCTCATTCTTTCCACATACGGTATATCAATCTGTTAAACACAATCTGTCAGACATCAAACAAATAAACTACCATATCACACCAACCAATCAATCACAGAAAAACAACCAACCAACCAACCAATCAACCAACCAACCAACCAACTAATAAATCACACACACACACACACACACACACACACAAACCCATCCAGCCAGCCAACCAACCAACCAATCAATCAACCAGGCATCCAAACTAACAATCAACTATCCAGCCAACCAGCCAACCAACCAATCATCCAGCCAACCAACCAGCCAGCCAACCAACCATCCAACCAACCAAGCAAGCAACCAACCAACCAATCAACCAACCATCCAGCCAATCAACCAACCAACCATCCAGCCAACCAACCAACCAACTAACCATCCAGCCAGCCAACCAACCAACCAACCAACCAAATAACCAACCAATCAAACAACTATCCAGCCATCCAACCAAACAATCAATCATCCAGCCAACCAACCATCCAGCCAACCAACCAACCAACCAACCAATCAACCAACCATCCAGCCAACCAACCATCCAGCCAACCAATAAACCAACCAACTAACCATCCAGCCAACCAACCAACCAACTAATCATCCAGCCAGCCAACCAACTAACAAACAAGCCATCCAACAAATCAACCAACTATCCAGCCAGCCAGCCATCTAACCAAGCAACTAACCAACTATCCAGCCAGCCAATCAAACACCAACCAACCAAACAACTCAACTACCAACCAACTAACTAATCAACAACACTTTGCATGAGCTTATACAAAATGCTGTTTTTGCGAATGTATATAAGTAGATGGGTTTCAAATATTATAGACAATTTACACATGATAGCCACAGAGACAGGACATCTGAATAGTAGGACGTCTGAATAGTAGGACATCTGAATAGCAGGACATCTGATTAGTAAGACATCTGAATAGAACTTCCGAAAAAGACATCTGAATAACAGGACATTTGAATAGCATGGCATCTGAAAACAGGACATCTGAATAACGGGACATCTGAATAGCAGGACATCTAAATAGTACATCTAAAAACAGGACATCTGAATTGCTGGACATCTGAATAGCAGACATCTGAACAGCAGGACATCTGAAAACAGGACATCTGAATAGCAGGGCACCTGGCTTACGATAGAGAGAATGTAACACTTTGCACAGGACAAGCCACTGAATACTGATGATAACTCTAAGAATTAAAATTAGTTCTGTATAATAAAAAAAAAAATCTAATTTTTTAACCTCCAATGACAGCAAACCGAACAGATTACCATTTTAAGCGTATTAGACCCTGCAGGGGAGATAATGTAAAACTACCCAGGAGATAACAAAGACACGTCATTCAATTTTTCCTCCAGCTTGTCACATCCTTTTCCTTTTAATCCCTCTTTTAAGTTGCCAGCACAGAGGCTACTCAACTGGCTTCCTGTACCTGTCATCCAGTGATGCCTCGTGTGATGCTGCCCTCGTTACTGCTCCACTTGGATGCTGGTGGTTGCTTGTGAGGGATCGGTAGGACCTGGTTGCAGTTCTTAAGTCCAGTGCGGTGGCGTTCAGGTGAAATGAGCTCTGCAAAGGGGTTGCATCTCTCGAAATGAATCTGATGTAGATATTTCTTCTTCTTCTTCTTCTTCTTCTTCTTCTTCTTCTTCTTCTTCTTCTTCTTCTTCTTCTTCTTCTTCTTCTTCTTCTTCTTCTTCTTCTTCTTCTTCTTCTTCTTCTTCTTCTTCTTCTTCTTCTTCTTCTTCTTCGTCCCCATGTCATTACCTGAAACTCATTTTAGGCTGGGGCGATGAGCATATGTATAGGGTTCCAGCCCTATATTTAAGGAACAATTTTGTGTGTGTGTGCATATCCTTTACAGGACATCGCTGTCAACACCAGCATCTTTCAGCTGTATGTTGATTTCTTGGCAAGATTACGCTCAGTAGTTTGCCATTGCTTTCTGCGCGGCCGGCTCACATACCCCGTAAGTTAATTTTGGCACTCGAACACTCAAACAGCAATACTTCGATGCAGGACTAATTGCTAACTCAAACAGCAATACTTCGATGCAGGACCCATTGCTACACTCAAACAGCAATACTTGGATACGGGACCCATTGCTACACCCAAACAGCAATACTTTGATGCAGGCCCCATTCTTACACTCAAACAGCAATAGTTGGATGCAGGAACTATCTTTTTTCGCATGTCCTTTACAGGACATCGCTGTCAACATCAGCATCTTTCAGCTGATTTTGAATAACGAAGACACAAACAATAGATTGCACGATTTATTGCCTGGCGTACTTCGCTGCATCTCGTCAGGTACATACTGCAGAAATCACACAACATAAAGTGAAATAACTAGATAAATCCTTCAAACTGAAATATAGACATGTTCGCACAGTAATGTCGATTGTCTACCACGGTAATTTTAAACTGACTAACATGTCTTTCTGCTTGCACAAGGACGGCTTACGTAGGTTAATTATCAAATCTTCTGCAAACTTTAACAAACGACTACTTTGTGTGTTGAACAACACACCGAAGGCACTGTCTCTTTCAACTACGTGACCGCTCTCGAGCACATGTCTCGCGACCGATGAAGCAGGGCTGTTCCGGTGTGTCGGCCTGCCTAGGCTACCATCGTCTGTGTGTAGTATCTTGTCGACCCAGTTCGGAATGTGTTCCGACACCCTGTAATGTAACTGTCGCTCTGTTCGATCTATGTAGATGGCCTCGCATCTGCATGTAAACTGATAGATACAATTTGATTTGGCGTACAAAGCTACAGGTTCTTTTACTGCTGGGGTGGGGATCGGTGTGGTTCTGTACCTGATAATTGTAGTTGCAGCACAGAATGTTCGTCCGACTGCTGTGATGAGCCGGTCCTGCAGACGTTGCATTACGTCATCGCCTCGGAAGGTTAACTGGATGAATACTTTGAGTTTAGGGACTGTAGTTTCTTCTGGTTTCGGTTTGGGCTGTTGGCAGTGGCGCTTTATAAATCCTGTGGAGTACCCATTAAGGTTTAAGGCATTCTTCAGAGTTTCAAATTTCTCTGTTAGTGTGTCGTGGGTGCATATCGTCCTAGCACGGTCAAACAGGGTCCGTACTAAGCCCCGTTTGTACTGGACAGGCGCGAAGCTCTGAAAATTTAAGTATTAGCCAGATCATGTTTCTTTAAAGTACACCAATCTTTGAATTGTGCCGTCTGCTCTACGTCTCATTAGGATATCTAGAAATGGCAACGCTTCGTTGTGTTCGTGTTCCATAGATAAAGAGATGTTTATATGTGTCTCGTTCATTGTGGCCTGGAACGACGTCGCTTGTAGCTCGTCTGTGGTGATAATTAGTATATCGCCCACGTAACGACGGTAAAAGGCCAAGTTATTGATTTCTGAGGAACTCTTTTCTTCTAAGTGTGCCATGAAGATGTCCGCTAGAATAGGTCCAAGTGGGCTCCCCATGGCCACTCCGTCAATTTGGCGGTATGACGTTTTTAGAAAGTTGAATTGAATGTTGGCGGTACATAATTTTAATAGCCTCTCTAGAATAGCTGATGGTATGCCTAGTTTTAGTTGTTTGTCTCTAATGCGTTCACTTATTATTTTCACTGCCTCATCTAATGGAACGTTGGTGAATAGGGAGGCTATATCCATGGATGCCATGTGTTTATTATTTATGTCCATACTATCCAATAATTCCACCAGTTCGAATGTATCCCTGAGTATTTTTGGATCAAACGACTGTCGTACTGGCTTTAAAATTTCAGCTAGCCATCTCGCCATTCGGTGTTGTGCAGAGTTAACCATGGACAGGATCGGTCTTAGCGGGATTCCCGGCTTGTGAAGTTTTGGTAGACCGTACATCTGAGGAGTTTGGGAGCCACGCGGTGTGAGCGTTTTTGCAGTGGCCTCACTGATAAGTCCCGCATTCACAAGTGACTGAATCTCTTTCCTAATTTTTGCATCCAGGTCCTCCGACGTGTTGATTATTTGATCTACCCTGAATTTAGATTCATCTGATAATATATCTTCCAGTTTACTCTGGTAGTCTGGCATGTCCGTACATTCGAACTGGTGGAATTATTGGATATTATGGACATAAATAATAAACACATGGCATCCTTGGATATTGCCTCCTTATTCACCAACGTTCCATTAGATGAGACCGTGAATATAATAAGTGAACGCATTAGAGACAAACAACTAAAACTAGGCATACCCTCAGCTATTCTAGAGAGGCTATTAAAATTATGTACTGCCAACATACAATTCAACTTTCTAAACAAGTCATACCGCCAAATTGACGGAGTGGCCATGGGGAGCCCACTTGGACCTATTCTAGCGGACATCTTCATGGCACACTTAGAAGAAAAGAGATCCTCAGAAATCAATAACTTGGCCTTTTACCGTCGTTACGTGGACGATATACTAATTATCACCACAGACGAGCTACAAGCAACGTCGTTCTAGGCCACAATGAACGGGACACATAAAAACATCTCTCTATCTATGGGACACGAACACAACGAAGCGTTGCCGTTTCTATATATCCTAATGAGACGTAGAGCAGACGGCACAATTCAAAGATCGGTGTACCGTAAATAAACATGGACTGGCCAATACTTAAATTTTCAGAGCTTAGCACCTGTCCAGTACAAACGGGGCTTAGTTCGGACCCTGTTTGACCGTGCTAGGATGATATGCACTCAGGACACACTGACAGAGGAATTTGAAACTCTGAAGAATGCCTTAAACCTGAATGGGTACTCCACAGGATTTATAAAGCGCCACTGCCAACAGCCCAAACCTAAACCAGAAGAAACTACAGTCCCTAAACTCAAGGTATTCATCCAGTTAACCTTCCGAGGCGATGACGCTCATCACAGCAGTCGGACGAACATTCTGTGCTGCAACTCCAGTTATCAGGTACAGAACCACACCGATCCCCACCCCAGCAGTAAAAGCTTTGTACGCCAAATCAAATTGTATTTATCAATTTTCATGCAGGTGCGAGGCCATCTACATAGGTAGAACAGAGCGACAGTTACATTACAGGAGGTCGGAACACATTCCGAACTGGGTCGACAAGATACTACACACAGACGATGGTAGCCTAGGCAGGCCGACACACCGGAATAGCCCTGCTTCATCGGTCGCGAGACATGTGCTCGAGAGCGGTCACGTAGTTGAAAGAGACAGTGCCTTCCGTGTGTTGTTCAACACACAAAGTAGACGCTTGTTAAAGTTTGCAGAAGCTATAATAATTAACCTACGTAAGCCGTCCTTGTGCAAGCAGAAAGACACGTTAGTCAGTTTAAAATTACCGTGGTAGACAATCGACATTACTGTGCGAACATGTCTATATTTCAGTTTGAAGGATTTATCTAGTTATTTCACTTTATGTTGTGTGATTTCTGCAGTATGTACCTGACGAGATGCAGCGAAATATGTCAGGCAATAAATCGTGCAATCTATTGTTTGTATCTTCGTTATTCAAATTCACCACGGGGAAACATTGTTTTGAATTTCAGCTCACTGTTGATTTCTTGGCAAGATTACCCTCAGTAGTATGCCATTGCTTTCTGAGCGACCGGCTCACATACCCCGTAAGTTACCGACGCGAAGAGAACCGCTACCGATTCTCGCGCACGTCACGTTACTCCCGAGAGTGTACGGGATTTCGGATAAAGTAGGAACTACTACTACACTCAAATAGTAATACTTCGATGCAGGACCCACTTCTACACTGAAACAGCAATACTTGGATGCAGGACCCATTGCTACACTCAAATAACAATACTTCGATTCAGGACCCACAGCTACACTCAAAAAGCAATATGTGGATGCAGGAGCCACTGCTACATTCAAACAGCAATACTTCGATGCAGGACCCACTATTACACTCAAACAGTATTATTCGCCAGGGGCCGTTGTCTTTGGCGAAGGATATTCGCCACCTTGCACACCGCATTCGAATTCAGCTGCAGGCGATTTGGAAGCCGAACATCCTAGTGTTAATTTTTAACAATGGAATGAGTGTCGGTCGTTCAGAAAGCAATGCGAACTACTGAACCTCAACTTGTCTAGTAAATCAGAAACAGCCTATAAATTCTGGGGTTGATTGAAACTTCCTGTAAAGGACATCCAACTACTTATCATCCACCTGAAACCGCATCCAAAAATCGTGGAAGAAAACGTCCAAATCAGGCAAAGGCGAGTTTGATCAACGAACGCATCACTTCATCTAAGCACGAAGAGATTTGCAGGCACACACACTTTCTCTGGGCATTATGTTTGGGTTTCTTGACAGTGCAATATCTAAAACTTACGGAGGAAGAATTTAAGTTGAGATGAGCTTAGTTTAGTTGATTTGAGTTGAGTTTAGTTGTTGAGTCAAGACATCATTGCACTCGAGGGATTCCCATATGTGCTGCGTCCTCATCTACAACAGTCAGCCTAGAGTCACAGTACTAGTGGTACCATTAGCAGTATGATTATGTGTTCGTATGGCGTTTCCTTTAAGTACTGAGTCCCCGCAAGATTCTCTAGTTACACTCTGCTGTACCATTCTCTCCAAGCCATTGTGATCTATCCCTTCTTCTACAGTCTACACCATACACACGATCCCAAAGTGACTTGACCACGTCTGCCTTATCTCGCACCAATACCCCACCCAGCGGTGCAGACCCAGCATGAGGGAAAGCCTGATGAACCTAGGCCTAAACTCGGTAAGTCCGTATATCCTAACCTCAGTCATGGCATGACTACATTCAAACATGCCTTCCAGCGGATGTGAAGTTCCAGTACTGGTTGTGCATACCCCGCTGCAGAGACCCGAAAACACATGGAGAGGATAATTTAGACAGCGGTGGGAGGACATGATGGAGGTTACAAGAGGCAGGACAGTTTGGCATGGTTTGGTTCAGGACCTATGATCCTGTGGGGAATAAAGGGAGAAGAAGAAGAAGAAGAAGAAGAAGAAGAAGAAGAAGAAGAAGAAGAAGAAGAAGAAGAAGAAGAAGAAGAAGAAGAAGAAGAAGAATATAATACTGAGATAAACAAAACAACAACAATAACATAATAATAACAATAACAATATCAATAATAATAGTACCAATTTCACAGTAACAAAACACACGATGACAACATTAAAGCGAATCTAAAAACACAATTTAATCAAGCGCCCTTTAAAGCGTCCCTTTGATATTTTCATCACGTCATTAACATACGTCCCCCATCCGCTTCCATCACCCCTATCAGATTCTCAACGGATATCGCGCGTGGAAGACCCCACACTCTGGGATTACACCAGCCGGGGGCTCCCAGAGATGACCCACAACGTGTGTTGGTTATCGGACCGTTAGAGCTCAATGTCTCTATCAACCGGTGTTCGCTGCTGTATTGATTTCCGCTTCCGTTAGGGGAGACAATTCGATACATCAGCGGTTCTTACAATTGTGCCTTTAGGAGGGCTGAAATAATTGTGATATTTCGTGTTTTGTTTTTTGTTTTGTTGCGTCGCTTGCTTTGAACTCAGTCTTAGTCTGCACACATGCTATTGCTTCTAGTGCACTGGACCGATTTATGTGGATTAGATTTCCCTTTTACCAGTGTCTCTCGCTTTAAAGAGAACCCACCCTGACTTCGGAGGTACTAGTAATTTACGTCCCTTAAGTCAAGGACGAGAAGTCAACATTTATGTCGTCCCACTGACCTGTGTAGGAGTTGAACCAGCTACATGGGCATCACCACAATGGAAGCTTAAGAGAATGCGCTATTATCCATCCGACCACGTCACATTCCTATATTGTCTGTCTCAACTTAATGTCATAATTCTATATTGTCTGCCTCAAGTTAATTTCATATTAGTATATTGTCTACCTCGAGTTAATTTCATATTCCCAGAGTGTTTGCCTTAACTTAATTTCATATTACTATATTGCCTGCCTCAAGTTAATTTCATATTATTATATTGTCTGCCTAAAGTTAATTTCATATTTCTATACTGTCTGCTTCAAGTTAATTTCATATTACTATATTGTCTGTCTCAAGTTATTTTCATATTTCTACATTGTCTGCCCCAAGTTAATTTCATATTACTATTTTGTCTGCCCCTAGTTAATTTCATATATACTATATTGTCTGCCTCAAGTTAATTTCATATTACTATATTGTCTGCCTAAAGTTAATTTCATATTACTATATTGTCTGCCACAAGTTAATTTCATATTCCTAGAGTGTCTGCTCAAGTTAATTTCATATTTCTATACTGTCTGCCTAAAGTTAATTTCATATTACTATATTGTCTGCTCAAGTTAATTTCATATTCCTAGAGTGTCTGCCTCAAGTTAATTTCATATTCCTAGAGTGTCTGTCACAAGTTAATTTCATATTACTATATTGTCTGCTCAAGTTAATTTCATATTCCTAGAGTGTCTGCCTCAAGTTAATTTCATATTCCTAGAGTGTCTGCCTCAAGTTAATTTCATAATTAATCTACTATACTGCTAGATGTAAGCACAGAAGCAACAAACAATATATTTCTCCATTTATGTCCAGGCCTATTGTGCAGCATCTCGACAGGTGCATAATTTAAAAAAAACAAAATGGGTTAAAAGGCAACAGGATCGTTTATCCCATATAGCTCTACCTCCTCCCGCAGGGCGTCCTGCGGAAAGCATCATACAAAACACGAACTCCGTAGCTCCAACGACGACCACCAGGAGGCTCCGATAAAATTGCACTCGTGAACCGAACGACGTACGCCCGGAATCGAACCGACAACGTTCGGAGCACCGGTAGGCGGAGACTCCCTTTGATGCATAACAAAGAGTTATATATCATGTGAAGTGAATACAGGAATTATTCTTTGGCTGAAATACTTATAACACGAAGTCCCTCGAATTTCTCGAATGTGGAGCATCAGTTATCCCCAATGTTAATCCACATTCACAGTGAAATCCTTCTGTTGGCGTAACACTGTCTAGAACCACCTAATTGCTAACGCATTGATGCAATGCTGGAGTTAATCCTGCTGTAAGGCGAGAATCATGGACAGTAGCAGACAAGTGAGGATTTGTGCGGAAGATGCGTAGACGTGGTTTTATAGAAGAATGATGAGAACGCAGTGAACGGATACAAAGAGAAATAAAGATATCTTGGAATAAGTTCACTCACAAAGAGAACTGGTTACTGGCATCAAAAGAATACAGTCCACATTCTTTGGGCATGTCACGAGAAGGGAAAAGCTGGAGTATGTCACCACAACTTGAAAGTTGGAGGGGAAGAGAGTCAGAGTGAGACCAAGGGAGAAGATGTTGGGGAGTTTGATATCTTGGCATGGGGAACATGTGTATCAGAAATGATTCACAGTAAACGAAACAGAAGGCATGACCGCCAACGCCATACGGCATTGACTATAAGAAGAGGAGATTCTGCTGATGGAGTTCGGCGTGGCTGATATACTTAACTTGTTTAAAATTGTCTTTTGACGACGGGTTAATAGGATCGTTCCGATTAATAATCATGTGACCGAATCAGGCACATTTCGGAATTTAATTTCTTTTTCTGCATTCGTCTTGAATGTTTTAGACGTTATTGCGTTGTGTCTGTTTGCAGCAGAGTTGCGATATTTGCACCTTTCGGCCGACACATCCGACTTCTTCATGCATGTGTTGATTACCTCCCCGTGGGAAATTACTTTGAAAGGTGTTGGTGTCCAACCCTTCATCATGTGCCATGCAGATAAGCATGGGCGGTCATGTTTCGCCATCTCACACGATCATCAGAGTCGTGAATCAGCTCAGTGTTCATGACCCGACCAAGCCACGTGGCCAAGCCATCCAGGTATTTACTTCTCTGTCTTCCCCTTGTTCTTTTCCCTTAAATCTTGCTAGTTCTCACCAAGTTCACTCGCGTATTTCTTCTCATAATTTACCCATACAAATTTGACTGTCTAAGTCTAATTTCTCTAATCAGTTTACGGTTTTCATGTGCCTCTTTCAGGACATGCTCATTGAGTTTTCTGTCTGGCCATTGTATTCTTTGCAGTTTCCTCATAAGCCACATTTCCATTGCCATTCCATGTTTTTCAGCTTGTTTACTCATTGTCCACGCTTTAAGGCGTATAGGAAAGGTTGGTTTATGCAATAAGTCCTTATAATTGGAAGTTAGAAAAAGAGTTCTTGAATGTTACATAGAATCAGTTTTATCATAAGGCTGCGAATCTTTGGCAAGTATTAAACAGGCGAAAAATCCACGGAGGCCTTGGAGATGTGGTTTTATAGAAGAATGCTGAAATTTCTTTAGACAACAAAAATGACCAATATGGACATTTTGAGCGTGGCTAAGTCGCAAAGACAACTTATCACACACATCAGAAAGAGGCAGTCATAAATTTTTTTTGGCCACTTTATGCGAAGGTAAAAACGGGAAAATGTTGTGATAACCGGAAAGACTTTGCGGAAGGAGAGATAGATGAAGACAGCAAGAGAAAATTATTGACAGTCTTGTGTTATGGCACGGAAGGGGGTCGACACAAGAATTGATCCATGCCGTCGGAGATCGCAATTTGTTGAGAAACATGAACGCCCACTCCAGTCGACAAGGCACTTGAAGATGATGAAGAATAAAGGGTTTATTTTTACTTTTACTAACTTTTGAGTACATGGTGTTGTGTGTACGGGCCCAAAACCACACCCCTAGATCAACATCATCATCATCATCAACAACAACAACAACAACAACAACAACAACAACAACAACAACAACAACAACAACAACAACAACAACAACAATGATGCATAGAAGGAGACATGATCACCAACAAGTTGAGAATCCCCGACTACAAGCGACATATCCGCTATCATATCCGCGACAGACAGACAAGCCGCTCATCCAGCGAATGCACGTATCGTTCGTTACGAACGTGAGCTGTGATTGACCCGTGGCCATGCTGATAATCCCCGCACGACTGTTCCACAATCTGTGAGTTCTCTATCCTTTGTTTGTGTGTTTTATCTGTAAAGTACATTAGATGATTTGCTCGTGTGCGAGAGTACGCGCGCGCGTGAGTATATACGTGTGAGAGTGAGTGTGCGCGTGCGAGCGTGCGTGAGCGTGGCAGGAAATAAATAAATGATTGATTTAAAACCGTCGCGACTGTTTAAGCCTCTTTATTCTCTCCTGCTTGAGTGTTAGTGTGAGTGTACTTGTTTGAGCTTTGTTTATTAGTGGGCTCGTATATCTGGATAAGCGATGTTCTTTCTTTCTTTCTTTCTTTCTTTCTTTCTTTCTTTCTTACTTTCTTTCTTTCTTTCTTTCTTTCTTTCTTTCTTTCTTTCTTTCTTTCTTTCTTTCTTTCTGTCTGTCTGTCTGTCTGTCTGTCTGTCTGTCTGTCTGTCTGTCTGTCTGTCTGTCTGTCTGTCTGTCTGTCATTCTTTCTTTCTTTCTTTCTTTCTTTCTTTCTTTCTTTCTTTCTTTCTTTTCTTTCTTTCGGTCTCCTTTTTGTTATTTTAAAATATAAATGCTCAAGCTTTACGAATGGACGCCGATGAGTTACCCAGACCGCCAGAGAATGTAACAACAGTGACACTATTTAAATAAAGAAACCTCAAACACAATGTTGCAAGGTGTATTGTCTGGTATATTTCGCTGCATCTCGTCGGGTGCATACCGCAGAGTTATATTTGATATTTAGCGAACAAACTAGTAATACTTTGGCTGAAATATTATGTACGTAGTCGCTGATATTTCGCTGAGGTTTATCATGAAGTCCTTCTGTTTGCATAGCAACGGCTGGAATCGCTTAATAGAGACTAGTTCTATATATTCGACTTACCTTGTATGTCGCAGGAAGCGACTAAGGAGGGATGGCATGAAACTGGCTACCTGATATTATGGAAAACTTTAGCTGCACGGTCCACTATTTCTAAGCGTTCAGGAACAAGTCTACAATCGGCGTGGCGTCAGTTGACTGAGAACCTATGATCGATTAGAAGATGGAAGGTTTACAAGTACTGAGACATTTACGAGTCATAGTAATACGTTTTTTTTTTCTGTCGGGGGTAAAAAGAAAACCCTAACCTGCACATTTCGCGGCAACTGCTTTAGCCAGATGGTCTTAATTCCTCAGGCTCAAGACACACACATCCCCCTCCCTCATCCTTTCCCCTGTCCTACACAGCAAGATACTATAGGCAGTAGATGAAAGACGTACAACAAGTTGTGTGAAACTAGTTATATAATAATAATGGTGATTATGATAAATATAATAATAATAATAATAATAATAATAATAAGAAGAAGAAGAAGAAGAAGAAGAAGAAGAAGAAGAAGAAGAAGAAGAAGAGGAAGAAGAAGATGAAGAAGAAGAAGAAGAAGAAGAAGAAGAAGAAGAAGAAGAAGAAGAAGAAGAAGAAGAAGAAGAAGAAGAAGAAGAAGAAGAAGAAGAAGAAGAAGAAGAAGAAGAAGAAGAAGAGAAGAAGAAGTTATATCAGTTCCCTGATCTGGTCTTTTCCGCCATAATAACCGCGTTGGTCTTTACGCCAATATAACCGTTAAATCGACCACAACGGTCCAGTGAGTTTCAGACATGAACTGTCAGTCGTGATGTCAGTTTATTTTTCAAATTTCCGTTTCCTAATGAAGCCAAATATGTTATTTCCAGGTCACTGTCTGCTGACCCGGAAGTAAACATGTCATCGGTACCTAGGTAAAGGTCACGGTTAGTGGGAATGGTGTCAGGTTCTTTTATAAACTGGAGGTTACTTCCGGTAGTTGACCTTTTATGTTGGGGGAGGGAGTGGAAAGGAGGTTGAAAGACTAGAGGAGTATAGTGAAGGAGGTGGTTGTAGGTAGTGTGGAGCAGGAGTGAGGTTTGGGTGAGTGTGGAACGGTAAAGAGGTAAGTGGGATGAAGTAGGGAGGTTGGGAAGGAGTAGTTATAAGGCGGTTGAGGACGTGAAGACGTATGAGAGATAAGTACGGTTTCGGGAGGATGTTAGGGCTAAGAATCAATAGGGAGAACATGTGTGGATGGTGTGAAGTGATAAGTCGGTGAGAGTGAAAAGAGGTTGAAGAAGGTGAGAAATGGTAAGTGATAGATTGTGAAGCTGTAGGTAGTATGTTGTGAGGAGTTAGGTGTGGGTGTAATACAATGGCTAGGAGGTGTAAAGTGATGGGTAGATGTTGTGAAGCGGGTTGTAGAAAGTGTGAAGCAGTTGGTGTAAAATGTGGTAAGTTGGTGGTGTGAAGCGATGGGAATGTATTAAGTAGTAGGCATGTGTGAAAAAGCCACTACAAGCTGGGAATCGGTAGGTAGAAGATGAGAAGAGGTGGGTAGAAGATGTGAGTCGGTAAATAGAAGGTGTGAACCGGTTAGTAAGAGAGGTGAAATGGGATACAGGAATTTTGACATGGTGGGTTGGAGGTATACAGTGATAGTTAAGAGGCGTGAAGTGGTAACGAGGAGGTGTGAAGTGATAAGTAGGCAATGTGAAGTGGTAGGTAGGAAGTGTGAAGTAAACGGGAAGAGTTGTGAAGCGGTGGATAGGTAAACGTTGTGAATGTATGGTCTGAGGTGTGAAGAGAAGGGTAGAGTGGAAGATGAGAGGCTGTGAACCAGTTGGTAGAATATAAAGTGGAGGATTGGAAATTGTGAAGCGTTATGTAGAAGGTGTGAAATTGTAGGTAGGAAGTGTGTGTCACTAGGTAGGAGACGGGAATATATAAACTGAAGTTGTGAAGTGTTAGGTAGTAACTGATAAGGGGGTTGGTTTAGTGTCAGTAGTATGTAACGTTCTACCTAAGTAGAAAATGATGTGCATTACGTCATATGTGACGTCATATTTTACTATATAAAGAGTCTAGCACATCATAAAATCTGCACCGCATAGGTCAAAGTTAGATCAGAAAGCTCCATCCATCATGTGCCATGCTACGTGGACAAGCCATCCAGGTATTTACTTCACGGTCTTCCCCTAGGTCTCTTCCCCTCGATCTTGTCAGTATTCACCAAGTTCTCC
Organism: Cepaea hortensis; assembly: GCA_963921405.1. NCBI lineage: Eukaryota > Metazoa > Mollusca > Gastropoda > Stylommatophora > Helicidae > Cepaea > Cepaea hortensis. The sequence goes on along the minus strand of OY992876.1, from coordinate 308,563,136 downwards.
AATTCATTTCTTCTCATAACATGCCCAAAATATTTTGACTCTCTACTTCTAATGTCTCTAATCAATTTACGATCTTCATTTGTTTCTTGAAGGACTTGTTCATTGCTTTTTTTCCCCTCCTGTCCATAGTATTCATTGCATTTTCCTCAGAAACCACATTTACACAGCTAGGGGGAGATAATTCATCTTTATCTAAAGAAAGTAACAGTGATATATGAAAATGTGTGTGTAACGTCCAACAAATAGTAAAACAAGATACAAGAGTAACAAACTCATCTTCAACACTTATAGATCACATTTATGTAACTTGCTCGGACAACATCCTAGAATGCACCGTGCCCAATTGTGCAGTGAGCGATCACTACCCAATATGCTTCACATGGTCTAAACAAGGAATTAAAACTCCAAAACATAAACACATAACTGTAAAATATAGAAGCTACAAAAATTTCAACCAAAACGCATTTTTACATGACTTGCTCAGTTCACCTCTAGACAATGTTTATCAACTTCCATACCCGGGTGATGCTTTGGAATCCTGGATGAAGATCTTTATTGAAGTGTTTGATAGACATGTGCCAATCAAGGAAGGTCGAGTAAAACATCACGTCAAACCACCTTGGATCACCCAGGAAATACTTGAAATTATGAGAGACAAAGATAAGGCACATAAAAAGCGAGATCTCAGCACATACCGTACACTTAGAAACAAAGTTCAATAAACCATACGAAAAGAAAAGAAAAACTACTTTAAGAACTTTGTAATGGATAAAACAAATAGTAAGGATATATGGAAGGCAATTAACACCTTGACAAACAAGAATAACTTCTAAAATTCATTACCATAAAATCCTATCTCATGCGACCAATTCAGTAACTTTTTTTTTCAAAATGACATAGATCAGTCAAAGGCTTCAATATCAAATTCTCCTTGCAACTTATCTTTACTGTCATCGTTTTGCGAGAACAGGTGCTCCCGGGATATCCTTTCTGACATACCGCTAATGACAGTCACTGAAGTATTCACTTACCTCAGTAACCTAAAAAACACAAACTCATCTGGGTTAGATGAAATCAGCAATCGGATTCTCCGCTATGCTGCGCCAGTGATCTGTGTGTCACTAACCTATGTATATAATCAGTGTCTCACCAAAGGTCACTTTCCATCAGCTCTCAAAATCGCTAAAGTGTATCCTCTCCTTAAATTTGATTCTTTGGACACTGGTCTCCCGAACAATTATAGACCCATTTCTTTACTATCATCACTATCTAAATCACTAGAAAAACACACCCATAAGGTAACATTACAGTATTTAGATCGCAACAAGCTTATAGTTGACAGTCAATCAGGATTTCGACCAAAATATTCTTGCCACACGGCCCTAACAAACATGATAGAAAATTGGCACAAGAATATAAATAACAGCAATCTATGTGGAGCTGTGTTTATCGATTTCAGGAAAGCATTTGATATGACAGACCATGCTATTTTAATTTTTAAAAACTAGAGACAATGAAAATTGGCCCTAATATTGTGACGCTAACATCTTTTCTGTCAAACAGATAGCAAGTAGTATCATACAACAAATCTCTGTCCCAAACCACTACCTTCAATACTGGAGTACCGCAAGGCTCTATTCTTGGCCCTCTATTATTTGTCGTATATTTTAATGATCTACCTTTGCATCTTTCGTCGTCCTGCGATCTATTTGCAGATGACTGTACAGTGTATACAAATGCTGAAAGCAGTAATTTGCTGGAGTCATCTCTTTGCAACAAGAATTAAATAATGTAGTTAGGTGGAGCTATGCGAACCGTATGCAAATTAACATCACTAAAACAAAATCTATGTTATTAACAACCAGACAAAGACTTCAAACTCTAAATTCACACAGATCACTTCACCTTCA
>OY992876.1:308526049-308561026 GCA_963921405.1 Cepaea hortensis | reverse complement strand
CATTACCAGAGCTGTCAACTGTCATAGTTTTTTTTTCTTCTTCCTCCCTCCTCCTCCTCCCCGCTCCCAAAATACGTACGTAAATATATGATGATGATGATGAAAGAATCCCCGAACCAAAACGCTAGGGAAAGGGAAAGAAAATGACGTGACTACACAGAATCGTCACACGGCAATCATCATCATCAAGTGCCGTGCCGGCTGGCGTAGGCGTTCATGGCTCTCCGTAGATCTCAGTCTTTGGTTTTTTGGATCAACTCTGCTGCTGATATTCCTCCATGCCACGGCCATATCAATAACAATTCATCTTTTTATGTGTAAGGAAGTTATCTACAGTCGTGTAGAAGGGAAGAAACTAGACGAGTATGAATTCGGAATGGCGAACTCTCTACCCTCTCTTCTCCTCCCTCTACCTCCTCCTCCACCCTTCTCCTCTTCCTCCTCCCTCTCATCCCCTCTCCCTCCTCCCTCCTCCTTCTCCCTCTTCCTTCTCCCTCTTCCTCTCCCCTCCTCCTCATCCTCCTCCCTCCTACCCCTCCGCCTCCTCCCCCCCCCCCCCCTCATCTTCCTCCTCCTCCCTCTCCCTCCTCATCCCTCTCCTCCTGCCTCCCTCCTCCTCCTCCTGCCTCCTTCTCCCTCATCATCCTCCCCTCCTCCTTCTCCCTTCTTCTCCTCTCCCCTCTTCCTCCTCCCTACCTCCTTCCTCCTCCCTCCACCCTCCTTCTCCCTTCTCCTCTTCTTCCCTCCTCCCTTTCCTCCTCCTCCTCCTCCCTCTACCTCCTCCTCCCCCTACCTCTTTCTCCTCCCTCCTCCTCCCCTTCCACCTCTCTTTCCTTCCTCCCCTCCTCATTCTCCCTCCTTCCCTCTCCCTCCTTCCTCCTCCTCCTTCCTGTCCTCCCTCCCCCTCCCCTCCCACTCCCCCTCCTCCTTCCTCCTCCTACCTCTCCTCCTCCTCACTCCTCCTCCTCCTCCCTCTACCTTCTCCCTCCTCCTCCCTTCACATTCCTCCTCCTCCCTCTTCCTCCTCCTCCCTCCTCCTCATCCCTCCTCCTACCTCCTCCCTCATCCCTTCTCCTCCCTTCTCCTCCTCCCTCCTCCTCCTCCCTCTACCTCCTCCTCCCTTCACATTCCTCCTCCTCCCTCTTCCTCCTCCACCCTCCTCCTCCTCATCCCTCCTTCTCCCTCCCTCCTCCTCCTCCCTCCCCTCCTCGCCCTCCTCCTTCCCCTCTTCCCTCTCCTCCTCCTCACTCCTCCTCCTCCCTCCTCCTCCTCCCTCTACCTCCTCCCTCCTCCTCCCTTCACATTCCTCCTCCTCCCTCTCATCCTCCTCCCCTCCTCCTCCTCCCTCCTCCTCCCTCCTCCTCCTCCCTCCTCCTCCTCCCTCCTCCTCATCACTCCTCCTCCTTCTTCCTCCCTCCTCCTCCCTCCTCCCCTCCTCCTTCCTCCTCCTCCCTCTCCGCCTCCCTCCCTCCTCCTCCTCCCTCCTCCTCCTCCCTCCTCCTCCCTCCTCCTCCCTCTACCCCTCCTCCTCCTCCCTCTACCTCCTCCCCCTCCTCCCTTCACATTCCTCCTCCTCCCTCTTCCTCCTCCTCCCTCCTCCCTTCTCCGCCTCCCTCCTCCTCCTCCCTCTACCTCCTCCCTCCTCCTCCCTTCACATTCCTCCCTCCTCCCTCCTCCTCCTCCCTCCTCCTCTTCCTCCTCCTCCTCCCCCTCCTTCCTCCTCCTTCTCCCTCTTCCTCCTCCTCTTCCTTCTCCTCCTTCTCCCTCCTCCTTCTCCCTCTTCCTCCTCCCTCTTCCTTCTCCCTCGCTCCTCCCTCCTCCTACTCTCTCCTCATCCTCCCTCCTCCTCCCTCTCCCTCCTCCTCCCTATCCTCCTCCTGCTCCCTTCTCCTCCTGCGTTCTCCTCCTCCCTCCTTCTCCCTCCTCCTCCCTCTTCCTCATCCCTCCTCCTCGCCTCCTCCTCCACCCTACTCCTCCCTCCTCCTCCTAATCCCTCCTCCTCTCTCCTCCTCCCTCCTCCTCCCTCTACCTCCTCCCCCCTCCTCCCTTCACATTCCTCCTCCTCCCTCTTCCTCCTCCCTCCTCCTCTCTCCGCCTCCCTCCTCCTCCTCCTCCCTCTACCTCCTCTCTCCTCCTCCCTTCACATTCCTCCTCCTCCCTCCTCCTCCCCTCCTCCTCTTCCCTCCTCCTCCTCCCCCTCCTTCTCCTCCTTCTCCCTCCTCCTTCTCCCTCTTCCTCCTCCCTCTTCCTTTTCCCTCCGCCTCCGCCCTCCTCCTACTCTCTCCTCCTCCTCCCTCCTCCTCCCTCTCCTCCTCCTGCATGGGCGAAATAGAGAACACACTGAACCGTTCAACAGGGATTCATTGTCAAAGAAATGTGGTTATTAAGACAAACGAAAGTGAGGGAAATGAAATACTTTGGGCGTGTAGAGTCTGGAAAAGATGTATATGGAGGGAGGCCTAACGAGTAAGCGGACAAGAGGAAAACCCAACATGGATGGGTATATCTTATATATAAAAGGCGATCTCCGTCCGTCTGTCTGTCTGTCTATATGTCCCTAATGCGCTCGCGAACGGCCCATCCCATTGAGATGAAATTTTTTACACGTCTTCCTTTCATTCCAGCGCAGCCCACTGTCATATTTTTTTAGTATGAAATCGGCTGCTTACCCAAAATTATTTCATTTTTCATTATAATTTCATCTATCTCAGGGGACTTAACTCTGTAAAAGTTATTTCAAGGGGCATAACTTTTCTGTATAACTTATAGTCATATTGTGGCATCGTTTTCAAAGATTTATAAACTCTTTGTCCATAGTTATGTACCGGCATATGAGTTATAATAAATAATGATACAATCTGTAAGGCATTTTCAAAGTTTTCATAAAAATAATGCATAATGCATAACATTGTAACTCATCTTTTTTTGCTTAAAGAATGAATAAATAATAGTTACCTTATCTCTATCAAGTTTGAAGATTTTATATTTCTTTACACTGTCGCCAACTCTAAGAAGACATGGAACAACCTCAGCCATTATTATATCTACAGGCATATGCGTTATATTCCTCCTCCTCCTCCTCTCCCCTCCTCCACCTCCTACCCTCTTCCTCTTCTCCTCCCCCTCCTCCCTCTCCCTCCTCCATCCTCCTCTTCTCTCTTTCTCCTCCTCCTCCCCCCATCCTCCTCCCTCTTCCTCCTCCCAGCTCCTACTCCTCCTTTTTCTTCTTCTTCTGCTGCTGCTGCCGCTGCTCCATTTACCCAGACAGATAGACAAACAGATAGACAGACAGATAGACAGTCGGGAACGGGAACTTATATGACTACTTATATGAATTAAATGAGATGCTCCCCACCAGGGACTGGGCGAAACCGGGCAGGGTCAGGCAGACAGATAGACAAACAGATAGACAGACAGATAGACAGTCGGGAACGGGAACTTATATGACTACTTATATGAATTAAATGAGATGCTCCACACCAGGAGCTGGGCAATGCCGGGCCGGGTCAGACAGACAGACAGACAGACAGACAGACAGACAGACAGACAGACAGACAGACAGACAGACAGACAGTCGGTAACGGGAACGGGAACTTATATGACTACTTATATGAATTAAATGAGATGCTCCCCACTAAGGTCTGGGCGAAGCCGGGTCGGGTCAGCTAGTCTTATATATAAAAAAGGATCTCCGTCCAAATGTATGTCCTTTATGCGTTCGCGAACGGCCCATCGATTGAGATGAAATTTTCTACACGCCTTCCTTTCAATCCAGCGCTGCCAACTGTGATATTTTATTAGTGTGAAATCGCCTGCTTACTCAGTATTATTTCATTTTTCATTTTTCATCATAATTTCATATATCTCAGGGGGACCTAACTCTGTAAAAGTTATTTCAAGGGGCATAACTTTTCTGTATAACTTATAGTCATATTGTGGCATCGTTTTCAAAGATTTATAAACTCTTTGTCCATAGTTATGTACCGGCATATGAGTTATAATAAATAATGATACAATCTGTAAGGCATTTTCAAAGTTTTCATAAAAATAATGCACAATGCATAACATTGTAACTCATCTTTTTTTGCTTAAGAAGTTACTGTAGTCATGCAGGTGATTAGAAAGAGTTTTCATTAAAAATAATGGATGGTGTGTGGAAAGACATTCTTTTAAGTTACTTTTTTTGTTGTATGAATTTAATGAGAACTTATATGACTACTTATATGAATTAAATGAGATGCTCCCCACCAGGGACTGGGCGAAGCCGGGCAGGGTCAGGCAGACAGATAGACAGACAGACAGACAGATAGACAGTCGGGAACGGGAACTTATATGACTACTTATATGAATTAAATGAGATGCTTCACACCAGGAGCTGGGCGATGCCGGGCCAGGCCAGACAGACAGACAGACAGACAGACAGACAGACAGACAGACACAGACAGACAGACAGACAGACAGACAGACAGACAGACAGACAGTCAGTCGGTAACGGGAACGATAACTTATATGACTACTTATATGAATTAAATGAGATGCTCCCCACCAGGGTCTGGGCGAAGCCGGGCAGGGTCAGCTAGTAATCTATAAGTCTATAATATAACAAACTCACAGATGTTTATACAAGGATAGACAACCTCACAGATGTTGGTACAAAGATAGACAAACTCACAGATATTGGTACAAAGATATATAAACTCATAGATGTTGGTACAAGGATAGACAAACTCACAGATATTGGTACAAGGATAGACAAACTCACAGATGTTGGTACAAGGATAGACAAACTAGAGATGTTGGTACAAGGATAGACAAACTCACAGATGTTGGTACAAGGATAGACAAACTCACAGATGTTGGTACAAGGATAGACAAACTCACAGATGTTGGTACAAGGATAGACAAACTAGAGATGTTGGTACAAGGATAGACAAACTCACAGATGTTGGTACAAAGATATATAAACTCATAGATGTTGGTACAAGGATAGACAAACTCACAGATATTGGTAGAAGGATAGACAAACTCACAGATGTTGGTACAAGGATAGACAAACTAGAGATGTTGGTACAAGGATAGACAAACTCACAGATGTTGGTACAAGGATAGACAAACTCACAGATGTTGGTACAAGGATAGACAAACTCACAGATGTTGGTACAAGGATAGACAAACTCATAGATGTTGGTACAAGGATAGACAAACTCACAGATGTTGGTACAAGGATAGACAAACTCACAGATATTGGTACAAGGATAGACAAACTACAGATGTTGGTACACGGATAGACAAATTCATAGATGTTGGTACAAGGATAGACAAACTCACAGATGTTGGTACAAGGATAGACAAACTCATAGATGTTGGTACAAGGATAGACAAACTCACAGATGTTGGTACAAGGATAGACAAACTCACAGATGTTGGTACAAGGATAGACAAACTACAGATGTTGGTACAAGGATAGACAAACTCACAGATGTTGGTACAAGGATAGACAACTCACAGATGTTGGTACAAGTATAGACAAACTCACAGATGTTGGTACAAGGATAGACAAACTCACAGATGTTGGTACAAGGATAGACAAACTCACAGATGTTGGTACAAGGATAGACAGATTCACCGATGTTGGTACAAGGATAGACAAACTCACAGATGTTGGTACATGGATATATAAAGTCACAGATGTTGGTACAAGGATATACAAACTCACAGATGTTGGTACATGGATATATAAAGTCACAGATGTTGGTACAAGGATAGACAAACTCACAGATGTTGGTACATGGATATATAAAGTCACAGATGTTGGTACAAGGATAGACAAACTCACAGATGTCGGTACAAGGATAAGATTAACTCATAGATGTTGGCACAAGGAAACAAAAACTCGTATATGTTGGTACACGGATAGACAAACTAACAGATGTTGGTACAATGACAGACAAACTCACATATGTTATATAAACAACACATTTCTCTGACAGATGTAGTAAGGAGATAGGTTATCAACTGTCAATGCAAAGACATGCTGAAAACATCGTTACTGCGACGCAGAATCTCACACTGTCGAATCACATAGCTATCACAAAGGAACACAATCGAAACACATCTAGACAGCCGGGCGCGCGCGGCTACGCGCGCACACACACACACACACCCACACACACACACACAGAGTTTGTCAAGACAACACACACTCCAAGACTAACCAGACACGTAACTTTTCAAAATCATTCAAGAGAGAAATAAGACAAAGTTACTCGAGTGAGAAATAAGACAAATATCTAACCGGGTATGACGTCGTGTTAAATCCGGGTGTCTATCCATCCATACATCTAAAACATGAAACGGTGGATTCATTCACTGCCTTGCTAGTCTATCAGTCTGCCTGTCGATCAAACTCTCAAATTGAACAAGCCTTCCATTGCTAGTAGATCTTACAGGACACACTAAACAACATGAACATTGAAAGCTTTAGTTGCCATTCCTGGTTTCGACCCTGTCACCTGCAAATGACGACATGGCCCAGCTGTAGGAACAAGTGCACTTCGACGCATGGTCAACTACTTCCTTCCGCTTCTTAGAGTGCGAATCTATACGTGTGAATTTTTTGATGAGCTGTCTTAGTGGCCTCAAGGCTTCTCCAATTCTTCTTATTCTGCTGCGTTCATCCGGAGTTTTTTTTTTCCTTTTCCGGACGTGATTGCGTTGTGCCTGTTTACAGCAGAGCTGCATTCTTGCGCCGTTAGGCCGACACATCCGACTTCTGCGGGCATTTGTTGAACGGGTTAACCTTCCCGGCTTCCCCAATTGATATGTCTGTGTATTCCATTGTTAGATCTCTGTCTGTCTGTCTGTCTGTCTGTCTGTCTGTCTGTCTGTCTGTCTGTCTGTCTGTCTGTCTGTCTGTCTGTCTGTCTGTCTGTCTGTCTGTCTGTCTGTCTGTCTGTCTGTCTGTCTGTCTGTCTGTCTGTCTGTCTGTCTGTCTGTCTTCAGAACTCTTATTGAAGTTTCTTTATGTCTCCAAAGGTCACCAAATGGCTAAAACCCCGGCTTACGTGTGTGGGGGATAACTTGATTCTAACGTGCATACATTGCAGTTTTCATCATCATCATCATCATCATCATCATCATCATCATCATCATCATCATCATCATCATCATCATCATCAACAACAACAACAACAACAACAACATCATAATCATTGTCTTCTACTTCTGTTGTCAAGTTTCGTGATGATAAATAGTTGACATTCCAGCGTCGTATAGGTTTCACTTGATACTGTCATTTCATGTGTCTGTGCAATGTTTTTGATGTCTTCAATCTATTTTCTCTTGTATCACCAGTGCTGGTAGTTGATGGTGTTTTATTCAAACGAGATGGCCGAACCATTTACTCTCCGTCCTTTCCATATATGTGGCTCAATGTGTTGATCCCACAGTATGTTTGATAATATAATTTCTTACCCGGTACCGGATAATTGAGCAGGTGTTGATTTTGCGTTAGTTTGGTTTGGATATTGTCCAAGGTTGACATTGGTAGAATAGTGTGATTCGGATAATGTCCAAGTTTGACATTGGCAGAATAGTGTGATTTGGGTAATGTTCAAGTTTGACATTGGTAGAATAGTGTGATTTGGATAAGGTCCATGATTCACACTGGTAGAATAGTGTGATTTAGATAATGTCCATGATTGACATCGGTAGAGTAGTGTGATTTAGATAATATCCATGATTGACATCGGTAGAGTAGTGTGATTTGGATAATGTCCTTGATTGACATCCGGTGTATAGGTTTGGTATGAATATGATGATCGGCGGATGGCCTATTGGCTAGAATGACCAATACTAATCTGTTCTAACCCACGGTAAAGTGTGAATATTTTGGGCGGGGGGGGGGATGAACACAACGTCCTGCAAAGATTTTGCAACATGTTTTAATAGAATTACGACGGACAGAATACATGCTGTTTCTAGGTGTACACCCACAATACATAATGGTTTCGAATTATAAGGTAGAAACTAGTCCAAAGTTCTCATTCTCCTCCACTATTCTCTTGTAGTTAAATATGTTCACTATACCTGGAAGAATTCTGTAATTCAAGGCAGCTTAAATTATTTAATAGCAATAATCGATCTTGTCGGGGGGTGGGAAATATTTGTTTTATTCTCCCAATAGCGTTGCTATAAATAGAACAAAGAGAGGGAAATAATTCGACAATATAAAAAAACATCATGTCACCAGATTCAATATTATACCATGCATTGACATGGCGAGGGCATTGGCAAATCTGAGGGGTTCTTTCTGTCTGTCTGTCTTCTTTTTTTTCTAGCTGTTTTCGTTTTGTCTATTTGTGTTTCTTTATGTCAATATTAGAAGGGACTTATTATTTCACAGTGAGCTCACCGGATGTTTTAAGAGAGCTCTTAACATTTCGGCCATACGACTTCTACGCCGACGACCTGAATAATTATGATGATGATGATGGCCCGAAAGAGGCGGGGGAAGGCAAAATGAGAATGAAGAAGAGGGTAAGGAGAAGGTTATGGAAATTATGAGAAGAAACTAACGCACGAACGAAACAAACAACTTTATTTTCAAAGGGTTAGATTTGGGCACAGAGGCCTGTCTGACATTTTGCCCTTCTCATCTCTCTGCGCTCATACATTATGAGGAGTGGGAGGAGAAAGAAGTGTTAAAGAAGGCAGAAGATGGAGGAGAACAGGAGGATGAGTGAAAGATGAAGAAAGAGAAAATGAGAAGACTGAAGAGTAGAAATATACATGTATGCTTGCTTGGCAACGGGGCCCAATGCCTTTGCGTTTAAAGTTCCCGTGCGCTGATAGCTTTGTAGTGCCTACACCGGTCAATCAATCAGTCAATCAATCATGTGCCATGCCGGAATGCGTGGGCGGTCATGACTCGCCATTTCACTCGATCCCCAGAGTCGTGGATCAGCTCAGTGTTCTGTCTCGACCATGCCATGTGGCCTTCTCGGTCTTCCTCTTGGTCTGTTCCCTTCGATCTTGCCAGTTGTCACTAAGTTCTCCAATCCATTTCTTCTCATAACATGTCCAAAAAATTTTGACTGTCTACGTCTAATTTCTCTAATCAGTTTACGATGTTCATTTGTCTCCTGTAGTACTTGGTCATTGGTTTTTCTGTCTGTCCATGGTATTCATTGCATTTTCCTCAGAAACCACATTTCTGCAGCCATCAGATGTTCAGCTTGACTGCTCATTGTCCAAGTTTCACGTCCATACAAAAGAACAGGCTCTATGTATCCCCTCAACACTCTTTTACTCGTTTCAATTGACATCTTTTTATTGGTCAGAATGTTTTTCATCTTGCTAAAGGCTACTTTCGCCATGGCGATTCTTGTTCTAATCTCTTCAAGGCATATCCCATCAGATGTTATGACTGTTCCAAGATAACTGTACCGATTCACTTGTTGAAGAATATTTCCATTTACTTGTATATTACATTGTGGCACTTCTTTCTTCCTAGTGACGACAATAACCTGAGTCTTTTTACAATTTAATTCTAACCCCAGTTGCTCACTGTGTACAACAACCGCATCTGCTAATTGTTGCAGGTCTTGCGCATTGTCTGCAATTAATACTGTATCATCTGCATATCTAATGTTATTGATGTTTCTTCCACCAATGCTGATTCCATTTATATCCTCTACATTTCTGAAAATATTTTCACTGTATAGGGAAAAAAGATCTGGAGACATCAAACATCCTTGCCTAACACCTCTCTTAATTGGCTGATACTGTCCCACTTCATTATCAATCCTTATTGCAGCTTGTTGTTTCCAATATATGTTTTTTATAAGTCTAATGTCTTTCCCATCAATTTGTAGATCTGCAAGCATATCCACCATGTTGACATGTCTAACTCTATCAAAAGCCTTTGTATAGTCAATAAAGCAAAGATGTATATCCTTGTTTACTTCTATAGCACGTTCAATAACTGTTCGCAGCATATACACAGCATTTACTGTACCCTTTCCTTCTACAAACCCGCATTGTTCTTCCCCTATTTCAGGTTGTATCTTCTTCCTCACTCTTTGCATGATAATTCTTAGCAAAATCTTTGTGATGTGACTCATTATACTAATTGTTCTATGTTGATCACATTCCAACGTTCCTGATTTCTTTGGGATTGCAATAAATACAGAGTTACATAATTGAGGAGGTATATCTCCTGTATCATATAATGTGTTCAGCAGTCTGGTGACTTGCTCTAGTCCAAATTCTTCTAAAGCTTTAATCATTTCTGTTGTGATGTTATCTGCACCGGGGGCCTTGCCAGCTTTCATATGCTTAAGAACATTTCGAACCTCCATCTCCAAAATTGGCGGTCCTTCATTATTAAATCTAATATCATACTGTTCGTCTCTGTTATCATCATAAAGGTGTTTCACATAGTCTGTCCATACATGTAGAATCTGGTCTTTTTCTATTATGATTTTGCCATCTTTAGTTTTTAGACACCCTGTTGATGTACTTGTTCTTTTATTAGTAAGTTCCTGAATTCTTTTGTGCACTAATTTGGTATTTTGACTGTTGTGTTGGTTTTCAATTTCTAAGCACTTTTCCTCAAGCCATGCTTCTTTTGCCTCCTTACATAATATTCTGACTTGTCTGTGAATTTCTTCATATTTGACAGAATTATTTTTGTTGAGTCTTCTTGTTTCCATGAGGTGTAACATTTCTTCAGTCATCCATTTCTTACGACTCACCTTCTTTAATTTTGGAATAGTTGTTTCTGCAGCCACATTGATTGAATTCTTCAACGTTTCCCATTGATCATCCACATCCTGGAATAATATCTCTAGATCAGACAATATTTCAAATCTGTTCTGTACTTCTATGTTGAATTTGTTTTGTATTTCCGTGTCATTACTCAATGTACACAATCATATTTAGTGTTTCCTGTTATATACTTGACTTTCTTCAACTTTATCCTCAATGTTCCTGTGAGTAATCTGTGGTCACCATAACAATCAGCACTGGGAACTGTTTTTGCTAGTGTTAGCGCGTTTCTAAATATTCTGCTAATGAGAATGTAGTCAATCTGGTTTCTAATCCTGCTATCAGGACTCCTCCATGTCCATAATCTTCTAGGGTATTGCTTAAACCAGGTGTTTCCTACAATCATTTCCTGTTCTTTTGCCTACTCTACGAGTCTGTATCCTCTTTCATTTCTCTCTCCTAGACCATAGTTTCCTACTGTGTATCTATCCCCTTGATTTCCTACTTTTGCATTGAAGTCCCCTATTATGATGTAAAGAATATGCAAAAAAAAAAAAAAAAAAAGTGCTACTAATACTACTACTAATTTTGCTGCTGCTACTATTACTGCTAGTTTTTATTGCTTGTAAGTTATGGTGTATGCTCGCGGGTTATCTTTCCCTATTGACAGTGTCACACGCCATCAAATAAACCCACTCTGACTTCTCAGATATTTATAATTTACACTCCATGTCAAGAAGGAGAGAAGTCAACATTTTTGTTCATCTGTCCGGTGTAGGACGTGAACCTACTACCCTGTCTATGGTCGCCAGAGAAAGTTTAAACGCACATGTGTGAACCTGTCGGTCACGCTGACCTACACATATATACATATGGATGGATGAATGGATGGATGAATGAATGGATGGATGGATGGATGGATGGGTGGATGGACGGACAGACGGATGGAGAGACGGACGGACGGATAGATGGATGGATGAATGGATGGATGGAAGGACGGACGGATGGACCTATGGATGGATGGATTGATGGATGGACAGATGGACGGGCGTATGGATGGATGGAAGGATGGATGGATGGATGGATGCAAGGATGGATGGATGGATGAATGGTTGGATGGACAGACATGCGGACGGATAGATGCATGGATTAATGGATGGATGGACGGACGGACAGACGGAAGGATGGATGGTTGAGTGGATAGATTGGTGGATGGATGGATGGAAGGATGGACGGATGGATGGATGGATGGACATACAGATGGACGGACGGACGGATGGATGGATGGATGGATGCGTGGGTGGATGGATGGATGAATGGATAGATGGATGATGGATGGATGGCTGCATGCATGGATGGATGAATGGATAGATAGGTGCTTGGATAGATGGATGGATGGATGGATGGATGGATGGATGGACGTATCGACCGACCGACCGACCGATCGACAGTCAAACAGACAGACAGACAGACAGACAGACAGACAGACAGACAGACAGACAGACAGACAGACAGACAGACCACAACTTATTTCAATCCCTGTTAGTTTAATATCCTTTACATGACGTCAAAGTCAACCGCGGATTGTTTTGCTGTTTTGATTTCTTGGCAAGTTAACGTTCAGTATAGCTCGCAATTGCTTTCTGAACGACCAGCGCTCGTACCATTGTATGAAAATCAGCCCAACTCGGTTTGCTTCTACATCCCCCGCAGATGTGTTTCGAACGCGGTAATCGGGATTATGAACTGCGTTCGTAACTCGTTCCCTACAACCACGGCTGGACTCGGTAAGTCGGGGAATTCTGGATCGCACTTCCACTATCCCACATCCCACAGCGCCGGCTACCCCCATAATAAACCAGTATAATATCCCCGTGGGCTTGAACCGGCGTACTTAATACCGAAAAGTGAATTCCAGTCACACTGAATCAACCAGGAGCGTAACATAAAGCTTGATCTACCCAGTCAGATACATATAAATGAGGCAGAAGGATCACTTGTCGTTTTTTGTGGAACTGTTTACAAGAAATTCGATGTGGCGTTTCCACACGAGGGACTTCATATGCGGCTAATGGGAACAGGCTGCTGAATATATTTCTTATATTATCTATCTATCTATCTATCTATCTATCTATCTATCTATCTATCTATCTATCTATCTATCTATCTATCTATCTATCTATCTATCTATCTATCTATCTATCTATCTATCTATCTATCTATCTATCTATCTATCTATCTATCTATCTATCTATCTATCTATCTATCTATCTATCTATCTATCTATCTATCTATCTATCTATCTATCTATCTATCTATCTATCTATCTATCTATCTATCTATCTATCTATCTATCTATCTATCTATCTATCTATCTATCTATCTATCTATCTATCTATCTATCTATCTATCTATCTATCTATCTATCTATCTATCTATCTATCTATCTATCTATCTATCTATCTATCTATCTATCTATCTATCTATCTATCTATCTATCTATCTATCTATCTATCTATCTATCTATCTATCTATCTATCTATCTATCTATCTTATCTATCTATCTATCTATCTATCTATCTATCTATCTATCTATCTATCTATCTATCTATCTATCTATCTATCTATCTATCTATCTATCTATCTATCTATCTATCTATCTATCTATCTATCTATCTATCTATCTATCTATCTATCTATCTATCTATCTATCTATCTATCTATCTATCTATCTATCTATCTATCTATCTATCTATCTATCTATCTATCTATCTATCTATCTATCTATCTATCTATCTATCTATCTATCTATCTATCTATCTATCTATCTATCTATCTATCTATCTATCTATCTATCTATCTATCTATCTATCTATCTATCTATCTATCTATCTATCTATCTATCTATCTATCTATCTATCTTATCTATCTATCTATCTATCTATCTATCTATCTATCTATCTATCTATCTATCTATCTATCTATCTATCTATCTATCTATCTATCTATCTATCTATCTATCTATCTATCTATCTATCTATCTATCTATCTATCTATCTATCTATCTATCTATCTATCTATCTATCTATCTATCTATCTATCTATCTATCTATCTATCTATCTATCTATCTATCTATCTATCTATCTATCTATCTATCTATCTATCTATCTATCTATCTATCTATTGCGACAGATGCAAGAAAAATGCCGGGAACAAAATCAGCCACTGTTTATTGCCTTCATCGACCTCACAAAGGCATTCGATTTGGTCAGTCGTGAGGGTCTGTTCAAAGCACTAAAGAAGATTGGATGCCCACCAACTCTTCTGTCCATTGTGGAATCGTTCCACACAGGCATGAAGGGTATAATCAAGTTTGATGGTGCAACTTCTGAAGAGTTTGAAATCAAGAGTGGAGTTAAGCAAGGTTGTGTACTAGCTCCCACCCTCTTTGGGATATACTTTTCACTTCTACTGAAATATGCCTTTCGTGATCAGGATGACGGTATATACATTCACTCACGCTCAGATGGTGGCCTCTATAATGCTCAGAGATTGAAGGCCAAGACCAAAATTAGCAGGGTACTAATCAGAGAGTTGCTTTTTGCGGATGATGCTGCGATTACGACCCACTCTGAGGAAGAATTACAACATCTACTATCTGCATTCTCCAATGCTTGTTCTGAATTTGGTTTAACAATTAACAAAAAGAAGACACAGATTATGTCCCAATGTGCACATGGTGTACCATCAATCTTTATTGACGACGCCGAACTGGAGGTAGTAGACCATTTTACATATCTAGGATCAGAGGTAAATAGCAAATTATCCCTCGATCAGGAAATCAACATCAGGATTGGCAAGGCAGCAACAACAATGAACATGTTAGCAAACAGAGTCTGGGAGAACATAAAGCTTACTGCCAAAACAAAAGTCCTCGTCTACCAAGCCTGTGTCCTTAGTACTCTTCTTTATGGCAGTGAAACCTGGACAACATACTCACTCCAAGAGAAACGTTTAAACAGCTTTCATATGCGGTGTCTGCGAAGAATACTTGGTATTAAGTGGCAAGACAAAATCACAAATACTGAAGTATTGGAAAGATCAGGTTGTGTGACGGTGTATTTCATGCTCAGTCTTCGTAGACTTAGATGGATAGGACACGTTAGGAGGATGGATGATGGTAGAATACCAAAGGACATCTTTTATGTTGAATTACAGACGGGTAGGAGATCTCAGGGTCGGCCTCTACTACGATACAAAGATGTGTCTAAGCGGGACATGATTGATACAGGCATTGATAATGCACATTGGGAGCACGTCGCCGCTGAACGTGTTGCATGGAGGGCAACTATCAGAAATGGAATAAAGACAAAGGAGAAAATGATTGCAGATAAAGCACACACAGAGCGTGAGAGACGTAAGATGGTGCAAAATGGTGGAAGTGACCATGTTTTCACATGCACCTACTGTGGGCAAACATTTGCAGCAAGAATTGGCCTTACCAGCCACACTCGCCACCGCCATGGATCATAGTTATTAAGCCTTTTTGAAGCACAATGTACCAAACTATCGTCTGTCAAGACGGAAAGGTGCCAATGTAATCTATCTATCTATCTATCTATCTATCTATCTATCTATCTATCTATCTATCTATCTATCTATCTATCTATCTATCTATCTATCTATCTATCTATCTATCTATCTATCTATCTATCTATCTATCTATCTATCTATCTATCTATCTATCTATCTATCTATCTATCTATCTATCTATCTATCTATCTATCTATCTATCTATCTATCTATCTATCTATCTATCTATCTATCTATCTATCTATCTATCTATCTATCTATCCATCCATCCATCCATCCATCCATCCATCCATCCATCCATCCATCCATCCATCCATCCATCCATCCATCCATCCATCCATCCATCCATCCATCCATCCATCCATCCATCCATCCATCCATCCATCCATCCATCCATCCATCCATCCATCCATCCATCCATCCATCCATCCATCCATCCATCCATCTATCTATCTATCTATCTATCTATCTATCTATCTATCTATCTATCTATCTATCTATCTATCTATCTGCCAGCCTGCTTATAGAATAACTATGTCGCTTTCTGGAAGAGCTAGATTTGAACCCTAGAGCGTTAGCCATCGTTTTCAACGCCCATTATCCCATAGGAAACAGCTCAGGTATGTACTCCTCTGTGTTGTCGCGTTTTATTAAAAATATGTTCAATGTTTCATTTTCGTTATTGCGATAATAAAGTCTTGGATAGAAAAGTTTACCTCTATGTATGTTTGTGTGTTTTTTCTGTTTTCTTTCTTTCTTTTTATTTATTTATTTATTTATTTATTTTATGTTTATTTTTTTTTGGGGGGGGGGGGGCGGGGGGGGGGGGACTGTTGGCTATATGGGTAAACCATCTGCCTCGCGTTCCGAAGGCTGCGGGTTCGATTCCGCATTCTGTCATACTATTCACGAGTGCACTTTTGTCGGAGACTTGTGGGGTCGTCACTGGAGCTATGGGGTTCGTGCTTTGGGGAAAGCTTTCGGCAGTCCGTCTTGTGGAAAGAGGCCGAGCTATATGAGATAAAAACTAAAGGTTAGTTGCATATCCTTTACAGAACGTCGCTGTCAACCCCAGCAAATTTAGACTATGCTTTTACATGGCAAGTTTACCTTCAGTAGCTTGTCATTGATTTCTAAACAATCGGCACTCATACCATAGTATAATAATCAACGCATGGCGGTCGACTTCCTCGAATGCGGTATGCGGGATTACGAACGGCGTTCGTAACCCATTTGCTACATCTCCGGCATATGGGATAAATCCGGTGCAGTGAAGTCGATGCTCTCCCCATTAAACTTCCTTTTAGCGTATGTTTTTCTTTCCGTTGGAATTCTAGGTCTTATTGTGTGTTTTTCTTGTGAGACCGTAACTATACGAAAGCAGTCAAGCTCTTTTTGATATTATATTCTTGTTTTGTTTTGTTTTTTCCTAGCAGAGTACATTTATTTTTGGCTTTTTGTAGATATTTTCGCCTTTTTAGATTACTCTTTTATTTAAGTTTCCTTTATGAGTCGTGGAATGTTTAAATACATATCATCATCATCATTTTCCACATTTGCCATCAAGCGTCGTGGTGTGAAATAACTGGCGCTCCAGCGCCCGATTGGTGACACTGGGAAGTGACATTCCATGTGATTGTTCGAAGTCTTTATTGTCGTCAATCCAATTTCTTCTCTGGCGTCCTCTTGCTCTAGTGTCAGTTGTCTGTTGTAGCGCTTGTGCTTGTAGTTGATGGTGTTGTATTCTAATGAGATGCCATATCTTATTCGGTATCGGAGTAGTTAATATGGCAGCTCTCCTCAAGCATCTAATCTCACAGGTGTTGATTTTGAGTAATTACTTCCCTTTATAACCTCGTCCTTATCTGCATACGTCAAAGTGAAAAGTTATGGCGCTCCCTCTTAAACGTCCAGTGCGCTGATTGCAAGGTACATTTGTTCAAACCTTACATAAGTAAGTTTAGTTTAATTGACGCATCAATATCACGGCACACGGGTGTAACCCATAAGTGCTCCGTTCTACTCCTAACTCCGGAGTCCGGAGAAACTCAGCTAAGTGCACTAACTCTGTAGTACCGGCAAGGTTCCTGAAATACTTTGGGTAGATTTTTAACTCGAAAGTTTGACCTGGCAACGCCTTTTTTCGATTTCCAACTGCCAAGGAATTTTTTTACATGCGCAACAATACACACGGGGGTCCGATCTCACTACCTAGAGACCAGGGGAAACTTCGTTACTAGAAGTCCACGTGAAAAATTCCCGTCCCTCATCGGGGCTTAAATCCGGGACCTCCAGCACTCGAGGCGGACACCATACCCCGAGCAGCCCCCCCTTACTAAAATGCTAAATTCTCGTCCTTTATTTATCTTGACTTGGGAAAGTAAATTACATGTACATCAGAAGTCGGAGTAAGTTGATCTGATGGTGAGTGATATATTAAAATAAGAATACAAAAGGCTGATTAGCTTTCATAGCACTAGTACATTTGTGGAGGTCAAAGGACGTTCAACTGTGCACCGCGCTTTGAATGATTTACTCTTTAATTGATATTTCTGTGTGGGTCTGATACATGGAGGACAACTAAATGAATTATAAATAAACTACAGACATTTACTAAATGGTACCTGCGTAGAACAGTGGGAATATAATGGAATGAGAGTATTACCGTTGTCGAGCTCATGGAGAGAGCTAAACAAATCCCTGTGAACCTAGTGGTGAGGAAAATATGATGGCACTGGATAGGACACGCACAAGGACAACATGAGGGCAATATAACTAGACACTGTCTTGTCTGGAACCCACAAGACAGGACCCACACTGAGAAAACCTAAGGACGATATATCTAGACACTCTCTTGTCTGGAACCTACAAGGCAAACTAAATATCGGGAAACTTAAAACGCATGGAGAAGAGAATTACAGACAGAGATGAATAGGAAGGGTGTGGAGAGAGAGAGAGAGAGAGAGAGAGAGAGAGAGAGAGAGAGAGAGAGAGAGGAGGGAGAAGATCGGAAAAACGGGGGCGGGGGGGGGGGGTGGCCTGCATGGCAAATTCGCTTGCATAATGCGCAGAATATCGTGGGTTTGTGTCCGTACCTTGTCATTTGGTTCACGATTGCAATGTTTCTAAGACCCCTGATGGTCGTCGCTGGAGCTAACGAGTTGGTGCTCTCTTCGACGCTTTCAACAAGCCGCCCTGTGAAATGGACTGAGCCTGGTGACAAAACCGGGTGCAATGAAGTCAGCCCACTTTCCTTTAAAACTCCATCAGTTTTTATATTTTATCTTATCTCAGTTTCTTATTTAGATATTTCCCCATTTTTGTGTTTTCTCCCCTTGTCGTTTCCGTTATCTCCCCTGTAACTTTTGTTTTAATTATCTCTCTTGTTGTCCAGTGTAGTTTCCCCCAGGTGTGTCCATATCTCCCTTTAGTGTTTGATGTCTGTCCTTGGTGTTTGTCTAAACCAATTCCGTCTCCAGTAACTCCCGTTGCGTTGTTTGTTATTTCCCGTTGGTGTTCTAATTATTTCCCCCTGTCAGTTATGGCTGATTGTGTGTGAGAATTCTCATAGTTTTTGCGTTCGCTTGATTTGAACTCAACTGTTGTGCATACATGAGCACTATTACTTGTCATTGCTGCTACTAGGGAATGCAGTGTACTGATTTTGCGTGTGGATTTACTTTGTCTGTTACCAATGTCCCTCGCTGTCAGGCGAACTCACTCCGACTTCTGAGGTACAGTAGAACTTCGATTAGCCATCACCGTCGGGAATAGTGTTGTGGCGGATAAACGAATAGACGGATAATAGAAATCGCTTCACAGATATGTACAGTAACGTGATTTCACTGCGGGCTTGAGGCGAAAATGAAAATAAAATTCTGTAAAAGTGAATAATGCATACATATTGTATATAATTCTACAAAACGATCAATATAAACTTCAATACAAGAGTAGCAATGTACAGAAATGTATTGTAATACTATAAACCTACGTTATTTTAGAATAATCTGTCATCTCCTTCTGTGTCTTTGAGGCTTATCTTTTTGCGCGGCGATATTCCGTATCTTACGCAGAAGTAAGATTGTGTTGCATTTTTCTTCTCGTGCATTTCAAACCAGTCGGTGCACTTTGATAACATCGTTTCTGCTTCTGAGTGGCTAGTTGTGGTTTTGGGTAGGAACTGATCCTTCATCGTCATCAATTTCTTCTTCTTCAGTGGTAGTCACACTAGAAACAATTTCATCATCGTTAAAAATTTCAAAACCTCCATCCATTTTGTCACATTCCAACCAATCTGTTACTTCTCCTTGTGTAATTCTTTCACTTGTTTTTTTTGTTGTTTTTTTTTTGAAGACGACGACGGATACCAAACAACGATGGTTACACGGGTGACGGGTAATCGAAGTTCCACTGTACTTGTTATTTACGTCGCCATGTTGGTATTGAGAAATCAACATTCTAGTCCAGTTGGCTGCTGTAAGGGTTGAACCCACTACCCCAGCATCAGCGCACAGGAAGTTTACGAGCGAGCGGCAATATTCTTATGTGAGTAACTCTATCTCCTCTTATATTGTTATGTGAGTAGCTCTATCTCCTCCTATATTCTTATCTGAGTAACTCTTGTTTTAAAAGTTGCATATCCATTACAGGACGTTGCAACCAACACCAGCATTTTTCCAACTGATTTGATGTTCTTGGCAAGATTTAAGAAGTTTGTCACTGCTTTCTGAGCGACCGGCTCACTTACCCCCGTAAGTAACCAACGCGACACGATCCGCTACCGAAGCTGTGTTCTCCACTTGGATGTACGGGGTAACCGAGAAAGTCGTTAATACCTTCGCTATCCCCTCCTATAATCTTATGTGAGTAACGCTATTTCCTCTTATATTCTTATGTGAATAACACTATCTACTCCTATATATATATATATATATATATATATATATATATATATATATATATATATATATATATATATATATATATCGTTTCTTTACTTATTCAGTCTCTCGGTAGAGATTTGTACGCAGCAGACGAGCATAATCTCCGGCGGGCCTATTCTCGCTGGTCGCGAGATCCGCACAGTGGAAGTATGGGAGATTTGCTTGCAAATAGACAGGCAATATCTCCTGCGGTAGCTATGGCGGGCCTATTCCCGCTGGTCGCGGGGACCGCTATAAGTCAGGTGGGGAGTCTGACGATAGTGCACGCTTTACACAGGTCCGGACACTTGTGATCGACAGATGTGCGCGCCCTCATGGTCCGGGCTCGTACAAGGCCCTCACCTGTGGGACATGGCTGAACGCCTCTAAGCCGGGTCCCTTGGGTGTCAGGGTCTGGCCATAACTCGCCACCGGCTCGTGGTGGTGAGGTCTCGGTGGATTGACGCTGAGCCGCCAGCGTCTGCAGCCTACCTTGTGCCAGACGTATTGGTTACCCATTCCTCTGGAATACACAAGACTAGGCCGAGAGAGAGGTCATGTCGTTTGGGCATCACATGATTCTCTGAAGCTCTGCCCAGACATTGTGATGGAATATTGGCCACATTCCACTCACATACTTTGGTCTGTCAAGACTGCAAGGTGTCTACATATATATATATATATATATATATATATATATATATATATATATATATATATATATATATATATATATATATATATATCCACCGGCTTCGTGGCCGAGGGGTTAGCAGCTTTCTCCGCTAACCCCGAATACTCTCGTCACGTGACGCGACGAGAATTAGCAGTGGTTCGAATCGCAAAAGTGACTTATGAGAGTATGGAGCCGGTCGCTCAGAAAGTAGTGGCGTGCTGATGAGCGTAATCTAGCCTAGGAATCAACATACAGCTGAAAGATGCTGGTGTTGACCGCAATATCCTGAAACAGGATGGAAACGCGGAAAAAAAAATATATATATATATATATCCAAAATCCAGTATGCGTAACTTGTGCAAATAAGAGAGAGGTAACAAGCACACAGTGTACCAATCTTACATCATCATCAACCATGGCCTTGCCGGCTAGCGGGGCGATAATGCTTCTCCACAAACTGCGATCTCCGATGGCATGGATCAATTCGTGTGTAGACTTCCTTCCGTGTCATTGCCATGAGTCAAGTTATAGCTCATGGCATGATAAAAGATAGTAACGCTTAAGGACGTGACAATCGTGGATTTTAAGCCACGTTACGCACTCTGAGGGTGTCACCGGAGCGAATAAGCAGGATTCGCAAAGGTGACAGGACAGTCAAGCAGTGGTTGTCGTTGAGTTCGGAAACCACGCGAAGAACGATCGCCATGGCCTAAGAGAGTGCCGCGATATATTTTAGACTGAGAATGATAGATATCTTTATATGTACTGTTAGAGTACCTCATATTTGTTGACTAGTAACTTGTGTTAGACTAAAAGAAGAAATGAAATGGATTCTGAGTCATGTCAAATTCATTTATATTTCGTACTATGATTCTTGGGATGATAGGTGAGAGAATGCATTGTAAATATTAAGAGGTGAATCTGAGAGTCTCTGAAGTAAAATCCAAGGTAGTCAAGATCTGGGGGGGTATCGCCAACTAAGAGAGTCCTTCTAGCGGTGAGAATGAAAAAGCAGAGCGAAGTAACAACGGTGACGATATATAGATGATGGAATTACAAAAACACCCCTAGAGAACAAGCAGATGGCTGCTATGAACTTCAGTTACGCTGTAACACCAGTATGACATTATAAAGCAGTACCCCATATTGAGTTGAGCTCATCGTTTTCACTTTATGAGCCCCATCGTCTATCGTCCCGTGGCAAGTGGGGAACGTTCACTTGAATTTGGGACCACAACTATAACTCAATGAATGTATTGTTTTCATCATAAATTTCGAGACCACATAGACAAATTTCGTGACAAGTATTAAACTAATGATGTAAGTCCCGCATGGACAACGAAAAGATTGTGCTTTTGTGGAGTGTGTGATAACACACAGGAACATCTTACAATAAGTCACAGCACAGAATCGTTGTAGCACATAGAGAAAGGTGAATAATAGTATGTTGACCTGCAAATGGGGTTGGACAGCTTATTGGAAGTGTTTTCTTATAAACGACACTTGAAAATATAAATGTGTCGCCATGTGAAAAGTTTGCATAGATTTTGGCAAAGATATATCCAGTGATCAGAGCGCATTAAGTGAACAATAGTTGTTACATATCAAAGAAAATTTAAGAACTATAATTATTATACATTCAAGTACAATCATTATGACGGATATAATGAGGTCAAATGGACACGTGATATGAATTATGCTGATTAGATGTTTAGCATATTATAATGAAAGACATAATGTTTTGAGCTTAACTGATCTCGAAACGTGTGTCAACAAGGATCGGAAACTGAAAATATTATCCTTGTGGAGATTAGCATAGACCGTTTTACGACTGGAGACAGTGAACAAAGGGGACAGCGATATGTAGGTCAACAGTCGACATGGGATGACGTCGCGACGAAACAGCTTGATTCACTGGTCAATGATAAACATTATGATTTCTCTTTAGAACTTGAAAAATTAGATACAAATAAATTAATAGGAGGAATCATTCGTGTGAAGTGTAGAATTGTGCACAGGATAAAATAGAGACTGTGCAGAACTTATATATATATATATAATATATATATATATATATATATATATATATATATATATATATATATATATATATATATATATATATAAACACTCACACACACACACAAACACACACACACATTGAAAGAAACAAATACCTATTCAGGAAGCAAATGTGTTAGACATCTTAACTATAAATATTTCTTTTAGTGCGCAGTCAACTACCAGATGTCAACAAATAAACGATTGGAATTTGTACATAGTATGCTCTGTAGTAAAGTGAATAACTGGGACTAACTGCGATTTAATACTTTACTACTGGTTTTGATTATTCCAAATATGTTTAACAGTTTAGGAAGTGTTATAAATTAGTTAATATATTATTGTCGTTAAAACTAAGCATGATGTTAGTATATTATTATCGTTAAAACTAAGCATGATAGTATAAAGCAGTAATTTATTAGCAAGCAGTAAGTTGTTATTAGTACACATAAATTAGGAATAGTTAGTATAAGTTATTGTTGTCGGTTGAGCATCTGAATACGGGAGTATATGATTCATAGTTTAATGAAATTATATGTTACCATTATAATTAACTTTAGTTATGTTATTAAATTAATAAATTAATATATCTAGATTATATGAATTGTTTTGGGAGCTCATATACCACAATTAATATCTATGGTGGTTAAAATTGTTTATTATTTTTTTAATACTATTTGATATAAAGAATTAATTATCCATTTGTTGTTTACAATGGAACTAACATATTGAATTAACACCTAACACGATGCAGAGTTTCATTTCGGTTCGATGCAGTCCTGACGTTGCCTTGGCAGTGTTGTGCTTTCTTCGTAACATCTCGCTTGATTACTCTCGGGTACAGCACTCGCATGGCGAATGTGGGAAGGATTGAGTTGACTTGATTTGTGCATGATTTGTTGTTAAGCATCAGGTAGGGTTCCCTGCAGATAGATGGTGTTTTCTTATAGTTCTGTGTGTCGACAGGTGTGCTTTTCAGGGTGTGAGGACAAAATTGATTAACTAGTAGATCAGATCAAGTTGCATGTTCGACTTACCGCTGACGTGTGTGTGTGTGTGTGTGTGTGTGTGTGTGTGTGTGTGTTTCGGTCTGGTTAATAATACATGATGGTGGATGGCTGCTTAGGCACGATCTCAAATAATATTAGTTCATATGTTTTTCTTCATTGAATAGTTTGTTTTCTGAACAAGGTAGTATGCATGCAAGATTACAGTGATTTTGAAATCATGTGAAATGCTTTGCCTGTATATGGTGGGTTTGGTTCGTTCCCACTATGTGACTATGGGTGCTATTTGCATAGTGTTGTAAAATAATTGGTTGTTTAACAGCTGTGAATCGGTTCCATATTATAAAAATAAACTGGAATGCAGATAGTAGACTAAATACAAGGGCACACTGTGCAGTGGTGATATGGAAGTGACTTTTTTTTTCAAAATTGATATTATATGCCAATACACTATAGTTGTGCCAAGATTGAAGTAAGATTGTTAGAATTATCCCCGAGGAGAAAAGATTGTTTACAGATAGAGATACAAAAGAAACAAAGATTATTAGAATTATCCCTTGCAGAGAAAAGATTAATTATAGAGAATGTAGCTGTACTGATAGATGATTATTGTTCTATATTAACATAGTTGACTGCTTTATTGATTCATAAAGTAAATATATTTGATTTATTAATATAAATTATAAAGATTAATATTAAGTTTATAAGCGTCAGTTATTACTGTCATTTTATATTTATTGATATTTATTGATGGGCATTGTGGTTTTCTAATTTAAAAAGACTGGAGTTCCTAGAAAAGATTATATATAATAGTATTGATTGATTGTTTCATTAGTTAATTATTCATTCATAACAAATCATAATAGAGATAGTATTACATAAATAATAGTTATAAAATATAAAAAGAAGAGGAATAACATGTGTTTAGTAATGAAGATATAATGAAAGCTACCATATTTTTGAGTATAATGGTTTTGCTCAAGTCGGACAGGAGCGGCATTAACATGGAGTTGTCTTAAACGTTACTCACTGAAACTGTATTCACTGATTATGAGCTGAGTCAATGAGGCCAGAGTTGAATAGGAATAGCAATGTGTACGAGACTTGTCTACCATGTAACGCTGGCTTGCGTTGTACATGTGGCCAGGTGCGGAATACGATCACAGCTAAATATGCTGGTGGTTCCTGAGATTTTATAGAAGAATGGGCGACGGTGGAAGTTTGTATCTGACTTAGTTGGTCAGGTGCTGAACATGATAACAGCGGATATGCTGGTGGTACCTGAGACTTAGTATCTTTGATGGGAATCGTTGCAGTTTTGAAACTTGAATATCTTTTGTTAGAATCCTTGCAGACATGAAACGAGTGATTTTGGCAATTAATTTTGAAAGTTGGCAGGTGACCTTAAGTGTTGGTCAGTTCATTATGGCCACAATCGACGTACCAACCGACAGCGTGCTAGATTGTTGAATAACAGTATAGCATATATGTGTAACTTTTGGTCCTAAAAGCTTTCATATTGAAAATGTTCATTGGCACCTTGCCGTCTTGACAGACGATAGTTTGTGCTCAGAAAGGCATAATAATTATTACTCATGGCGGTAGCGAATGTGACTGATAAGGCCTAATCGCGCTGTAAATGTTTGTTCACAGGGGGTGCATGTGAACACGTGGTCATTTCTCCATAGCACAAAGCCTGGGCTAAAATATAGAGATCATGTGTTGCCCATGCAGCATGATCCCTCTCTCGGCCTGCCTAGTTCACTCAAGAGGAAAGGTAACATCTATACATCTGGAACAAGACAAGCTGCAGAAGCTGCCGTATTCTCAAAGCAATGCTCTAACTGTCATCCTGTCGAAGCTTCGATCCTAGACCAAATGCCAACCAAGGCTTAGGGCCTGGTCTGCCATGCCATGACATTTTGTCTTTAGGTTGCATTTCCTCGCACCAGGGTAAGGCTTGTGCCCTCCCAATTGCGCTCTTCCGCCCGAAGCCGTTAGCACAATGTGGGGGTGTCGGGTTTGGTAAGCGCCGCCCAACGTTCGGCGCTAACAGAAAGCAGGTAGTACCGTCTACTGTCATACGGTAACTCAGTCATATCTGACTAAGACCTGACACACATTGATAATATGTGTTTCATATTAATATACATTGAAGCATACTTATTATAATTTGTATTAATGTTATAGGTAAAGTTAATAGAGTCAAGATAAATACATTTGTGTTAGGATGACATATATGTATTTGACATTTAAAAGAAGATATTAATAGATTCTTGTCTTTTCAGAATTACAAGACGTTAGTACCTTGTGTGACACCCAGATTACAGATAGCTCAACTAATAATTAGATTAGAGTTTATTTGGATTATTAAATGACAGAATATTTATTAAAATGAAAGTGGTGTATACTGTGTATACATTGGTATATAGTCCGTCCGTCCGTCCGTCCGTCCGCCACCCCGTCCGTCCGTCCGTCGGTCGGTCAGTCGGTCGGTCGGTCGGTCGGTCGGTCGGTCTGTCTGTCTGTCTGTCTGTCTGTCTGTCTGTCTGTCTGTCTGTCTGTCTGTCTTCTTCTTCCGAACTTCAAGCGGATACCTGAACATCCCAATCACACCTCCACCCGATATCCTTACCAGAGTGATATACACCACATCCTCTCAAAGTGCCTTCGGCTCTAATATTAACCGTGAAATTATCAATTCCATCAAAGCCAGATACAACGATCACTTTATATGGAGCACCGCGGCGGCCGTTGAACACCTGCATCTATCACTGCCCGGCATTAGACCACTGGGCGGGAATCCAGTCTGCTCTGGGTCGATACCACCTAAAAACAATCCTACATTTCCAGCGTGCAATATAAATTAATTGTTGCCGCAATTTGTTCTTCGATCTCCTACCACTGTCATGACCACAAGCCGGGGATTCATTGCCACGGCTAGCGAAAATCTACGCCGCCATCACGCTAATACTGAAGAAGTTAATTGGCGTGACGCTGTAACATTTGTCTTGCAGCCGATGACATTTCCAGAAGTTCAGCGTTAAGCCGCAACGTGTATCTGATAGAGTACAGCTTCGTGGAGAAGATTGTTTGCGTTTGAATCAGCGGGCGATTGTTTTTCTTGGGGGGATGCAAATAGTGGATATCGATGTATAAACTGTTAGGACAAATGGTGTGGTTTATATAATGTCATCTAGAGGCATGGATAGCTGGGTGGATCATTATGAGGAGCCGGAGAATTTTGTTTGATTCTTATCGTGGTCGTCTCTTTCTTCTGCTCTGCTGCTACTTCTTCTTCTTCTTCAAAGAAGGAAGAAAAAAAAAACAAAGAAAGACAGAAAAAAGATATATAAATGGAAAGAAAGAATTAGAGAAATAGGTAAAGAAAGAAAGAAAGAAAGAAATAAAGAAAGAAAGAAAGAAAGAAAGAAAGCAAGCAAGCAAGCAAGCAAGCAAGCAAGCAAGCAAGAAAGAAGAAGAAGAAGAAGAAGAAGAAGAAGTA
This sequence comes from Cepaea hortensis, assembly GCA_963921405.1. Taxonomy (NCBI): domain Eukaryota; kingdom Metazoa; phylum Mollusca; class Gastropoda; order Stylommatophora; family Helicidae; genus Cepaea; species Cepaea hortensis. The sequence continues at coordinate 308,533,491 of OY992876.1, read as the reverse complement.
GAAGAAGAAGAAGAAGAAGAAGAAGAAGAAGAAGAAGAAGAAGAAGAAGAAGAAGAAGAAGAAGAAGAAGAAGAAGAAGAAGAAGAAGAAGAAGAAGAAGAAGAAGACGAAGAAGAAGACGACGAAGAAGAAGAAGAAGAAGAAGAAGAAGAAGAAGAAGAAGAAGAAGAAGAAGAAGAAGAAGAAGAAGAAGAAGAAGAAGAAGAAGAAGAAGAAGAAGAAGAAGAAGAAGAAGAAGAAGAAGAAGAAGAAGAAGAAGAAGAAGAATATGATAGTGATGACAGCATTCGTCTCAGAAACCAAATCTTTATTCCCTCAAAGTTCATCCTAATTTGTTTGTTCACGTTTCATGACTCACTGCCTCCCAGCAGATATATTTTGATGTAACATGTTCGCACTCTCTGACATCAAATGAATGTAATTTATTAAATAGAATACTCTCGCCTTCTCATGGCCATGCTGACCTAGTCTGATTGAAATTAAATCTGTTTGTCGTGTAAGCTTCTTCAACATATAATTATTATTATTATTATTCTTTGCATCATAATCTGCTGTAATTCTACTCGCAATTCTTTTTAAGTAGTCAATGCAGCTTTTTATTATAACATCTTCTTCAATTAATACGTTTCCTGTCTTTGATTTAAAATATTATGTGTTTAATCTTATTTTACGTCTGTGAAATCAAATATTTCATTGCGATTATTGTTGATTTTTATTTTTAAATGAAATGTATTGCCTTCTTGATGCAGCTTCCGAAATAAAAAAAAAATTGAGTGGTTGGGGGGGGGGGGGGGGGGGTGTTATTGTTTAATTTCTTATTTAGTTATTAATCTAATCGTGATCTTCGTTACAAATTTTACTTTATTTTCTGTCTTCCACCAACTTTAATAATTTTGCAGTCGTACACTTATTATTAGCATTTTAGTCTGCAGGAGAGCATAGCATATGATACAACATCTAGTCTAAGACTGAAGTTGGAGGTAGGTACTAATTGCGGCGTTTCGTTGGCAGGATTATATAAACATATGGCTGGAGGGTATAAACAGCACACACAATCGCTGATTGTAACAGACTCACAGATCATGTCGAGAAGAGTGAAGACAAACATGCTAAATGCAGAATGGCATGCTTCAATACAAAACTCAAACTTAGTTAGTTAATTAGTTAGACGAGGTTCCAACTTCACAGCAACGGGTCGTCCCCATTATGCTCCGTTCCTGTGCCAGTGAATATCACACAAAACGCTCCCCACTGCCCAATGTGAAAAGTGGAAAAGACAGGAGTCTCGACAAACAACAGCCTGCACAGATACACTGTGCATAATGCCGCCACCAGAATGTCAACACAATAGTCCCCCACAAAACCACCCAGTTCAATTCTGATGGAATCGGCAGTCATTTTCCCCATTTGGATGTTTCCTAGATGTTCACCCACACAGTCCACGAAATACATTTCATCGTCGATGGCAGTGGCAGTCAACCAGAAGCCCAGCAGCCACGCATTTCTGCATAAGGCAAAAACCGGTCAACTCTGGGACATAGCCATCTGCCATCGATCCGAACATGCAATCACGTTCCAAAGACCTCGGGCAGATTCAAAAGCATTTCACACGAAACTCACAGCTCACAGTGTCGCGCCACGCACTCACCCAGTAGCAGGGCGACGGAACTCAAAGATAGTGTGAATCAGTTAAATCTTTATTCATAGGATACGCTGGTGTGTTGGGTAACGAGCAGACAGATAAATTGACTGTTTGTACATTGCTGAATGGGAAATTTGTGCAAGATAAGACAAATATTTGTTCAGGGACCTGTGGCATTATGCACATCATCATCATCAAGTACCATGCTAGTCGCCACGATGTTCTCCAATGCATCTCTTCTCATCACATGTCGTATACTGACTCGCAAGCCGTTACTAGCTGTCAAGATCTCCTAAAATCCAACCCCATTGTACAAGAACATAAACTGCAGTCACCACCGGTATGATTTAAACTTGGGGAAAAAAGAGTCAATCGACACCGCCCAGATGAAAATCGCACAGATCTCGAATAGGAACGAATACGTGTAAAAAACGGACTGGATCAAAGAATATAAAAGATGACACAAATGTAAACATCTTTCTGTTTTACACAAAGCCAAGACGAGGTAGAAGGCATTGAGGAACGGCCGGCAACATCTACAAACAAACGTGAACGACAACAGAAGTAGAAGCCTACAGCGAAGTTGAACAACGCTGAGTCCTAAAGCCTGAAACCAGTGTCAGTGTTTATAGCCATTCAAGAGAATGCGGGTAAACAATGTTATATTTTATATTAGTTTAGCTTAGTCTGTGAGCGTTTTTCCCAGGAGAAGAGTTGGTAAGTCAACGTGTTAATGCCATGTGGTTAGTTCTTAAGAAATTAATTTAGTGAAACTAAATAATATATCCAGTTATCATAGTCATAGAAAAACTGTACATTAGGACAACCCAGTGAGTTTCCTTTTCTGGTAGTAAACAACTTATTTAATGTGAAGCATTAGATCTAGTCGTACATTGTATTCTTAAGAAGTTAAACTCAATCAGCAGCAATTTAGAAGTTGGTGAGTAACTTAAGATTTAAGAAGGCTAAGAATATTTAGTTCAGTAAGAAAAAAATTATTTGACATGTGCCAACACTGGTAAGAGGAATTAGTGTAATGTGTAACAGAAGTACATGGGCACCTGAGATGTGAATAGATTTCTATAGGGATCATAATTGTGGGTGTTGGGTTAAAGCACGCATGTGGTGAGGCAATGTGTTTTCAATGTTGTTAAACATGGGGAATTAATATTTGTGCCACATAATAATGCTTAAACAACAGCCATGAAAGAGTGGTTATGATTCATATTGGATGAATGTGGATTGATTATATCACATAAATCTATGTATTTTATGAGAGCATGTTGTGATTCATGTGTAAGTTCATTATAGCTAACCATGAGGAATCATCATTTGTGACTCTCATAATTTTGCCTAAATATCACATACTTCCATGTAATTGATGACAACATGCGATGATCCATGTGTATTTTCATTATTGTTAAACATGAGGAATCATCCTTTGTGAATATCATAAGTAGGTCAAATGATCACACAAGTCTGTGTCACTGAAGATAGCATGCCTCTGGTGGGTCATGTGTGATTTCAATTTAGTTAAACAGATGTGAATGTATCATTTGTGAACCACATCAGTATGAATGACTAATTATCATCCAGAAAAATATTATAATTTATGATGAAGGATGGTAGGATGATGAGATTTCATTGAAATGTCATTGGTGTTGAATCTGTGAATTTATCATGGGTAAAGCACATACATATTCTTGATTGTCATCCATATAGATATGATTTTACCTGATGAATGATTGTGAAATGATCATCCATGCACATTTGAATATTATGTCTGATGAATGAGTCTGAGTGAGATGAAGAGACATGCTGAGAAGGGTATAAGCTAGTAATCAATCTAATGATATAAGGCCACTTTGCTTATAATGTCCTGTCTATCACAAGAAAATATGTTCGACATAACCCAAACACTAAATAATCATTTAGTGCACTCCGACGCATGACACCACTTTGTATAATATATCATTCATGGTACTATCATCTCGGTTTGTGCCCTAAGAACGACACATCCCATATTACATCACACATACTACAAGCATATGGTTTTGTGTCTTAAACAAAACTCCATTTTGTATCATAGATCACTCATATTACAACATATGGGCTAGTATCCTGATGATTGTAATGAAGATTATGATTGTAATGATGATGATGATGATGATGATGATGATGATGATGATGATGATGATGATGATGATGATGATGATGATTGTAATGAAGATGCTGATTATAATAACAATGATGATGATGATAATGATATAATGATAATGATGAGAATGATGATCATGATTGTAATAACAATGATGATGATGATAATGATGATGATGATGATGATGATGATGATTGTAATGAAGATGCTGATTATAATAACAATGATGATGATGATAATGATATAATGATAATGATGAGAATGATGATCATGATTGTAATAACAATGATGATGATGATAATGATGATTATGATGATGATAAATAATGTAAAAGCATATCATAGACATGGTGAACAGGAGGGAAGATACTCGCTTTGAACCTTTTGACCAGAAAAGAATTCACCTGAATAATATACAAGGCTTGAGACCATGATGTACATATATTGGTTACTAGCTGACCCGGCCCGGCTTCGCCCAGGCCCTGGCGGGGATCTATCTATCTATCTATCTATCTATCTATCTATCTATCTATCTATCTATCTATCTATCTATCTATCTATCTATCTATCTATCTATCTATCTATCTATCTGTCTGTCTGTCTGTCTGTCTGTCTGTCTGTCTGTCTGTCTGTCTGTCTGTCTGTCTGTCTGTCTGTCTGTCTGTCTGTCTGTCTGTCTGTCTGTCTGTCTGTCTGTCTGGCTGGCTGGCTGGCTGGCTGGCTGGCTGGCTGGCTGGCTGGCTGGCTGGCTGGCTGGCTGGCTGGCTGGCTGGCTGGCTGGCTGTCTGTCTGTCTGTCTGTCTGTCTGTCTGTCTGTCTGTCTGTCTGTCTGTCTGTCTGTCTGTCTGTGCTCGGCCAGTTGCCGTTAAAAATATAGATAGAATAGAAGAATAGATAGATTGATAGTAGAAAATATGATTGGAAGAGGTCTATCTAAAGTAAACTTAAAAAGATATCACGAACAGCCAATACATGGTGGGCGGTGGGTTGACTGCAGAGTACTGCAAACTATATTCAACTAACTTTCTCTCACAAAAAATTACTTTTTTTTTTAAACGAACGAAAATCTTTCGCAGGCCCGTCCTACATTCTGCCCTTCTTCTCTATTTCCTCTCATACATTCTTTCATTCAACATCTCTTATGAAGCAAGTCTTTGACAACAAAAGATCAATAAGCATTAAAATGCATGAAAAGTAATTCGTTGAGGAAATGTTTAACATGGGCGTCATAAATACCCAACGGTGAGTGTAACGCGCCATACATATGAGAATGTTAAAAAAAATTAATGTGCTGTTGAAGAAAAAATAAAAAGATGAGTTAGAAAATTTTCACTATTTAAATAGATGCTTTATTTTTATGAAAACTTTGAAAATGCCTTAAAGATTATATCATTATTTATTTTAACTCATATGCCTGTAAATAACTGTAGACAAAGAGTTTATAAATCTTTGAAAACAATGCAACAATCTATATATAAAATTTATAGAAATGCTATTAAAAGTTATGCCCCTTGAAATAACTTTTCTTGAGTTAAGTCCCCTCGCTATATATAAATGATAATGTAAATTTAAATATTAAATTGTAGTAAGTAAATAGCTAATTGTACACTAAAACACTATGACAGTTGGTTGCACGGGAATGAAAAGAATACATGTAGAAAATTTCATCTCAATCGGATGGACCATTCGCTAACGCATAAAGAACGGACATACATACATACATCGTCTTTTATAGATATAGATAAGCAAATACTCATTTCAATAGGGAATTATTGTTAAAACCCTTAATGTATGGGACCCTTTTCTTTAATGGAAGAAGATGGAGAGAAGATAACTAGGTACAGAAGAGGATGGTCAACATAATTGTCAAATTCCAAATCACTCAGGTTATTAGGTATTACTTAACCTGGAGACCTGAAGACAGGCATAGGTGAAGATGAAACTGCCCATTTGCTAGTTTAAACCTTGAACACACGATAGTGAAAGATGGGATGGAGAGCAAACAATTATATTGTTGATGACAAATTGAGAACACCAAAACTATATTTCTCCTATGTTTATCCTTCTCTAAGAACAAGATTCATTTTATTGATTTCACCTGTTGTTTTTCTTGAAAAGTACAGCATTACAATTCTAATGTCATATTGATGGTATAATTAGATGTCGTCAGTAGTGCATATCCCTGACCGGATCCGGAAACAGTCCCGGATCACGCGTGTGAAGCGGGTGTGTAACCACGCGGCACACACTGGACACACCAAATTATCACAACAGAATATCACAACGCTATCCATCGTAGGCTATGCTCAAGATTGCCCAATCGCCGCCACCGACGTCCGTCAATCGATGGGACCCGAACGATCAGGACTTCTCACTGGCAAGGAACACCAGGCCTCCTAAATCCAGTGAGCAATAAGCAATTAATTATGTGGTTGTTTCGGGATTTGAAATTTAAATATTGAGCACAACCCACTACTGGCAACGCCGATCGCATTCTGGTATGAACCTAAGGCCTATCCACGTCAATATGGAAGCACTGAAGTCCTGATCGTTCGGGTCCCATCGATTGACGGACGTCGGTCGCGGCGATTGGGCAATCTTGAGCACAGCCTACGATGGGTAGCGTTGTGATATTCTGTTGTGATAATTTGGTGCACACCCCCACCTACCCACACACACGCACACCAAGGGACACATACATACCCCACCAACCGACCCATCCCCCTCCCGCACATCCCCCACCCAAACACACACTGCCCTCACCTGTTCCCCCAACCAAAACACACTCGCCACCCACAAACATTTCCTCACCAACCCACACATCCCACGTTCACCCACATACACATCCTAACCCATGCATCCTCTCCCCACCCACACCTCAAACCACCCATCCCCCAGCCACATCTCCATCGACCACATATTCCCCACCCACGCACACAATCTCCCACCAACCCACACATCCACTCACACATCCCCAAACCATACACACACATCCCCACCAACTGACATCTCCCTACCCCCCCCCCCCCCCACACACACATCTCCCTAAACACCCATACATCCCCAATCCACTCACACACACCCCACCACACACAGATACATCATCCACCCACCCACACATGCCTTAACCCAATCCCCCACCACACAATCCTCCACCCTCACATCACATACATCCCCTACCACGCAATATTCCCAACCCACGCACCACACACACACATATCCCTCACCAACACATCCCACATCCACATACCACCACACACCACCACCTACACACCACACACAAATCCCCCACCCACATACCACACAATATTCCCACCAACACCCACACAGATACCCTTACCCATCCACCCCACATACCCCCACCTACACACACATACCTCACCCACACAATATCCCCAACCAACACATAACACACCTCTCCCCACCCACACGCATTTCCTGCCCGTCCACCAACACACACTCACTCACGCACACATCCTCCACTACGCACCCACACACCCCCACCCGCAACAAAACATCTCTCGATCACAATACCCCTACCCAAACACATCCTCCACCCACTCGCGCATCCCACCCCGACACATACACGTCCCTCACCCACCTACACATCCCTAAACCACTCACACACCCCCACAAACACATT
>OY992876.1:308348549-308521049 GCA_963921405.1 Cepaea hortensis | reverse complement strand
GAGAGAGAGAGAGAGAGAAAGGGAGGGGGGAGTTGGAAGTTAAATGAAACAATGTTGGACATTAAGGCCGTGAGGGGAGAGTGTCCCCAATTGGAAGATGAGGCGGTTTTCCAATGTCGTGCGATCACGTTCGTGAGATGCGCACGATTTGAGCGCCGTGACCTGTATGTCCGCCACGCCACAGTGGTCAGAACTGTTGAAGTGCATGGGCACCGGTTTCTGGGCACCACTGCTGATATCAGATAGCTGTTGCCTAAATCTGTCAGCAAGACGTAAGCCTGTCGACCAATATACCTCATGTCGCAACGAGTGCAGACGATCGCATAGATAACGTTGCGACTAGTGCATGAGAGACCCTCACGAATGTGGAAAGTGGTCTTGGGGAATGCCAGACTCTGGGTTTGAAGTAAATATGGGCAGGTATTACAACGTGATCGAAGACAAGCCATCGTACCAAGAAGAGACGAATGAGGGTGGGGTAGACTACTATGGACCAGCACATCCCTAAGGTTACGATCCCGCCTGTAAGCCACCAGAGGGGCCTCTGAAAGACATCGCGAGTGATCGGGTCTGCCTGGAGAATAGATAGATGCTTTAGGAGGATATTCTTGGCAGCAATATTGTGAGGATAGTAAGTTAATGAAAGGATCGGCCTGTTGTTTCGTGGTTTAGGCCTGGAGGAGAGAGCCTCGGTACGACTGATAGACTGACAGCGGTAAAGGGCTGTAGACAAAACTTTATCAGGATAGCCACGAAGGTGGAAGAAATCCAACATTTCGTCGGCTTTCTGACGGAAGTCGTTATTATCCTGACAAAGCCGTCGGAGACGTAACAATTGGGAGAAAGGAATAGAGTCCTTTCAAGAGGGGGGATGCGAGGAGGTGTAGAGAAGGAATGCGTTGGAGTCAGTAGGTTTATAATAAACCGTCGTACGCAAACCAGCAGAACCTAAAGAGACTGTTCCAAATGTTTTGCGTATCCTTTTACAGGACTTAGCTGTCAACAGCAGCATCTTTCAGCTGTCTGTTGATCTCTTGGCAAGATTACGCTCAGTAGTTTGCCATTGCTTTCTGAGCGGCCGGCTCAGTATCCACAAGTCACGAGCGGGGGTCGAACCACCTCAGTTCTCGCTCCGCTGCGAGACTCTGCGTGATAAACGGGATTACAGAGAGAAAGTGTTGTAATCCCACAGCCAGAGAGACCGGCAAAGAGACTGTTAGATCTAGGAAATTGATAGCCGACGAAGAAATAGTGGAAGTGAGTCTGATGCTAGGATGAAAGTTGGAGAAAAAGGAAATGAAGTCCTGGAGATCTGACAAGGGCATGTCTGAAACACCGAAGCAGTCGTCGATGTACCTCCTGTTGAGCGCCGGGAGCCTGCCGGTGTATTGACTCTATACCTGGTGCTCCAGATAGCCCATGAAGAGGCAGGCATAACTGGGACCCATCTTGGTGGCCATGGCCACACCGCTGATCAGGTCGAAATAGTCCCCATTGAACTCAAACGAATTGAGGTTGAGGTCTATCTCTGCGAGACGCAGCAATGATCCAGTGGTTATGGTGGGGTTGTGCCTTTTCTCCAAGAAAAATTCCAAGGCTTTAAGGCCGTCAGTATGAGGAATAGATGTATAGAGTGAAGTCACATCTAAAGTGAAGATGTGGTACTGAGAAGGGGTTGCAAAACTGATGGAATCAAAGATAGAGATAGCGTGGTTGGTGTCTTTGATATATGAAGGAAGACTAGCAAACAACGGCTGAAATATGCTGTCTAGGAACTCTGAAATCCGTTCAGTTGGACAAGAGCAGGCCGAGACTATAGGTCTGCCTAGGTTGCCTGGCTTGTGTGTCTTAGGCAGCATATAAAAGGTGGGTTTGCCCAAGCAACTATCGTGGATGATAAGCGAGGTGGCAGAGCTGGGTAATAGGCCTTGCCCGATGATGGCATTTGTAACACTCTTGACCTGGGTGTTGTTACTGACCGTCCCATCTTGTTGCCGTGGTCTGTAGAAAGTTGCATCCCCAAGTTGCTTGTTACCTTCTTGTATATACAAGTCTTTTCTCAAACCACTAACGCCCCTCCCTTGTCGGCAGGCTTGATAACAATGTCATCACGACGGTTCAACTGTGTGAGCGCCTGTTGTTCCTCCACTGAAAGGTTGGAGTGCCGTAGTGGCTTGAATTTTAATTTTTGAATGTCGAAAAGAGTTTTGTCGATATAGAGATCGAGGGCTTTGGATACCTCTGGATTGGGGACCCAAGTAGACCTGCGTTTAGAAAGGTGAGAGAAGTGATCAGTGGGATCGGAAGAGTTATCGCTGTGAGGTTGATTACTGAAGTGCAATTTCAACCCGAGAGTGTGATAGAAACGATGAACGTCTTGGAGTAGCGCGTATCTGTCGCCAGAAGGGCGCAGAGGTATGAACCGGAGGCCTTTACTAAGTACCGATTTCTCCTGTGCCGATAGGGGGAGATCTGGAGGTATGCACACAACTAAATTGTCGTAGCCGATGGTAGGATGAGGCGAGAGAGGAGAGGGAGAGGGGGAAGGGATAGAGGCACGAAGTTTGACTATCTTGGTGTTTTTAGCCGTGGAAAGACACTTATATAAGTGATGGTTGGTGCTATTGATGATGCAGCGTATAACGCAATACAAGAAATAATTACCTGAGGTGAGATGTTTAAGACGTTGATCAAGGAAAGCAATACTTGAGTTAAGGTCAGACAGTTGTCGCGAGTGGTTGTCGGCAATACACCTCATGCGAAGAGTAGAGCATTTAAACTCAACTTTAGCCAGACGTGTGCTGCAACTGTCATAAAGTGGGCCAGCCGATGGATGAAATCTAGAAGTGAATCCACGTGGGGTGATGTGGAGCCGTAGGCAATTCTGGAGAAAGTTAAAATAGCATGTGGTACGCGTCTTTTTGTAGATGTTAAGAGACAAATCGGTAGCCGTGATTCTAAGATCTGTTGGTAACAGACTGAAGCGGAAGATGACATATGATCTCAACTGTTGAAATAGTAAAGGTGCGGGAGTGGGAGACATGCCGATAGGTTGTGTAGACAAAGTGGAGCTGAAAATGCGATGAAACACCTGGTAGTGGACAGAGGTCACCGTGTGTAGTCGCCTAGCGATGCGGGGACACACACAGGGAATGGGCGGTAATGTGGATGGAATAGCAGTAAAAGCCTGGTAGTGGGCAAAGGTCACCAGATGAAGCAGCCTAGCGATGTGGGAACACAGATTATGCACAAAGGGAAATGGCGGTAAAGTTAATGGAATAGCCGTGGGGTGGGCAGTCACGGTGCAGCATAGAATAACTAAGAATCAAACAGTTAACGTGTAATTCCTTATACTAAGCACACAATACACACAAACTGGACTATACAAATCAACAAAAACCTAGCGGGCTACAAAGACGAAACTTGAAACATGTAGTAGCAGTTCAGGGGAAATGGCTATGGTTGATAAGAATAAGGGGAACTGCGGTAAAGCTTAAAAAACGAATGAATTACCAAAATACGATAAGTAGATTGTGAGCTTTACTAGAACACGATTACAAGAAACAAAATTAACGTTGCGACCAAAGCCTTCGTCAGCACAGAACAAAACAACACAGACACCAAACTAATAAAATAATCACTACATAGAAAATACAGAGGTTACTTAGCTGAATCCTGTCTTGGTTGAATGTGTCTAAAGCGCTAGCCGTTTGATGAGTGTAGAGACGGCCGGATGTGAGAATTGAAACGGGTCGATGGGTAACAGGGATTGGCTAAGATGCCCGATGGGCGGGGTGGGTGGGTGGGGGGAGAACACTCATGTGGGCGAACGGTGAAGGGCGAATTAACAGTGAACTAAAACCGGCTCTGTGGCGATTGTTTTAGTTCGCCATTCCGCATATTGTCATCAACATCATAATCATAATCATCATGACCATAATCATCATCATGATGTACATGGACAGAATTTCCAAAGAAGCAAGTCTCGACAGAACAGATTCCGAAAATTTAGAACTCTTTACTCCAGATGAAACAACTGACCCACAGGGAATAAATGGACTTCTATTTGCAGACAATCAATGCCTGTTTTACAGCGATGATAGCAGACTACAAAATCATATTACTAATCTGAGTTCAACCTGCAGCAGATACAATATGAGCATAAACACAGCCAAAACCGAAGTAATGCAAGTTAGCAAATCGCCAGGCCCACTAAGTATACAGATAAGTAGCACAACTCTGAAACAAGTTAAAGAATTCAAATATCTTGAAAGTATGATCACAGAAGATGGCAGATTGGACAGAGAAATTGAAATCAGATGTCAAAAAGCTAGTGCACTTACATATCAACTATCACCTTTACTGAAACATCCAAAAATACCCATGTTCGCAAAACGACAGATAATAAACAGCATATTCACACCAACCCTATGCTACCAATCTCAAACCTGGACTGTATCCAAATTACACCTTCGCAAAATCAACACACGTGAAATGAGATGCTTGAGGAGAGTTGCCAACTTAACAATCCGAGACCGAGTAAGAAATGCTACTATTAGACAGACTGTGGGATCAACACCTTGTGCCACATTTATTGAAAGACAGAAGATCAAGTGGTTTGGCCATGTCGTTAGAATGCACCATCAGCAGCTACCATCACTGGCCTTACATCAAAGATAATCTGCGACGAGACCACGAGGACGTCCAAGAAGAAAATGGATTGACGACATCAGAGACATTGTATAACCACACGGAATGACACTATTCAGTGCCGCCCACCGGGCGCTGGAACGCAAATTATTCCTCCCCACGACGCTTGACGGCAGAAGTGGAAGATGATGATGATGATGATCATCGTCGTCAACATTAACATCATTACCGTCATCATCATCATCATCATCATCATCATCATCATCATCATCATCATCATCATCATCATCATCATCATCATCATCCTCCTCCTCCTCCTCCTCCTCCTCATCATCATCATCATCATCATCATCATCATCACCTTCATCATCATCATCATCATCATCATCATCATCATCATCATCATCATCATTATCGTCGTCGTCATCATTAACATCGTCATTATTTTAACATATTTTCATTATCATGTCACCGTTTTCGTGTGGTTAATTTCATGATCATCGCCATCATCATAATGAATGATTGTTACCATCGTTAACAATTAGCATCATCATCATTTTCACAATTATCATCATCGCACATTGCCATAATTATCATCATCGCACATTGCCATAATTATCATCATCGCACATTACCACAATTATCATAATCACACATTACCACATTTATCATTGTCGTATACTGTCTCACAAGCCTTTACTAGCTGTCAAGGTCTCCTCAAATCCAACCCCATTGTACAAGAACATAAACTGCAATCACCACCGGTATGATTTCAACTTGGGGGAAAAAGAGTCAATCGACACCGCCCAGATGAAAACCGCACAGATCACGAATCGGAGCGAATACGTGATAAAACGGACTAGATCAAAGAATATAAAAGATGGCGCATAAGTAAACATCTTCCTGTTTTACACAAAGCCAAGACGCGAGGTAGAAGGCTTTGACGCACGGCCGGAACATCTACAAATGCAAAACGAAAAACCTCATTCGTGAAAGACAACAGAAGTAGAAGCCTACAGTGAAGTTGAACAACGCTGAGTCCTAAAGCCTGAAACCAGTGTCAGTATTTACAGCCATTCAAGAGAATGCAGATAAACAATGCTATATTTTATATTAGTTTAGTTTAGTCTGTGACCTTTTTTCCCCAGAAGAAGCTGGTAAGTGAAAATTTTATGCCATGTGGTTAGTTCTTAAGAAATTAATTTAGTGAAGCTAAATAATATATTCAGTTATCATAGTCATAGATAAACTGCACATTAGGACAACCCAGTGAGTTTCCTTTTCTTGTAGTAAACAACTTATTTAATGTGAAGCATTAGATCTAGTTGTACATTGTATTCTTAAGACGTTAAACTCAATCAGCAGCAATTTAGAAGTTGGTGAGTAGCTTAAGATTTAAGAAAGCTAAGAATACTTAGTTCAGTAAAAAGAAACTATTTTACATGTGCCAACACTGGTAAGAGAAATTAGTGTAATGTGTAACAAAATTACATGGGCACCTGCGATGTAAATAGATTTCTATAGGGATCATAACTGTGGGTGATGGGTTAAAGCACACTTGTGGTGAGTGTCGGATGTATGAGATTGATGGCTCAGTCCCAAAGTGAGAAAGGATGTGATCCTGCCCGTTATAATCAAGGGAGGCTCTATTCGCAATTCCATTGCGAATAGAAAAAAATTATATTCGCAGTCGAATTGCGGGAAGTAACAAACATGTCACAGCGTCTGCTCACTATTCAATTTTAGTTTGGGCCTTTAAGAAGTCTAAGAAGGTGGTTAATTTAAATAGGAATGTTCACTGTTGCGAGTTTAATTCTGCCGAATTCTCCGTATTTTTTAATGAATCACTCTTCTTCTTACTTCTGTCCGTTCTTTTGGCATCCCGTTTTATTTTTACATTACGTTAGTCCTGTTTAAATATCAAGAATAATTTTTCAGAACAGGTATCCCCAATACAAATAACGATCCCTATAAATAATTCTGTCCCCGGGCGAGTTCAAGAATGGTTAACTTTGGTTTCTGTACACTTATTGTTACCAGGCATCCATGTTTGTTTACGTTACCGTCCTACTATTTATGTCCTGATGATATCGCAGCAGTGATGATTCTCTCAATTTGACACTTTCTATGGCCTCCATTGCATCCTCTCTGAGTGACTCTGTTCTGGTCCAAGCTGACAGTAGTATGCTTCGCCTCAGAGAGACATGACTAGGCAATTCAAACACCAGATTTCGATTGACTGGCCTCATTAATTAATAAATAACCAAGGATAAGGAAATGCTACGCATATAAAGTGCAGGAAAACCCGGTATATATGAAGCAGGTGGACAAGAGAAAGGAGAGAGATAGATAACGAAGATAGTGTGAGAGACAGAGATATGAAAAAGATGTATTGAATGACATTAAAGAGTGGTAAAGACAAGAAAGGGAGAGGTAGGAGATCGAGACTTAGAGCGAGCGAGAGAGAGAGAGAGAGAGAGAGAGAGAGAGAGAGAGAGAGAGAGAGAGAGAGAGAGAGAGAGAGAAGAACTCGTGTTCGGGTGGCTAAGTTCCTTTCCCAAGACAACAAAAGTAGAGGACAGATGAGAACAAAAAGACAAGTGTGCAGGTTCTTGTGCAGCAAGATAAACAACACCTAATACACAAAACCCGTAGAAAACATATGCCTAAAGCGAAATCATCAGGCTAGCATTGGTGTCACCGAATTCCTGAAAATTAATTTTAAAAAATGTTGCCTCCCCGGCGGGGAATCGAACCTCGTGCTCCCGTGCAGCAGGCGGAGATACTAACCACTAAGCTACCGAGGACACGTTGATATTAACAATATATTGTAATATGGACACACGCGTAGGAATAATCACGAGACCTACTTCGATTGCGAATATAATTTGTTTTCTATTCGCAATTCCGTTGCAAATATAATTTTTTTATATTCGCAATTCCATTGCAAATAGGCACTTCGTATAATCAATTAAGCTAGCACTGGCTCAAAAGCTTGCTTTAATAGATAGATAGATAGATAGATAGATAGATAGAGAGAGAGAGAGAGAGAGAGAGAGAGAGAGAGAGAGAGAGAGAGAGAGAGAGAGAGAGAGAGAGAGTTCGGAGGACCAAGGAATTCCTCAAGGGAACGATGTACCGTTTCCTGTAGGCCAACACTATCTTGTTTGGGTTCCTTGCCTCTCTTCTCTTCTAACTGATTAATATCTAGGTTGTTTCTTACTGAACTACTGACAGGACAAGAAAATACTCAAATGAGGAAATGACCTCTTACATAATTTATTAAAACATAAACATGGATTATGGTCATTCAATACATTAACAACAACAACTGCAGTTAGGAATATACATCAATAGGTGTTCATACAAGTACAAGAAATTTCATATCCCTGGATGCCTGAAATATACATTTTACTGACATAATTTCATTTCATTCGGGAAAGACTATCTTAAATTTCTTATCGTAGTTGTACTTCAGGGTACCTGGATCCCTGATGTCACTAATTCTTTGAGCTGGTGTTAAGTTCTTCAAATGAGTGATTATTGTCTCCCTGGGTATAGGATAGTAAGTATTCCTTACACTCCAGCTAAGTTACCCCCCCCCCCCCCTAATTGGGCAAGGAAACTGTTTGCAGGTGAGTTCTGGTTGGGATACTGATCTGCATCACTTTGTCCAGATACTTCACTCACACAAGAAAAGTCAGGCCTGGATCTAGATTCAGTCAAGCTGCTACCTTCATCAAGTCCTGCATTAAAAAGTGGTGCATATAAACTACTGCATTCCAACTAGTCAGGTCTGGCTCTAGTGGTACTAAGCCACTATCTGAAAGTTCAGCAATCAACATACATCTAATCATACCACCAATATTATATTAGAAATGCAATGCTCCTAAGTAACCAACAAGTGAAATCAATAAAATGAATCCTGTTCTTAGAGAAAATAAACATAGAAGAAAGAGAGTCTTGGTGTTCTCAATTAGTTATCACCAACATAATTATTTGCTTTCTATCCAATCTTCCACTGTCAGGTGTTCAAGGTTTAACTAGCAGATGTGCAGTTTCATCTTCACCTATGCGTTTCCTTCAGGTCTATAGTTTAAGTAATACCTTGATTGATTTGGAATTGACAATTATGTTGACCACTCTCTTCTGTACCTAGTTTTGTTCTCTACATATTTTCCCATTAAAAGAAAAAGGTTCTCATACATTAAGGGTTTTAAAAATCATTCCCCATTGCATGAGTATTTGCTTATAAAAGAATAAGTACATCATGGTGTCCATTTTTGGTATAGTATTCAGGTGAAATCTTTTCAAATTAAAAGTTTAAAGGCGAGTATATTCCCTCCTGTTCACCGTGCCTATACTAAGATATATTTCATTTATCATCATCATCATGCTCATCATCATCATTATCATCATCATCATCATCATCATCATCATCATCATCATCATCATCATCATCATCATCATCATCATCATCATCATCATCATCATCATCATCATCATCATCATCATCATCATCATCATCATCATCATCATCATCATCATCATCATCATCATCATCATCATCATCATCATCATCATCATCATCATCATCATCATCATCATCATCATCATCATCATCATCATCATCATCATCATCATCATCATCATCATCATCATCATCATCATCATCATCATCATCATCCTCTTCCTCCTCCTCCTCCTCCTCCTCCTCCTCCTCATCATCATCATCATCATCATCATCATCATCATCATCATCATCATCATCATCATCATCATCATCATCATCATCATCATCATCATCATTTAATCATCATCATCATCATCATCATCATCATCATCATCATCATCATCATCATCATCATCATCATCATCATCATCATCATCATCATCACATTCATCAGGACACTAGCCCATATTTGTATCATTAGTGATCAATAATAAAATGGGGTTTTGATTAAGATACAAAACCGGATGCTTGTAGTACGTGTGATGTGTAATATGGATTGTGTCGTGCTTAGGGTACAAAACCAGATGATGGTACCATAAGTGATATATTATACAAAGTGTTGTCATGCGTCGGAGTGCGCTAATTGATTAATCAGTGTTTGGGTTGTGCAGAACAGATTCTCGGCTCATAGACAGGACATTACACTTCAAAGTTGCCTTCTATCATGAGATTAATTGTTAGCTTATACCCTTCTCATCATCTCATCATGTTTCTTCATTCACTCATTCTTAGACATAATAGTAATATGTACGGATGATCATTTTACTCAGTCTTCAGACACAATGATATCTGTATGGATGACAATCAAGCATATGTATGTGCTATACACAGAATACATTCACAGATTCAACAACAATGACATTACAATGACATCTCATCCTTCATCAGAATATTTTCCTGGATGATAATTAGTCATTCATACTGATGTGTTTTACAAATGATACATTCACATCTGTTTAACAATAATTAAATCACTCATGAATCCCCACAGACATGCTCTCAGCAATGACATAGATTTATGTGACAATTATACATAATTATGAGATTCTCAAAGGATACTTCCTCATGTTTAGCAATAATGAACTTACACATGGATCCCCACATGCTCTCATAGGTTTATGTGATATACTCAATCCCCATTCAGGCATTATGAATCTTAACATTCTAGAATGCCGGATGACTAAGTATTATTATGTGGCACAAATATTAATTCCAATGTTTACAACACTGAAAATACATTTGACTCACCAAATGGATGCCTTAACTCAATACACAAAATATGATACCTCTAGGAATTTATTTACCTATCAGGTGTTCATGGGATAAAAAAAATTACTTGTTTATTCATGTGCTCATGTCAATAAATATACTTGACTAACGTGCTGATGTAATTAACAATACTTGACTAATACACAGAACACTAATTTGTCTGACCAGTGTTATCACATGTAAACTAGTTTTCTTAAATCTTAAGTTACTCACCACTCCTAAATCACTACAGATTGAGTTGAACTACTTCAGAAATATAATGTACACTAGGTCTAATGCTTATACATTAAATAAGTTGTTTACTAGAAGAAAAGGAAACTGACTGGTTGTCCTAATGTACAGTTTATATATGACTATGGTAACTGAATATATTATTTAGTTTCACTAAATTAATTTCTTAAGAACTCACCTCATGGTTTACCCACATTTGACTTAACAATTTTCCTTCGGAAATAAGCTCACAGACTAACTAATCTAATATAAAATATAGCATTATTTACCCGCATTCTCTAGAATGGCTGTAAACACTGATACTGGTTTCAGGCTTTGGAACTTAGCGTTGTTCAACTTCGCTGTAGGCGACTGTTTCTGTTGTCTTTCACGAATGGATTTTATCATTTCGTTTATAGATGTTGCCGGCCGTCCGTCAATGCCTTATACCTCGCCGTCCGCATTCAGTCCTTTTTTCCCTATTCGCTTCTATTCGGGATATATGCAGTTTTCAATCTGGGCGGTGTCAATTGACTCTTGAAATCATACCGGTGGTGATTGCAGTTTATGTTCTTGTACAATTGGGTTTGATTTGAGGAGATCTTGACAGCTAGTAACGGCTTGTGAGGCAGTATACAACAGTGAGGTATTTTCACTGTTGTTAAACATGGGAAATTAATATTTGTGTCACATAATAATGCTTAATTAGCCGCCATGCAAGATTAGTTAAGATTCATGATGAATGAATGTGGATTGAGTATATCACATAAATCTATGTATTTGATGAGAGCATATGGTGTTCCATTTGTAAATTCATTATGGCTAATCATAAGGAATCATCAATGGTGACTCTCATAATTTTGCCTAAATATCACACAATTCCATGAAATTGATGAGAGCATGTGGTGATCCATGTGTATTTTCCTTAGTAGGCCTAATGGTCATACAAGTCTATGTCATTGAAGATAGCATGCCTGTGGTGATTAATGTTATATTTCGATTTTGTTAAACAGATGTGAATGTATCATTTGTGAACCACATCAGTATGAATGACTAATTATCATCCATGAAAATATAATTTCTGATGAAGGATGGTGGAATGATGAGATTTCATTGTAATGTCATTGGTGTTGAATCTGTGAATTTATCATGGGTAAAGCACATGTGGTTCTAACATGCGAACCACAAATTGAAGAACCTACATTTGAAGAAATCCTATATGTAATCACACGACTTAAAAACAAGAAGGCAACTGGGACTGATGGAATTGCTGCTGAATTTATAAAGGCAGGTGGCCATGCATTACATCTAAAGCTATACGAACTAATAATACAGATCTGGAGGACAGAAGAATTACCCCATGACTGGAAAGAGTCATTATTGATACCTATCTTTAAGAAAGGAGACAAGTTCTAATGTGGAAATTATAGAGGAATATCACTACTGTCCACAAGCTATAAGATACTATCCGCAGTATTACTAAATAGACTAAAACCATATTCAGAAGACATATTAGGTGACTACCAGGCGGGTTTTAGACAAAACAGATCAACAATAGATCAGATATTTATCTTACGACAAATAGCCGAGAAACATTGGGAATATAAAAGAGATCTCCATAACATTTTTGTGGATTTTAAAAAGGCTTATGATAGTGTCCATAGGAATAGTCTATGGAATGCTATGCAGGAATTTGGAATACCAAGGAAGTTAATCAACATGACCAGACTATGCATGGAAGATACTTATAATATAGTAACATATAAAGGCAGGAAATCAGACCCCTTCCAAATAACATCTGGCTTGAAACAAGATGATGCACTATCGCCGCTACTCTTCAATCTGGCTCTAGAGAAAGTTGTAAGGAAGGTAAAGGAGGAATGTGATATTGGAGGAACATCCAAGCTGCTTGGTTATGCAGATGATATAGATATTATAGGGCAAAGTGAACAAAGGACATTGGAAATATTGACTCACTTAAAGGAAAAAGCCCAACAGATGGGGCTGGTTATCAACCAAGATAAGACAGAATATATGGTAATTTCAAGAGACGGAATGGCTAAAAAGTCTGGCCACATACAAATAGATAATATGACCATTAAAAGAACGGAAACATACAAATACCTGGGTACAATCTTCAACTGCTCCAACATCATAAGGGAAGAAATACAAACTAGAATCAACTCTGGAAATAAGATATACTATGCACTACAACATCTACTAAAATCAAAGGCGCTATCTCGTAACACCAAAATCACAATATACAAAACACTGATCAGACCAGTTGTGCTGTATGGCTCTGAAACCTGGAGTACAACGAAAGGAGACGAAACCTTGTTACAAACCTTTGAGAACAAAATTTTAAGACGCATCTTTGGACCCATTAGGGATACACAAAGTGGAGAGTGGAAAAGAAGAAGTAACAAAGACATTTATGATCTGTTTAAGTCCCCGCTAATCACTGGTATCATGAAGGCTAATAGACTACAATGGCTGGGGCATATAGAAAGAATGGAAGATAATAGGGAAACAAAACTCGCTTACACTCAGGAAATAAATGACCGTAGACCCCGAGGTAGACCAAGAAGGCGGTGGAGAGATAATACATGTACAGACCTACAAGCACTTGGAATCAACGACTGGCAAGAGAAGGTCCACCAGAGAGACGAATGGAGACGGATTGTATTTGCAGCAAAGAACCTCAATGGCTCGGAACGCTGAAGAAGAAGAAGAAGACCATTAACTCAACTTACATCCATCTCAACACACCCTGTCTTATCAAGCAACAGTTTCAACCTATCTCTGGCTTACTAGGAAGTGTCACTACATGCACCTTTCCCATGCATCTACCATAGTATGCATCTAGTTCAACCCACTTTCATCACAATATACCTTGATCTTAATGACATCATGCCTCTACCACAAGATAACTTCTTTACAAACATGTCTGTTACATCCTGATGACTTTGAATCAACTTAATTTAATACAACCAGATGACCTGATCACAATCAGACTCCCTGGTCTTAAAGTTATGACTATTATATTTTTATTTGTCCTGGTTGCACCCAGAGTTGATCCCATCAGGACCATACAGCATGATATGATGGATTGAATGCCATCTATACAGATAAGAGGGATGTGACCTTACTATTGAGGAGACACATGCTTCCCTCTCTTGTCTTATTCTTTTTTTTTTTTTTTTTGGTCTTTATTTTTGTGTGTTTCTTGACATGTTTTATGATTTACTGATTATTTAAATTGTAGGCAAATGCTTATGAAGTTGTATTTTGTTTGGACCATCAGATGGGGCGCTAAACTGAACGCCTACTGTTGTGAAGATGCGGTCTTGGTTGCTGAGGCGGTAAACTTGTATGTCATGTCCATCTTTTGCCAGCCCAAATAGTACAGCCCATTTCCTTGCATCATCCACCACCCCCCATCCTACCAAGATCTCACCCATGTAACCCATGAACCCACTGAGAATTCCTGATGATCCTACTGAAGGACTTTATCACCCCTCACTTACATAAGAGATGACCCTCTGCTAGAGAACTGGTTCCAGGGAAGAAGCAGAATTATATACAACTGAAGTACTTACCGGCAGATATCAGCTGCACCGGTGATATATATATCCTTTTTTTGTAAAGCGGTATCTACTTAGTGATGCATTATGATACTTTAATGTATTGTGGATAAATCAACTGTTGGATTTCTGTTTTCCATAATTATGCATTCACATCAGTTGGTATTCTTTGTAAACCTGACCATGTTTTCCCAGAGATGTACTCCATGTTAAAATAATATATTTGGTTGTCATATTTTTTTTTGGATTTATTACACTTTATGTTACCAGACCATTTGTTGATTGATTCTTACATATTGTTTGTAAACACCAATATTATGTGATGTCACTGTATGTCCTGTTTATACTGTGAATGGTTTGTCATGATATTGTTGGTCTGGTCAATCAAATACTTGTTTATTATAAATCATATGTGACCATATTAATTTAGACCGTATGAGGGCGGACACCTGCACACTAGCACCTTTTCCCTAGTGATAGAAAAGGGCATCAAATTTTGGGATAGTGGCAACAGTCCGTGGTCTCCACACCTTTCCAAGAAGCTTAAACTTATATCTATATATTTTTTTCTTCATTAATTCGTGTAGATACAACACATCCTTAGTATCTTCACGTGGGGGGACACGCGCCAATAAAATTTAGCTTCCAGAAGGTGATCTTGATAGAGGATAGGAACCCATCCCCTTTGGGTTTACCCTGATAATATTCCTCAGACAATTAAATTCCTCTTAAGTGGGTGTTACATTCTAACAGATGTAACCCCTATAAATAAACCTCACAAGAACACCAAGACTATCTTTCTCCTATGTTTATTTTTCTCTAAGAACAAGATTCATTTTATTGATTCCACCTGTGTTCTTAGGAGTTTACAGCATTACATTTCTAATGTCATATTGATGTTATGATTAGAAGTATGTTGATTGCTGAAATTTCAGATAGTGGCTATTGCTGAAATTTCAGATAGTGGCTAAGTACAGCTAGATCCAGACCTGACTACGTTGAATGCAGCACTTTGTGAATGCATCACTTTGTGAATGTAGCACTTTGTTAAGTTAGCACCTTGTAGAGTAATGCCCTTGATAGAGTAGTGCAGACAGCTATTCATCTGCAAGATTTCCTCCGCAAAGGACAGGTATCCAAATTTACTTAATCTATTTAGCAAAGGATCAACTCTGGAAATAAGATATACTATGCACTACAACATCTACTAAAATCAAAGGCGCTATCTCGTAACACCAAAGTCACAATATACAAAACACTGATCAGACCAGTTGTGCTGTATGGCTCTGAAACCTGGAGTACAACGAAAGGAGACGAAGCCTTGTTACAAACGTTTGAGAACAAAATTTAAAGATGCATCTTTGGACCCATTAGGGATACACAAAGTGGAGAGTGGAAAAGAAGAAGTAACAAAGACATTTATGATCTGTTTAAGTCCCCGCTAATCACTGGTATCATGAAGGCTAATAGACTACAATGGCTGGGGCATATAGAAAGAATGGAAGATAATAGGGAAACAAAACTCGCTTACACTCAGGAAATAAATGACCGTAGACCCCGAGGTAGACCAAGAAGACGGTGGAGAGATAATACATGTACAGACCTACAAGCACTTGGAATCAACGACTGGCAAGAGAAGGTCCACCAGAGAGACGAATGGAGACGGATTGTATTTGCAGCAAAGAACCTCAATGGCTCGGAAAGCTGAAGAAGAAGAAGAAGATTTAGCAAAGGAGAAATAGATTCAACATTCTGCTCAGACCAGGAATAGATCAACACGAAGAAGAAAACAAAATACATCCATTGATTGTAGCCAGAGGGATCCACAAACCTGGAAGTGGAGAACCCATAGTGCATATATTGTTTTTAAATTTCAGTTACCCTCATGCCAGTTGAAGATGAGCAGTACATGTAACTCACCGACAGAGGTATTGTTGGTGATATAACCAATATGTGTAGCACATTAATGATGTATTGTTATCATTAGATGTATATGTCCTATTGAATTAATAAGATTGTAATATTTTTAATGCAATGCTTACCACCCAAGTTTATGGTTATTAAATCATAAAAATGAGGTCATGTCATTTTTTTAGTGTCTTTACTTGTTATAGTCAATTGTTTTAACAACCCTAGATAAAATTAGATTAACTGAGAGAGGAGAGAGGCAAGAAACCACCAAAAGGGGATTTTGGGTATAAAGGGGAAATACTTGTAATTGTTTTCCTAGAGGTATTCCTTGGTTCTCTGAAACTCTATGTATGGACGCAAACAACTGAGCCTTTAAAGGTTAACATAATTAAACGGGCAGGATCACAATGGGAAAGAGGACTTAGTTTCCTTTCTCTCTCTGGGATTGAGCCATCAATCCAGACATCCGACAATCATTATCTCACATTGCCACAATTATCATCATCACACAATGCCCCAATTATCATAATCACACATTACCACAATTATCATAATCACACATTGCCACATTTATCATAATCACACATTACCACAATTATCATAATCACACATTACCACAATTATCATAATCACACATGACCACAATTATCATAATCACACATGACCATATTTATCATCATCGCACATTACCACATTTATCATCATCACACATTACCACAATTATCATAGTGACACATTACCACACTTATCATCATCGCACATTGCCACACTTATCATCATCACACATTGCCACACTTATCATCATCACACATTACCACAATTATCATAATGACACATTACCACACTTATCATCATCGCACATTGCTACACTTATCATCATCACACATTACCACAATTATCATAATGACACATTACCACACTTATCATCATCGCACATTGCCACACTTATCATCATCACACAATGCCACACTTATCATCATCGCACATTTCCACATTTATCATCATCATCACACATTGCCACAATTATCATCATCGCACATTGCCACATGTATCATCATCACACAATACCACAATTATCATAATCACACATTACCACAATTATCATAATCACACATTACCACAATTATCATAATCACACATGACCACAATTATCATAATCACACATGACCATATTTATCATCATCGCACATTACCACATTTATCATCATCACACATTACCACAATTATCATAATGACACATTACCACACTTATCATCATCGCACATTGCCACACTTATCATCATCACACATTGCCACACTTATCATCATCACACATTACCACAATTATCATAATGACACATTACCACACTTATCATCATCGCACATTGCCACACTTATCATCATCACACATTGCCACACTTATCATCATCACACATTACCACAATTATCATAATGACACATTACCACACTTATCATCATCGCACATTGCCACACTTATCATCATCGCACATTGCCACATGTATCATCATCACACAATGCCACACTTACCATCATCGCACATTTCCACATTTATCATCATCGCACATTGCCACATTTATCACCAACACCATCATCATAATTATCATCATCGTTATCATCATCATCGCTGCCACCATCAACATTATCGTCATCGTAAAATTGTGCCATGGCGGTGGCATATTCGGCGTACTCCTTACCATTTCCAACTACTTAGGGTTGTTACTAAAGGGCTTGCGAACGCGGTTTGTGAGCCGTATACCCGGGTTCGAAACACGGCGGTGCTGGTTTTTTCGAAAAAAAGTATAGGGGCCGGTCGTTCAGAAAGCAATGCCAAACTACTGAACGTAACACTTGCCTAGTACATCAACAGCAGCTGAAAAAATGCTGGTGTTGACTGCAACGTCCCGTAAGGGATACGCAACAAAATTAAATTAGGGTTGTTAACGTGACCAGCGTGGACATGGGTGTTACCATTTTTTCGCCCTTATCCTGCAAGGCGAGGCGATCTATCAACTATCCCAGGATAACCGGAGGGTGTACTGTCCTCTTCTTATACGTGAAAATTATATCCGACAAAGCAGTGAATTAGGCTAGGTCTGAAAGTACAATAGGTGGATTTCGTAACTTCTGAGCCCCTCTGTTACCATGTGGTGTAGGTACGAGACGTGTGTGGTGACAAGTGAGTGAAGGGCGTGGTGATACCTGCTAGAAGTGTGTGGTGAAGCATGAATGAAGTGTGTGGTGAAAAGGTGAAAGAAGTATGTGGTAAAGCGTGAATGAGGTGTATGGTAAGGTGTGAATGAAGTATGTGGTGAAACGTGTGTGAAGTGTGTGGTGAAACGTTAATGAAGTGTGTAATGAAGCGAGTCAGAAATGTGTGGTGAAACGTGTCTGAAGTGTGATGAGAAAAGTGTGTGAAGTATGTGG
The DNA here is from genome assembly GCA_963921405.1 of Cepaea hortensis. NCBI lineage: Eukaryota > Metazoa > Mollusca > Gastropoda > Stylommatophora > Helicidae > Cepaea > Cepaea hortensis. The sequence continues at coordinate 308,502,488 of OY992876.1, read as the reverse complement.
TGAAATGTGAATGAAGTGTGTGGTGAAACGTATAATAAATATGTGGGAAACGTGAAAGAAGTGTGTGGTGAAACATGGATGAAAATTGTGGTGAAACGTTCGTGAAGTGTGTGGCGAAACGTGTATCAAATGTATGGTGAAACGTGTAAGAAATGTGCGGTCAAATGTGTTTGAAGTGTATGATGAAACGTGTGAGAAGTGTGTGATGAAACGTGCAAGAAGTGTGTGGTGAAACGTAAATGAAGTGTGTGGAAAACATGTAAGAAATTAGTGGTGAAACGTGTAAGAAATTGCGGTGAAATGTGTTTGAAGTGTATGGTGAAACGTGTGAGAAGTGTGTGATGAAATGTGCGAGAAGTGTGTGGTGAAACGTAAATGAAGTGTGTGGAGAAACATGTAAGAAATGAGTGGCGAAACGTGTATGAAATGTTCGGTGAAATGTGTAAGAAGTGTGTGGTGAAACGTGTGAGAAGTATGTGATAAAACGTGCGAGAAGTGTGTGGCAAAACGTGAATGAAGTGTGTGGAGAAAGGTGTAAGAAATTTGTGGTGAAAGTGAATGAAATGTGTTGCGAAACGTCTGAGAAGTCCCACGACTATGCTATCCCATATTTAAAATTATTTTTCTAACTGACAATGACAGAAATTTATTGTGAAAACTGTTCTTCATTGTAACAACACAATACAGCTTCGGATGAAACATTTGATTGTATATATGTACCTTGTTTGTCCAGATCTCCTATCCCTGGCGAATTTATGTTGTAGGTAATAGCTCAACAGCTGTCACAGACCGTTTATCGCCGCTATAAAAGTAAATAGTGTGCGTGCCAGCTCTCCAGACTTCAAAAACGATTACAAATGGAGCGCGAGAAAAAATGGAGTAAATAACAATTATACCAGACAGCCAGTACTGCGGTCGATAAATCGAACCTAACTAAAACAAACAGCAAAATAAAATTTTAGGAGGTCAGCTTGGCTGAATGAATAAGAACGCTCGTACTTAAACATACGGTGTGCTGATGTTAAGATAGTGGCTTCAACCCCTACACTGGTCAGCCGGATTAAAATGTTGACTTCTCGTCCTTGACTAAAAAAAAAAAAAATTAGTTGCATATCCTTGGATTACGTCGCAGTCAACACCAGAACTTTTGGACTATTTGTGATTTCTCGGCAAGTATATGTTCATTAGTCTGCCATGGCTTTCACAACGACCGGCACTCATATATTTTATGAAACACCAATGCAAGGTGGTCTGCTGCCAAATGCCCGCAGCTATGTTTCCAACGCCGTATGCAGCGGCAATTACGAATTAAGTCCGTAAAACCTTCGCTACCGAGCCTTGACTCGGGGGCGTGAATTACACGTGCCTCAGAAGTCGGAATGGGTTCTCCTAATGGCGAAGGACACTGGTAATAGTTAGTCCACGCGCAAAATTCAGCCGTTGCACTAGACGTAGTAGCACTCGTATGGACTAGGCTTGAGGTCAAAGAGAGCGAGCGCCCCCCCCCCCCCCCCATGAAAAAAAATAATTCCTCTTTAATTGCAGTGTAGAGATACAGTACTCCATATTACCAGATGATGATTGTAGACGTAGGCCTGACAATACCCAAGGCACATTCCTGGAATTATATGAATGAAAACTTGGCATGTGCTGTATAATAGATATTATAAATTATTGATGACACTCGCGTAATTAACGAACTTAAAAACACAACGGTTGTATATACACGTATCAATGTGGTTACCGGGCAATCCGGGATTGAGCAATTGAATAATAGATTATGCACTTAGTGAATCATTCCATCTGGGAGAAGCAGTATTTGTTGTTGCTGACCTCTTCTCCGCTTGCCCGGTAAATCTCCGGCCACACACACACACACACACACACATTCACAAACACGCACACACACACACACACGCACACACGTGCGCGCGCACGCAGACACACACTCAAACACACTCACACACATATACACATATATACATACACACATAAACATTGTCGGATGTATGGTTGTTGGGTCAACCCAAAGAGATAAAGGATAGTAAGTTCCTCTTTCTCAATGTGATCCTGCCCGTTATAATTAATTTAGCTGTTACTGGCTCAGTGGCTTGAGACCATAAATAGAGTTTCCGAGAACCAAGTAATACCTCCAGGAAACCAATGAAAACTTTTCTCTGAATACCCAAAATATCCTTTTGGTGGTTCCTTGCCTCTCCTCTACCAACTAAATAATTATTAATCTAGGGTTGTTAATTAAACCAATTTTACTACTACAAGAGAACTCTCAAAAGAGACAATGACCCTTATTTTTCAAATTTATTACAATCTGTTACATTCTATTAGCGCTATTGATCAGTAATGTCATACAAATACAACAATCAATGCATTAAATAAAAAAAAAACAAGATCATGTACATGTTCATATCTACCTACATATATATCTCCTGGCGGTGCCCACTATAAAGTCCATCGCCACCAGTCAGTGTAGAATATATGTTATACTTTCTTGAGTGTTCATCGTTCCAGGATAAGTTGATCGCTCAATGGTTGATTTTCCACATATACAGTATATATATATATATATATATATATATATATATATATATATATATATATATATATATATATATATATATATATATATATATATATATATATATATATATATATATATACCGTGCCACCGTCTCAATCCATCCAGCATCATTTCTCTTGGTCTGCCTCTGCCTCTGCCTCTCTTCCCCTCAATCTTTCCAGTTGTCACGATGTTCTCCAATGCCTCTCTTCTCATTACATGACCAAAGAAAGCTATTTGTCTCTTTCTTATTGGTGTATATATTGTTCTAGTTTCATTAGCATGTTTCAGGCAGTCGTTGTTAGTTACTATGGCAGTCCAAGGAATTCGCAACATACGTCTCAGGAACCACATCTCTGTTGCTTCTAATTTCTTCTTAAGTTGTTCATTTACATTCCAAGATTCACTGCCATACAGCAAAACTGATTCTACATAGCATTTCAGCACTCTTTTTCTTACACTCAGTGATAGTGACCTATTGCACAAGATACTCTTCATTTTCTTAAATGCGGTCTTTGCTTGCCCTATTCTGCTCTTAATCTCTGTTGTACATTTTCCATCTGATGTTATAAATGTCCCTAGGTATCTAAAATTATCCACTTGGTTAAGAATTTTACCTTCTATTTCTATGTCACATTTTGGTGTCACCATTTTCTTTGATATCACCATTGTTACTGTTTTCTTGATATTCAAGAAGAGTCATTTCCTTGCACTCTCTGTTACTACAGTGTCCAACAATTGTTGTAGGTCTGTTGATTTATCTGCCACCAATACTGTGTCATCTGCATAGCGTATATTATTTATATTATAATCTCCAACTAGTATTCCTGGCATCTCTTTGATCTCTCTCATTATTACTTCGCTATATAGGGAGAACAGATCTGGTGACAAGACACATCCCTGTCGTACTCCTAGCTTTATGTGTTCGTAACTACCCTCTTTATTTCCAATTTTAATTGCTGCTACTTGGTTCCAGTAAATATTCTTTATAATTTCTAAATCTTTCCCATCAATGTTGATATCTTCCAACATTTTAATCAGTTCATCATGTTTTACTTTATCAAATGCCTTAGTATAATCTATGAAGCATAAATATATGTCTTTCTGTTTCTCTATTGACCTTTCTATTAGTGTCCGTAATGTATATATTGCATTGTTTGTGCCTTTTCCCTCCACAAATCCATACAGTTCTTCACTAATTACCATTTTTATTTTCTTTCTGGTTCTTCTCATTATGATTCTGAGCAGAAGCTTAGTGATATGGTTTATGAGGTTAATTGTACGAAAATCTTCACATTCAATTGCCCCTGGTCTTTTTGGTATAGCTATAAATTCAGATTTCAGCATATCACTGGGTAAATATCCACTGCTGTAAATACCATTTAACATTTTGGTTAATATATCTACTCCAAATTCTCCCAATACTTCTAATTTTTCTATTGTGATTTCATCTGGTCCAGCTGTTTTTCCTTTCTTCATATATTTCATAGCGTCAGCGACCTCTTCTTTTAGAATAGGTGGACCTTCTAAGTTACTTTCTTCTGTTAATTCTTCCCTTTCCCCATCATATAATTCTCTTATATGCTAATTCCACCTCTTCATTATAGCACCTTCCTCCAATAATATCTTTCCTGTTTTTGATTTCTAACACCCTGTATTTATTCTTATTTTTCTTCCCGTGAGATCACTGATTTGTCTGTGCATATTTTTTGTATCTTTAATGGCATTTAACTCAATGTTTTTGCACTTCTCATTTAACCAACTTTCATTTGCCTTCCAACATTTATCTTTTAGTTCTTTATTTATCTTAGCGTATTCTTGTTTGTCATTTTTACTCTGTTTTCTTTTTCCATCAGCATTAAGATTTCTTCATTCATCCATTCTTTCTTAGCTATTTGACTTCTCTTCGGCAATATTTCTTTGTTAGTTTGATGAATGGAGTCCCTTAACATTTCCCATTGTTCATTTATACTCTGTATTTCAGCTATTGCATTGTATCTATTTTTCACAGTCTATATGTATTGTTCTTGAATTTCTTTATCTACTTTCAGGACCTCTTTGTTAAGTCTCATGTTCCTAACAATTGTTCCCCTCTCTTTAATCTTACTTTTATTTGTCCACATAGTGGTACATGATCACTATTACAGTCGGCGCCAGGCATTGTTTTTACATTAATTAGAGCATTTCTAAATCTTTTATTAATTAGTATGTAGTCAATTTGGTTGCGTATTTTCTGATCAGGGCTTTTCCATGTGTATAGTCGTCTTTTATGGTGTTTAAACCACGTATTTCCAATTATCATATCATTGATGTTTGCCCATTCTATTAGCTTTCTCCCTCTTTCATTTCTTGTACCTAAACCATAATTCCCCACTACATCCTCCATTTTCACTTTTCCTACTTTTGCATTAAAATCTCCAAGTATTATTTTTATTTCCTGTGATCCAATTTGAGCCATCGTCATTTCTATGTCATCGTAAAAGTGTTGTATTTCTTCATCACTACTACTTGTTGTTGGTGCATATACTTGTATAATATTTATATCTATTGGTTTGCCTTTGACTTTGACTAAAACAACTCTATCTGAAATACATTAATATCCATTAAGTGACTTGGCTGTTTTTTCGTCAAGTATTATTCCTGCACCTTTTTCATGTGTACCCCCTCTAGAATAAATTATTGTGTGGTTGTTAGCTATAATTTTGCCCTATCCCTTCCAGCTCATCTCACTTATGCCTAGTATATTCATTATCATGCTATCTATTTCTCTCAGAACATTGTTCAACATTCCTAGCTCATTTTATGTCTTAACATTCCATGTTCCTACCCTAAATTTATTTATTTTATTTATGATTATGCCATCAGTAGCTGGATGACGGTCTGGTGTCATCTGTGCCTCATGACTGTCCCTACCGGACGAGGATGTCCTAAGACAGCCATTAACGTCGTTCACTAACTCTTGATATATGTTTTGCCATGAAGTCTTGGGAAGATAATGTGGTGGTTTCCCCTTTCCTTCCACATCCACATGGTGGTCTTTTACTTCTACCTTTGACAGCCATTTCCGACTGTCAGGACAAGTGAGTGCCCTGCTCTGCTCAGCTGCAGAGTTGTCCACTTATTCCGATGGATACTCGATGTATATATATATATATATATATATATATATATATATATATATATATATATATATATATATATATATATATATATATATATATATATATATATAGTCTTCTTCTTCTTCTTCTTCTTCAGCATTCCGAGCCATTGAGGCTCTTTGCTGCAGGTACACGCCGTCTCCATTCGTCTCTTTGGTTAACCTTCTCTTGCCAGTCGCTGATTCCAAGTGCTTGTAGGTCTGTATGAATATTATCTCTCCGCCGTCTTCTTGGTCTACCTAGTGGTCCACCTGATGTCCAGGAAGTGAATGTGATGTTTGTGCACGTATCGGTGGTTAAAAGGATTTCCACCGTGTCGAAGGAGTACCGACTCAGCGGCACGTAATGAGGTTTGTCGTAGGTACACCGAAGCCGACAGCTAACTCATGATAGGAACCGCCCTCAGTAATGGAACCATGACGTCTCCGACTGGTCTCGCCGCTATGAGATCGCAGTAGACGTAGATATTTTGCAGGTTGTTATTTAGGTCTGCCGCCACTTGGCCTTCCATTAATGGGTTGACATGCGATATCTTCGAGGAGTGAAGCCCTAATATATCTTTTAACTTTTCGCTAAACGTAGCCACGGCCCCCGCTTCGAATATCTTCACGATGACTTTATTTGAGGCATTGTCGAAATATAATCGCGTCAGACTCGCGTCTGATCATTGACCTCCGACGCTTTCATTATTCGATTAAGCTCCGATGTAAACGCGTCTGGTGAGCTGTATAGCCCTGGGGGACACAGTTTTCTGGAATTTCCTCTGCTGGGTGAGTTGTATCTTATCCACACTTCATGCTCTAGCACATTGCAGTAGTAGCTGGGAAATTGAATTTCGGCCAGACCCACTTCGCAATGCTAATTCACCTCAATAGTCTGCGGTAACTTGACGAAATAACGACCTGGAGTGTTCTTGGGAAACATGTTCGGCGAAGCGTTGATCGGAAATGTCACCTAGAAGCTCATATTGTAGGGTTTGGTAGCATGTAACCCAGACAGCTGCTTAGAAGAGCGATCCACAACTTGCCCTCGGCTGCGTCGACGCTGTCTCGAGACAGATTGAATAGTGATACGCCAATGACGGTGTATATAACGACCAGTTGTCAGAAGAAGACAATCTCTAGTCGCGGCACTCGCCGACCAAACATGCACCAGACCGAGTTTCTTTCTCCTTTTGTGGTATTTTGTGAGTTAGTTTCCACGTTGGTTTCTTCCATTAGTATCTGGTGAGGTCTCAGACCCAACTGTTGAATGACTTGGGATACCCGAACCACTTGACTAACTACTCTTTACCCCCACCTCGCCTGGGTCTTTCTTTTAAGACTGATTCGATGCGATACACTTGCTTGTCTCCGACGAGTTGTATTTCTTCTCTGTAGAATGAGCCTTGGAGTTCCTCCCCTGAATCGTCTTTTAGCACATACGTCACTGGACTGGTCTGATTTATACGACTGACGGTAAACAGTTCTTCTGTCCACGAGGGTGTATACCCCTTTTTAAAAAGCTGTTTGGGTTGAGCCAGTCGGACTCGATCGCCGACTGCAAAATACACTTTTCTGTCGATAGTCTTCTGATACAGGTTATTCCACACCTCGTTTTGATTCGTATAGTTAACTTGCGCGGGCGCCATGCGAATACTTCTGTGATACGCTCCATTGTAGTTGCGGATCAATTTATCTATCACGTTGACGTATCGAAGTTTATTAGTCTTGGTGAAATAGCGCCAAATTTTTTCTTTCAGGGATCGACTGAATCTTTCCACTATCGCGGCTTTCACATCTTCATTCTCAGTGGTAAAGAAATGCACACCTCGATCTTTCATAAATTTTTAAAAATTCCGGTTGACAAATTCCGATCCTTTATCAGTCTGAAAATGTATCGGTTGTCTATCAGCAAAAATTTTACTCACGGCGTCCAATAGCTCTTTCCCCGTTTTCTTTTTGATCGGGATGGCCCAAGCATATTTACTAAACACATCGAGACACGTCACTAGGTACGACATCCCATCATTGTATCTTTGTAATTGATTCATATCTATCAAGTCGGCTTGAAACTGTTGATTTATACCACCGGTTATGGTTTGACGTCTCTGGAAGCGACGACGGTTCGGTTTATGCAAAGTATACGTATCCTGATGTTGTAGCCACGTCTCTACCTTCTTCAATTTAGTATTTCGTTTTAAGGCGGAGGCTCCGCCGTAGGCTCCGGGTTTCTGAGGGTCGTAGTAATATTTTCTTATTTGCGAGGCCATTTTCCCCACTTGGGTGTAGGTATCTTACTATTCTTCTTATTTCGTCTGAGCTTGTAAGGTGGTGTTGTCTCGACTATTTGTTCGACTACTTGACTTTTAGTCGGTGTTGGATGACTAGTTGTTGGCTGACATTTAGCCAGCGTCGTTTGAAGAGGTGTCTCGGCTACTGAAGCCGGTAAAGTGCGACTTCGTGTTTTTGTTCCTTGATATCCACTGTCCCTAATGGCTTATGTCTGTACTGAGACAGTCGATTCAGATACCGCTGTAAAGTCTGTTGATACTCTCGGGCTTTTTCCCTAGGTGGTAGATCTTCGTTCTCCAGGACTTGTTGCATTTGCTGTTCCAAGTCGCGCAAGTTATCTGTTAGTGTGTCGTGTGGTACGTAGGGTCTTTCCAGCATCCGGGGATCGATCAGGATCATTTTCTTCATTATAAGCCCACGATGCCTTTCAATACGTTTAGAATAGGACCTAATAAAGCGCCTATGAAACCACCTTGCTGCAAGATTTGTTTCCTCTTCTTGATAGATAGCTTCTTGGAGTGAGGGCTCTCAGACTCTTCTTGTGTCGCCGCAATCGCCTCTTCTGAGCCGGTGTCAGTGGAACATTACCTTTTAACACATTGTGACAGCACTCGCATATTGATTCGACGAGGTCTGGGGAAGCCGATTTAATTACGGCTTTCGAGTCAGCCGGCTTCGCCTCGCCCGGAAATCGCAGCATGGCCCCGTGACGTTTTATTCGGTGGGACATTTTAGTTAGGAACGTAGACGACTTGACGCTGATCTGAAAAAATATGACTTCGTAAGCGGAGCTGATCCGGTGTTTCCTGTCGAAGGTCAAACAACAAATAACCGCGTGGAGCCGCTGTCGCGTCCTTAAAACTCTCTTGGACATATGACACGCGGCCTGGATACATCTAGTTTGCCAGGTTGGTAATCTGAGACCCGTCACGTGGGTTCTTAAATACCACCAGGTAATGTGAATAGAAGCTGATGGTTCTCTGCTCTTTATTCTTCCCAAAGAGATTCTGGACTATATACATGACGCTGAGGTTTCGATGATGACTACCTTTATTAAACAGCTTAGTCACCCTATCATCTGTCTCGGACATTAGGTCATCTATTACACCTATACGACGTCTATCAGCTGTCCACTGTTCCATATCCGGCAAGCCTTCGTTAAATTGAATGCCCTTCATAGTCTCTGGAATCGGGTTGACCATGTCTGATAAATGAGCCAGAAACTTTTGCACAAAGACTGATTTTCCACACCCCGTTGGTTCCGCAATCAAAGCAGTAAAAGGATATTTCCATCTCGGATCCATGACTAATAATAAGCACCTATCCTCTCCAGACATGTATTTTATGGGACTCGAAACCACCCCACCGCCGCCCGCCGCACCACCGCCGCCCGCCCCTGGGACCGGAAGTGACAAGAGGAAGTAGTCAACAGACAACCGGAAGTAACAACCAGACCCAACAAAATACCCGCCAAAATTTCAAAAATGTGGCCCGAAATGGATCCTGTTTGTGATGTCATCAATATGGATCCATACCCTTCGTATAGTAAAAAATGACGTCATCAGATGGATCTGGATCCATATTTCCTAATTAGTTAGAACCCAAGATACTACTTATATCTAGTGTCGCCTGAGTATAACACTCCGCTGTCAGCGCTTCTCAGCAATTCTATTCCGTTGAGCAGTTAAAGTTCAGTTATATTCAGTTCAACAGTTACAGTTCAGTTCTATTCAGCTCAGCAGTTAAAGTTCAGTTCTATTCAGTTCAGCAGTTATACTTCAGTTCTAGTCAGTTCAGCAGTAAAAGTTCAGTTTTATTCAGCTTGTAGCCAAAAGGAAATTCGCAAAGAAATCAGCACTTCTAAAGTTAGCTTACTTGAACGTGAGATGTGTACAATAATATTCTGTATGTCTGGTCCGTGCCACTATTCGGCGCTGAAACATGGGTCAATTAAATTGTGAAAACATATTGAGGTTCAGATTTACTCTGTGTTGAAGGAACTGCGGATAGCAGGGACAGCGAAATGTCACGATCAGACGCTCCCAACACCAGTCTTTGGATTGACTAGGCGATGATGATAATGATGAAGATAATGATGATGCTGATGATGATTGGTATATTTCTGTCTAAAACGACTGTTTCTTTAAGCAATGTTCAAGATACATTATTTTTTTTTTTAAACAATACTTCACTCTATCCCTGACAAAAGTGAATCTAAGTGAGAGCTTCCAGAAAAAGGTAGGATGATCAAACCGAATCAAATTTGTAAGGTAACTGACCGAGACCGCACAGAGATATATGGAAATCATTGACTTGCTAAAGAAACCAAATTATATTTCTAATATGGACATTCTGAAAATCTAACTGGCAACTCATCAAATAAGAAATCCTTCAGGGCATATAATTTCAACTGCCTTTACATTGCATATGGCGATTACGGATCGCAATCTGATATCTCATATAAACATCAGAAACGTATTCTGGTACATTATTATTAGTTTCATAAGTTTTAGATATTGCAAACCTTTATATTAATAAAAACGGACATTACAAAACTGCCACATTCTGTCTGCTAGGAAATGATAACTTATTGTGAGTGGCACCTTGCAGTCATGACAGACCAAAGTATGTGAGTTGGAATGTGGCCAATTATTCAATCACAATGCCTGGGCAGAGCTTCAGAGAAACATGTGGTGCCCAAACGACATGTTCCCTCTCTCGGCCTAATCTTGTGATTCCAGAGGAATGGGTAACCAATTCGTCTAGCACAAGGTAGGCTGCAGACGCTGGCGGCACGGCGTTAAACCTCCGAGACCTCGCCACCACGAGCAGATGGCGAGTGATGGCCAGACCCTGGAACCCAAGGGACCCGGCTTACAGGCGTTCAGCCAAGTTCCACAGGTGAGGGCCTCGTACGCGTCCGGACCGTAAGTGCGCGTACTTCTGAATAAAAGTACAATTTCCCGTTATTATTTGATGGATTGTATAAATTTATATTGACAACTCCAAGTTATAATTTGTTGCATTGTATAAACTTATAATGACAACTTCAAATTATTATTTGTTGGACTGGATAAACCGATGGCCGATGTCAGGTACATTTATTGATATATCAGAGACAAGACATAACATGATTGATACTGTTTGTTCTATCTTTCTGTCTTTCTGTCTTTCTTTCTTTCTGTCTTTCTGTCTGTCTGTCTTTCTGTCTGTCTGTCTGTCTTTCTTTCTTTCTTTCTTTCTTTCTTTCTTTCTTTCTTTCTTTCTTTCTTTCTTTCTTTCTTTCTTTCTTTTGTTCTTTCTTTCTTTCTTTGATTCTTTCGTCTTCTAATCCTCCCCCTCTTCTGTTCAACTTGATATTTCCCAACAACCTAAAATCACATGACACCCCTCACGTGATTGTTGTAATCTAAAAGTATTGAACATAGTATAACTGTTTTTCCTTCTGAAAGACCTCTTCTCTAATTCCTATTTGTTTAATTGACCCCAATGGTTGTCAGAAAACTGATACATCAAGAGATGGAGCGAAAAAAAGTAAGTGTGATTAGGTCGAGCAGATACAGGGTAGTGGATGTTCCAGTACAGTTGAACTTTAATACGGAGGTGGCACTTGATGATCATAATGATGATGATCGTGGTGCAGAGGTGATGATGATAATGGCGTAGTGATTATTATTTTGGTTACGATGATGATAGTGAGTGGATAATGATGATTGTGGTGGTGGTGGTGGTGGTGGTTGTGATGATCGTAATGATGATTATCGTGTTGATGAGTAGAAGATGATGATGATAATGGTGAATATGATGATCGTGGTAGTGGTGGTGGTGATGATGGTAACGATGATGATGGTTTTAATGATGATGCTAATGATAATGATGATGGTGGTGAACATGATAATACTAATTGTAGTAGTGATAGTGGTGGTGATAGTAATGATATAATGGTTTTAATGATAGTGATGATGATTGCGATGGTGATGATGATTATGTTGATGTAGATGATGATGATGATGATGATGATGATGATGATGATGAGCGTGCTATTTGTTTAGGTACTGATAATAATGTTGACGATAATATTAAAGTAGGTGATGATGATGATGATGATGATGATGATGACGATGACGATGATGATGATGATGATGATGATGATGATGATGATGATGATGATGATTATGATGACCATGATGACCATGATGATAATAATAATGATGTAAGCAATTGCAAAGACGCTACACATATTTGGGGGACTTCAAGTGAAAACCTTAAAAGTGTGATAGAAATTACAATAACTATGCCATTGTCTTGTAACCTGTTAATAGTGTTGTTAAAGATATCAAGAGTGTTAAGCGCCTGACATCACGGTGCAGACGAACACGGTGGCGTCATAAGGACAGTTTAAATATGGCCTTCCAAATTTTGATATGCACCAAAATGGGCCAGCGTTCTGTTATGCGTGTTTTTATCAGTGAATGGGTGAAACCTAGAGCAATTCATCGGGGAATGAAAGTCCAGTATGGTGATGCATGCCGCGCTCCCTGGCGAAGGTTTTAACGACGCTGTTCGTAATCACGTATACACTCGTAAGAAACACAGCTGCGCGAGATTTGGCAGCGGATCGCGTCGCGGTGGTTACTTACGGATGATATGTAATGCGGTCGTTCAGAAAGCAACGGCAAGCTACTGAACGTAAAACTTGCCAAGACATCAACAGAAGCGAAAAATACTAGTGTTGACTGCAATGCCCTGTAAAGGATATGCGAAAAAATAATTTTGTTGCATGCCTGTCAGTCCACAAATGTATGAGTGGAGTAGGAAGTTTCGAAACGGCTGACTTCTGTGACAGACTGTTCACGACCGGGTCAGGCACACTGAGCTGTGACCAAGAGAATATTTTTCTACGGGAATCCAAGCACTTTATCAGCGCTAGGGGACTGCATTGAACGCAGTGGTGACTACATCGAAAAAATGATACATTTGTACTGTACTTTTTCAGGATATATTCACACCCCCTCGTATTTTCAATGCCACATATTCATGTTGTTGATATGCCCAGTGACCTTCGTTGTGTAATGTGATCTTCTGATTTAGAATCGAGAGACAAAAGGACAGTTTGAAACATATAACCCAGTTCCTCCCAGCAATGTTGTATTTTAGGTATTTGCCTTGCTGTTGTTATTATTTTTGTTTCTGTTTTTGGTCTTGTTTTGTTTTTAAATGGCTTCTTTATATGTTTAGTAATTGTTTTCATAGAGTGTGTTTATTTCATTTCTTGTTGTTGTTGTATATTTTCGGCTATTTGTAACCATGTGGTATTCAGTTTCGTTGTTGTAATGTGCTAATTTATCTCTTGTTTTTGTTGTTTATTTGTTTAGTTATTATTCTTCTTGAGTGTGTTGATTTAATGCAATGTTGTGTATATGTTTGCTGTTTCTAACCTTGTGACAGTCTGTTTTCGTAGTTGTTTGTGCTTCTTGTTCTGGCACTGTGACGAAGGAGTTATCTTCAAGCCGTTGGAAACACAGCTGGCGGAGATTTGGGAGCAAACAGCCTAGCACTAGTTTTAATACAATGGTATGAGCGTCGGTCATTTATAAAGAAATGGCAAATTAATGAACGTAAACATTCCAAGAAATTAAAAACATCAGAGAATTATGAGGCTGACTGCGACGTCTTGTTCAGGATATGCAACTAACTTGTGTGCTTCTTACCTAAATCACTTGTAAGTCTATTTCTGATCTGTCATTTTCTTGTGTTTGTACTTAAGACCTGTTTCTATCTAAGTCATTTTTAAATAGCATATCTATCAGCCTGTTGTGTGAAATAGGGAAGATAAACCGTGAAAAAAGTGAGTGAAAGTACAAGGAGTCATGTCGGTCTGACACAAGGTAATAGTAGCATTGGGTTGTGAGTGCAGAGAATGGGCAGAAGGCCGCACTGAGTTTGACGTGCAATAACTAATCCAGAGTAACACACATAAAGGTGACATAGTGATCTACACCGATGGGTCAGTGGTGAGAAACAGACGTAGTGGTTGGGGTTTCATTGCGAAGGCTAATGGATGATGCTTTAAAAAGGAGAGTCTGGCATATGATACTACAACCTCCAGCATGAGAATGGAGGTGGCAGCAGTAACAGCAGGTTTCCGATTGTTAGAGGAGACCATTGCAACACACATTGTCTTCATCGCGGACTCAAGGAGTATGCTTAGTAAGGTGGAGAAAAGAATGGTTAGCGTAGAATGGCTAGCCTCTCTTCAGAGATCACAAGATTGTGAGAATTGTATAGCTTTTCTGCCCTGGTCATGCTGGAGTGCGGGGAACTGAACAAGCTGATATGCTGACAGGGAATGCACCTCTCAGTGATAGATTACCTATGGACCAGGGAGAGGTGGTCAGGCGCTTGTGGAACCAGATGTAGAAAGCGGTGGAACAGACTGAACACCCATATTTGGCGAGAATTATATGGGGGGGGGGGGGTGGACAGGGGCTTTGATCTAATCTCGAAGCTGAGAAGGAAAACCAGGAGAACTTTCAATCAGATGGCAGTTGGAATGATTAGGATAAGGGACGTTCATTTAAAATCCGTTCGTGCCGCATCGCACGTAATTGCGTTCGTTGAACATGATCATGTCATAGTCATGTGATAAGTACTGACCAATGAATAAAAGAGCAAGTGTTTATCGACCCAAGATGCATAGGTTCTGTTTCTGACCCTTGAGCAAATGGACGGGTTGATCCAAAATCCGTCCAAAGAAATTCAAAGAGCGGTGATTCAGTTTCTTTCATTTGAAGGATATCGACCAGTGGACATTCATCAAAGAATGCAGGCAGCGTACGGTAACAAATGTGTGTTGAAGACAACAGTGACAGACTGGGCATGAATGTTTCACAAAGGACGTCAGCTCACGACAGATCTTCGACGGCCTGATCAAACGCATATTGTTGCAAAAGAAGAACTCATCGCCAAAATTGATGCAGCAGTACAGATGAAC
This sequence comes from Cepaea hortensis, assembly GCA_963921405.1. Lineage (NCBI taxonomy): Eukaryota > Metazoa > Mollusca > Gastropoda > Stylommatophora > Helicidae > Cepaea > Cepaea hortensis. The sequence continues at coordinate 308,487,482 of OY992876.1, read as the reverse complement.
CGTTGTCGAAGCATACGTTCGCTAGCGAAAGAATGTGATGTGTCAATTGGGACAATTCAAAAGGTCGTTCGTAAGAAACTGCAATATCGGAAGTTGTGTTCACAGAGGGCACCACGGATGTTGCCGACCACCAAAAAGAGGAAAGCATGGGATGGCGTTTGAACCATTTGCTGCGTTACAGAATGGAGGGTGATGAATTTCTCTTCCGCATAATGGCAGGCAATGAATCATGGTGTCATCACTTTGAGCCGAGCAGCAAAAGAGAGAGCGTGCAATGGAAGCATGCTGGATCACCAAAAGCCAAAAAAAATTCAAGTTACAGGTTTCCGCTGGTAAGGTTATGCTGAGCGCATTTTTTGACCATGAAGGGCTATTGTTGGCCGACTGTAAAGAACTTCGTGTCAACATCAACTCTACCCACTACTTGCAAACACTAGACAAGCTGCAAAAAGCCATCAAGAATAAACGACCCGGCATGCTTTCTCGCGGTGTGATTTTTTTGCACGATAATGCTCGTCTGCATATCGCAAAGATTGTGCAGGAAGCATTAGCAAGGAAGAAGTGAGAAATTCTGCAGCATCCAGCCTATAGTCCTAATTTGTCACCATGTGTTTTTCAAGGGACAACGATTTCACTTAGATACAGGCGTAATGAACGCGGTAAACACTTGATTCAGTGAGCAATCACAATCTTTGTTTTTTGTGGACGGCATTCGCCACCTACCTAAGCAATTGGATGCTTGCCTGAATGCCTACGGCGACTTCTTCTGACCAACCCATGGTGCATAATTTATTCAAATTGAATGCTTTGTTTAATTCTACCACACCTGTTAATGTTTCTTTCATGCTTTTGTAATAAAGCAATTAGAACGGATTTAAAATGAACGCACCTAATAGTATGGCGCATCGCTGGCTGTTAGACGAGGAGACGGAGCGCGTTTTGGAATGTCCTGAGTGCAGTGATGTCGGTTCTTAGCTCAACTCAACTATACTCATCAATCAATCAATCATGTGCCATGCCGGAAAGCGTGGGCGGTCATGACTCGCCATTTCACTCGATCACCAGAGTCGTGAATCAGCTCAGTGTTCCTGTCTCGTCCATGCCATGTGGCCAAGCCATCCAGATATTTTCCTCTCGGTCTTCCTCTTGGTCTGTTCCCTTCGAACTTGCCAGTTGTCACTAAGTTCTCCAGTCCATTTCTTCTCATAACATGTCCAAAAAATTTTGACTGTCTACGTCTAATTTCTCTAATCAATCTACGATTTTCATTTGTCTCCTGTAGTACTTGGTCATTGGTTTTTCTATCTGTCCATGGTATTCTTTGCATTTCCCCCAGAAACCACATTTCTGCAGCCATCAGATGTTTTTCAGCTTGACTGCACATTGTCCAAGTTTCACATCCATACAAAAGAACAGGTTATATGTATCCCCTCAACACTCTTTTTCTCGTTTCAATTGACATCTTTTTATTGGTCAGAATGTTTTTCATCTTGCTAAAGGCTACTTTCGCCATGGCGATTCTTGTTCTAATCTCTTCAAGGCATCTCCCATCAGATGTTATGACTGTTCCGAGATAATTGTACCGATTCACTTGTTGAAGAATATTCCCATTTACTTGTATATTACATTGTGGTACTTCGTTCTTCCTAGTGACGACCATAACCTGTGTCTTCTTACAATTTAATTCCAACTCCAGCTGCTCGCTGTGGACAACAACCGCATCTACTAATTGTTGCAGATCCTGTGCATTGTCTGCAATCAATACTGTATCATCTGCATATCTAATGTTATTTATGTTTCGTCCTCCAATGCTGATTCCATTTATGTCTTCTACATTTCTGAAAATATTTTCACTGTATAGGGAAAAAAGATCTGGAGACATTACACATCCCTGCCTATCACCTCTCTTAATAGGTTGATGTTGTCCCACTTCATTGTCAATCCTTATGGCAGCTTGTTGTTTCTAATACATGTTTTTTATAAGTCTAATGTCTTTCCCATCAATTTGTAGATCTGCAAGCATATCCACCATGTTGACATGTCTAACTCTATCAAAAGCCTTTGTGTAGTCAATAAAGCAAAGATGTATATCCTTGTTTACTTCTATAGCACGTTCAATAACTGTTCGCAGCATATACACAGCATTTACTGTACCCTTTCCTTCTACAAACCCACTATACTCATATAGTATAGTAAATGATTCCTTTACACGCCTAAAAGAGCAAAGGGCATATGGTGCTAGACATATTTTTATAGACCATTTGTCATCATTTGGGCGATGTGGTCAGGATCCCACCGGCCTCTTTCACTTCCCCAAGACATTGTCTCGTAAACTCATGTCAGGTTCAATTGACTTGGTAGCCCAAGACAATTCATTAAAAAAAAAAAAAAGCTCAATGCGTATTCTAACCCGTGGCTAACCAGTCAACAGACAAGTGTCTCGCCACCACGCGTCTGCAGCTCCCTAGTTTGTATATTTCATTATCATCAGCCATTGTCTTGCCGGCTGGCGTGGGCGATCATGCCTCTCCACAAATTACGATCTCCGACGGCATGGATCAGTTCGTGTGTTGACTCCATTCCGTGCCCGGATACAAGACTGTCAAGAATTTTCTCACGCTGTCTTCCTCTATCTCTTCTCCACCAATCTTTCCGGTTGTGACAATATATTCCTGTTTGTGTCTTACAATGCGGCCAAAAAAGGGTGACTGCTTGTTTCTGACGATTGTGATAGTTGTCTGTGCTACTTAGATTCCCTCAAAATGTCCAGATTGCTCATTTGCATATTTACTTTATAAAACTTGGCTCCTGTACATTTGTTATTGGAAAACAGAGATCTATTGCAGCCAACATTGATTGTGGAGACGGCACCTGATTGAATTGACTTTGAAAATTTATGTAAATTGGAAAACAGAAATAAAAAAGACAATAGGAATGGCTAAAAATGTTTTTAACAACAGGAAATCAGTATTAACATCTTGAGATATCAACAAGGCATTAAAAATGAAAATTGTCAAATGTTATATATATATATATATATATATATATATATATATATATATATATATATATATATATATATATATATATATATATATATATATATATATATATTCAAGAGTACTATATGACGCAGAAGACTGGGCAATGATCAATAAATTAGAAAGTCGAACAGAGGCCCTGGAGATGTGAATATTCAGAAGAATATGTCTTATTTCACGGAAACAAAAACGATCCCTGGAGATGTGGATATACAGTAGAATATTTCGTATTTTATGGAAACAAAAACAATCAAATATAGAAAAACTGGCTATAAAAAGAGAGTTAGTGAACGAATTAAAAACGAGTCAAGTAAAATATTTCGGCCTTGTTAAATAACATATCATTTTCATTGACACCTTGCCCTCTTGACAGACGATAGATTATTATATTGTACTTCAAAAAAGGCATAATAACTACAACCCATGGCGATCAGACCAATTTGAGCTGCAAATGTACGTCCACGATGGATGCATGTGAACACATGGCCATTTCCACAATCACGCACCATCTTACGTCTCAAACGCCCAGTGTGTGCCCTATCTCCAATAATTTTCTCCTTTTTCTTTATTCCATTTCTGATATTTGCCCTCCATGCGGCGACTTACTCACAGTGTGCATTATCAATACCTGTATTAATCATGTACCGCTTACACATATCTTAGTATTGTAGTAGAGGCCGGCCCCGAGATCTCTTACCCATCTGTAATTCACCAAAAAAGATGTCCTTTGGTATTCTACCATCATCCATCCTCCTAACGTGTCCTATCCATCTAAGTCTACGAAGACTGAGCATGGAACAAACCGTCACACAATCTGATCTTTTCAATACTTCAGTATTTGTGATTTTGTCTTGCCACTTAATACCAAGTATTCTTCGCAGACACCGCATACGAAAACTTTTTAAACGTTTCTCTTGATGTGAGTAAGTTGACCAGGTTTCGCTGCCATAATGGAAAGTACTAAGGACACAGGCTTGGTAGACGAGGACTTCTGTTTGGGCAGTAAGTTTCCTGTTCTCCCAGACTCGTTTTGTTAACCTGTTCATTGTTGTTGCTGCTTTACCAATCCTGATGTTGATTTCGTGATCTAGGGATAATTTGCTGTTTACCAATGATTATAAATATGTAAAATGGTCTATTATCTCCAGTTTGGCGTCGTCTATAAAGATTGGTGGAACCCCATGTGCACCGTGTGACATAATCTGTCTCTTCTTTTTGCTAACTGTTAAACCAAATTCAGACCAAGCATTGGAGAATGCAGAAAGTAGACGTTGTAACTCTTCCTCAGAGTGGGTCGTAAGTGCAGCATCATCTGCAAAAAGCACCTCCTAATTTTGGTTTTGTATATAAAATAAAACTGTTATAAAAAAAACGTGTTAAAGTATGGATAAAATTAGTGGAACTGAGGTAAAGTTGTGGAAATGTAAACAATATACAATGGTACCTCGGGTTACGAACTTAATTCGTTCCAAAACTCGGTTCGTAACACGAAACGTTCGTAACCCGAAACACTGAAATCAATGAAATAGAGATAATCCATTTCAAGATGAAAGAATCGTTCCTTTTTTTTAATTTTTTTTATTAATATCCGGTCGTTTATCCGACAAAACGCAAAGAGTACGTGTACTTCGCGTATTCAATAAAGAGAAAGAAAACAACCAAATAAATTAAATCTAAAATTAAAAAAAAAATTAAAAAAAGATTTAGTCTGTCCTTCTTACCAAGAAAACGATCGTGGGAAATTTGTGGATCAAAGAGGGGAAATCGCCAAGTTGAATGTAAAGTGAAAACGTGGTTTAGAAAACAGAGCACGCAGTTCTGTGCAACCGGTTTGGGGGGACTCATAAAACGATGGGATAAGTGTATTGATATTGGTGGGAAATTATGTTGAGAAAGAAAGCGACAATGTATGTATAAAAATAAACTGGTTCAAGTTATCATATTTAATTATTTTTCTACAGGCATTTTGACTTATTTATTGACTAATCTCGCATCACACATTATGGTGTCACTATTTTCATTGTTATCATCATTGTTACTGATTTCTTGATATTCAAAGATAGTACTTTCTTTGCACTCTCCGTTACTACATTGTCCAACGAATGTTGTAGGTCTGTTGCATTATCCGCCACCAATACTGTGTCATCTGCATATTGTATATTATTTATATTATAACATCCGAATAGTGGGACGCAGAGGTGTTTCCAAGGCACCAGGGCCGGGTTTATATACTGGCCAAGACCTTTTGACGCGTCCTCGTCGAGCGTCCTGGGCAACAGGTCCCTTCGGGGTCCTGGCTAAAGTCAATCGGATCACCGATTCCTCCGAAGTCGGAGAGTGTCTGCCTGTATGGCGAGGAACCACCAGTCTGCACACCAATAAGCCAGACATGGGACAACGGATACTCACGCAAACCTCAGGTCCTGTATGACATCACACTGATGTTGGACAACAGGATGCCTTCATCCGACATACAGGACTTCGCGTTGGAGCTCAAGCCAACGAACACAAGCAAGCAAGCAAGCATCCGAATAGTATTCCTGGCGTCTCTTTGATTTCTCTCATTATTACTTCGCTTTATAGAGAGAAGAGATCAGTAAATATTCTTTATTATTCTTGAATCTTTCCCATCAATATTGATATCTTCCAACATTTTAATCAGTTGATCATGCTTTACTTTATTAAATGCCTCAGTATAATCTTTGAAGCATAAATACACGTCTTTCCGTGTCCTATTGACCTTTCTATTAGTGTCCGTATTATGAAATCATATAGATATGCTGCGCCAATTACGCCCCCCCCCCCCCCCCCCTCGAGAAAAAATATCCCTATAAAATTTTCTAATATGTATTTGTAAACTCTAAATGGAGCGCTGACAAAGGGAGATAAATATTTATGATTCTTATATCAAAGGGAGACAAGCCGTAATACACACGAGTCGTGATCGCTAACGTTATATTACATAGATTGATTTCTGTCACGTAAGAATGGCTTGGTAACAGTAACAGATTAGAGACAATATAACAAATGAAGGTCAGCATGTCCGAACGGATTAGAGCCTAGCTAGCGGGTACAACTCCTACATCGGTCAGTTGGACTAAAATGTTGACTTCTCGTCCTTGACGTTTGGTCGTAAATTACAAGTACTTCAGAAGTCGGAGTGGATTCGCCTGATGGCGAAGGACACTGAAAATCGGAAAAGCTAATCCAAGCTCAAACATCAGTCCAGTTCACTGGAAGTAGTAACACAAGTATGGACGACGCTTGAGTTCAAAGCTAGAGAACGTAAACAGATACCTAAACGGAACCTCTGACCTTGGTCTTTCAGGGGCCGACACTCGAATTTCTTTGGTTCGTTCCTTTGAGCTCAAGCAACTCCTTACGCTTGCTACTAGTTTTAGTGCACTGGACTGATGTTTGCGTGTGGATTAGTTTTCCCTATTACCAGTGTCCCTCGCCATTTGACGAACTTACCCTAATGTGGCTCTAGTCCTTGGGGAACCTTGTGACTTGAAAAAATATTACGTATCCAAGTAAAAAAAAAAACAACAACTCACGGACGAGAAGTGAACACTTTAATTTGGTTTCAAGGTAAAATTGCACTACATAAAACATATGCCAAATCCATTAAAGGAAGACACAAGGAGACAAGTAATAATATGTTATTCCAGTTTGGTACATGTTTGCATATCCTTTACAGGACATTGCTGTCAACATCAGCATATTTCAGCTGATTGTTGATTTCTTGGCAAGATTACGCTCAGTAGTTTGCCATTGCTTTCTGAGCGGCCGGCTCACATACCCCGTAAGTTACCGACGCGATTCGAACCACTGCTGATTCTCACCGTCGTCACGTTACCTACGAGAGTATACGAGATTACGGAGAAAAGTCGCTATCCTCTAGGCCAGGAAGCCGGCTATTCCAGTTTACAGTTCATAATATTGCAGTTTACAGTTCATAATATTTCAGTTCACATTTCATAATATTTTAGTTTATATTACAAGACAACAATGAATTCAATAACTGACACTGGAAATACATTAACCTTTCAGTGTACTAATGCCACAAAACTGTCACTTTTCCCCACAGCAAGACACTTTCAAATTTTGACAGTTTGAAATCCGTGCTCGTTTTATTTTTTACGATTCAAAATTGTACAAAGGGAGAGAAACACTTCATTATTCTTATATCAATGGGAGACAAGCCATAATCCAATATAGTCGGAAAGGTTAACATTTTGTCCAATCGATTGGTTTCAGTCAACAGGGAATGGTTCGGTGGCTGGCATGTAGAACAGCCATCAGACTTGTGTTTACTCACAGAATTCCTGATGGCATCGAACAAACAATGTCTGCTCTATGTGTGTTTATGCTTCCTTTTATTTACTTACAAAGGATTAACACCCCCCCCCCCACCCCCACCCCCGCACCCCCCCCCCCCCCCCCCCCAAAAAAAAAAAAAAAACTTGATTTGTACAAGGATTTAAAAAAAAAAGTATACATGTTTTGTGAATGCAGCTCTCCTCTTTCATACTTTCTTCTATTCCACAATATATAAACTAGAAGGTTAGAAAATAGAAATGGAAATTTACACGAATTAAACCGAAAGAATCCCAAGACATCGTCTGCAAAACTGTCAGACATGGGCGTGATCGTTAGAGCTTTCACAAATAATTTATCTCGATACCAAGTTCTTCCCCTGGCAAAAGCCTGCCCGCCGGGGGAGAGCGATTCTTTGAATAAAATCGATTACAGGATATGGAGGAAAGTAAACCATCGCCAATAAATACGGCGATAGTACAAGGGGGAGAAACAAGCACTCAGTATCGGCCATGAATTTCTACTTAAGAGTGCGACAACATAAATTAGATGTTCTTTATAATACATGTGTACTTAATGGAAAAGTTCTTAAAATACATGAGTCGGTACAACTGTCTCGGAACTGTCACATTATCTGATGGAAGGTGCCTTGTAGAGATTAGAACAAGAATCGCTATGGCAAAAGAAGCATTTTGCAAGACGGAAAAGATAGTGGTCAATAAACTGATGTCAGTTGCAATGAGAAACACAAGTGTTGAACTGCAGTATAGAAACTATACTGCTGTATACATGTGAAACATGGACAATAAGCAGACAAGCTGAGAATCATTTAATTGCAGTGGAAATGTTGTTTCAGAGTAAATACAAAGAATACCAAGGAAAAACAAACGGGATAGTAATTTGAGAAACATGAAACCGTACATTGATTTGAGAAATTAAGAGGAGAAGTCAAGATCTTGTGAGCGCTTTTTGACCAAAAATAAACTGGAACATTTAGTGACTTCTGGCAGGATTGAGGGGAAAAGAACAAAGGGAAGGCAGAAAAGCAAATATCTGAATGGCCACATAGCATTAGTATAGTTTGTTGTATATCCTTTTAAGAACATCGCAGTCAACGTCATCATTTTTTGTCTGTTTGTTATTTCTTCGCAATTGTACTTTCATTAGTTTGCCATTGCTTTGTGAACCACCGAAATTCATACCATTGTATGAAAACGAAGGCAAGGGATCTGCTGTCAAATCGATAGCAGCTGTGTTTCGGACGCTGTATGTGAGATTACGAACTCCGTCCGTACCCCTTCGCCTCATGGCGTAACCAGGACAAGCTGATCCAAGACTCTAGTGATCTTCTGAGATACGGAACCAGGACCGTGGTGACAAAACGACACAAGGGCTGTGCTTTGTCGTAAGAGGTTCCGCTTGAACACGGCGCGTCATCCGGTACTTTCCCAGCTATAAATAAACTGTTGAAAGTCGAGGATGTTTATTCGGCTGGAATATTCTCGAAGCACCTGGACTTGCGTGACCAAGGTTGTAAAGTACACTTGCATTATCTCGTGCAGGGAGAAAATAGATTCTCCTATGCGGAGAACCCATGTTTCTCGAGGAAGTTGAGACACAACATGTTGCACTATTTCTCCGTGAGGGTTGAGACGCACGTACGAAGGAATTAGGCAGAAAGAGCTCATTCACTTTCGATCTCTCGGTGTGTGAGGATGTACAGTCAATTTCAGCAGACTGTCATTCCGAAAGGCAAGGTGGCCATCAGACAGTTTTTGTAGCTGACTTGTGGTCTGTTCACCAGTTCAGGTAAATACCTATTTAATTAATTTACCGTTGTACTTGAGCGTAAACGCGATCGAAAGACAACTCATTAAATATGCGAACGATTCGGCATTACTAATTAGTTGACGATCGATAAGCCGGTTTGAAAGTAGAACATCGTACAGGTGTGTATCGCACTGTTGACAAACGTTAGTTGCAACTGTGTAGTTTCGCTTACAGCTTAGAAACAAGTCCATTACATCGGCCAAATGTGCTCAATTGTCGGTAATTATATATGGTAAGTATTTGCATATATTAGGTTTGCTCTACAATTATAGGGAGCTGTTTACTGTAGTATTTTGTGACCTAACTTATGTCAGTTAGTATCTGATGTTAGTAGGGCCTCTTGAATAGACTGGTAAGTTGAAAGTGTGAGGAATTCAGACAGTGAAGTGCCTAGTTGCAATGGAAACAGAGCACGTACTGCCAAGCCATAGGAAGTGATGTAGCTATTTTGTGATAACTAAAGAGTGATTTCATTTCATGGAAATGTGCCTTTCTGTGAAATAGTGATCTTAGGTTTGTGCTATCTATCTATATATATATATATATATATATATATATATATATATATATATATATATATATATATATATATATATATATATTTATAGCTATGATAATATATATATATATATTATCTTGTTGTGAGGTATATATTAGGTAATGTAGTGTGATACTTACATGAGCGATGTACCGACCGACGACGTGGTTCGATGCGATATGACACTGCGGTGCTGTCGCGATGCGACAATGCGTTCTAGATTCTTCTCTTTACTGTCCTGTTCTTTTCATACTGGAATGAGTACGGAAGTGCTGCTGCGATGGATGTATGGAAGGACGCCTGGAAGTTGAATGAGGCACGGGGACAAATGGGATATGGGACTGAGTGCAAGTTTATTAAGTATAGGACTGGCAAACCAGGCCAGCCGTGAAGTTCGGTCATGGCCCAAGGCTAATCCACTTGTGAGGAGACCAGGACTGGAGCGCCACATTTTAACATGTAGGTGAGAACATGTTTTAACCTGGATGACTTCTGGCCTCTAGATAAGAGGACCCAGAAGTGTTTGCTACCGGGTGGGAAGGATACCCCACCAGCGAACCGGAGAGTGTACATATAAATATTAGTGTATTATTACTTGATGTGATATATTAATTTAGATGATAACCATTATTGTATATACAATGTAAGTGAGGGGTCCAGGGACCTCCTTTCCTTGATTTAGTTTCTATAGAAATATTAGAACTATTACAGCTACTCATTTTAGCAACAGCAGTTATACGAATAGGGGTATGAGAGACATATGATCAGCCTCGACATTCTCGGAACACCATCTGTCCAGCGGGCTGTTCTATGGGCCATCTGACATTGGACTGATACCCATGCTTCAGTTCTACTCATATAGAGATGATGCCCTAATTATATATAAACTAATTAGTATCTCTGAAGGCTGTTTATTCAGTGATTTGATGCATGTGAGCCAATGTTGGTACCGAATACTATCACCTACCGCTCTTCCTTTCAGGTGTTGCCTGTTGATGAACCAGGATGCCTGTTTTATAAAACCACTACGTCTGTAAGAGCGAGTGACTGTTTACCATCATGTCTGATTGTAATCCATTAGGTTTGTTTATAAACCATGTTGCACCAATATTTCTGATACAGTTTGTTCCACAACCTGAAGCTATTATGCCTGAGTAGGTTAATAGACTGAACCACAGTGGAAGAATGATGATCAGCTCGTTCCAGGGAGACCTGCCAAGGTGGGACTGTGTCATAGCTCTGGGAGCACATCAGTTCCATTGATGTTATCAACCTCCGCCTAGACGCGGGTAATACAAGATGGTACTCTTCGGCACGAACATATGTGCTGTAACTACGTCTGAAAGAGTGACAGGCCAACACTAGACCCACATTAGTTGGCGTATAAAGGTTACGACGACTATTACAGGTACACTAGGTTCAGTTCATCAATAATCCATTGAACAACAGCTGGGTTGAGATCAGACTTATGTGTGCTTCAGAACTTAATGTCAGCGGAGTCAACGAACATTGACTTTATTATGTACAATTGTGACTGTACAGCTGTGTTAACATCATCTGCCAGAGTTTATAGACATTGGAGTGAACTTTAACTTGCTGCAGAAACTTTACATTACCCAACGCTATTATAGTTCATGACCATAGGGTTGGTCGTTTGCTACAACTATGGATGCCAAGATTGTTTACCTGGGGACACCTCAGGGTAGAGGGTCTCCCAGCCAGGTTGAATTATGAGATCTGTCGTAGGGTCATTAGTCAGTGACTCAGTGTGACATTGTTCAGCAGTGGTCCGGGTGGTTAACTCCATTGATTGCCGATCCCAGCTCTTGGGACGGAGTGGTCTCCAGGGTTCCAGTCAACCACACTGGGAGGGAGCCGGGTGAGTGCCGGACCGACTGGACGGAACACACACAGCAAATCTACCTCTCAGCCGATGACGAATATGGACTCATCTCTGATTCTGTCTCTACTCTATCCTCTGTATTGTAGATAGATTATATTCTATCAGGGTGTTCAATTCCTTCCTGTGTCTTTAGGGTAGAATAAACTTTGTGTATGTTGACATATGCTTTTCTACCGTTATTGAATGTGGTCTCGGACGATGCCTCAGTGTTCATTGTCCCTAGGTAGAGGGTAGATAGTAGAGGTCTAGAATCTGGGAGGGGCTTGTAGACTCATAACATTTAAACGGGGTCAGTTGCAGAGTTACAGTGTATCTACCTGTCCAGCCCCTGGGGTCTGAATACACCTGAGTGCTAGGGATACCTTGGGGCTTGTGTTCATTCCCAACAACCGAAGCAATCCTGTCACAACCGCCCAGGCCTACAGGTATAGTACATGATGTTGTTGATCAAAGAAATGTTATAGTATAGGGTGTATTTGCCATGAATGTGCAGTATATGAAAATATTGCCGGTCCAAGTTTTGTATTCACCCTCTGTAAAGTTCATGCAACATAATAGGTAAATACAAAACTTGGACTGGCAATATTTTCAAACACTGCACAGTCATTAAAAATACAACCTGTAGTTTTCTCAAGAGAGATAACCGTATGTTCGTCTCCCTGAAGAGGAGGTTTATTGAAACGCAAGTTCTATTGAAGTTGTTTAAGAAAATTGACTCAATATCAAAATATATAGATGACATATAGGTCTGCAGTGTAGTAGGGCAGCAGAATTTTGTACGCCTGAGTGCTCAGAAAACCAGGTGATCAGTATTTACGTCACTTAGCGAGACGACGATCGGATGCGTCGACCCCTCGTCGATCGCGATCATAATAGTATCAGCATAGCTGACTTCTACCCGGTATGTCCAGACTATGAAACAACGTTCAGTAACCCTAATTCACAGACTGCAACGTCTCCAACGGTGCCTGTCAATCAACATTTTTAACTTGTACTTGTACGAGTGGGCTGTAAATGAAAACCTTAATTTTATTTTTTTTTTTTTTTTGGGGGGGGGGGGGGGTGTCAACAACTCATGTTTCAGGCATCATCGGATTACTTCTCCCACACCATACAAGAAGCTTGCAAGTCGTGTGCGAGGAATGAAATGGTACATTTTATTGCCGTTGGCTCTTTACAATTGCAAAACAGTCGCTATCTAATCACACATAAAGTCACAATATTCTCTATCCCTAGTTTTCATAAATCCTATAGCTAATCTCTATCTACTAGGCTATATGAAAACACATATCTATTCTATACGATGTGAACACTACAGAGTCAGTCCCCAGTCTGACTTGCTTCACTCGCGTCGCTACACGCCACGCGGAAGGACCTTCATACGCCCTTCGGCTCTTTGCGTGCTAGGTCAGTTAGCACGCTTCTATTAGCTGGCTTTGGTTTGAGTGCTAATCGTTGCTATCACGCAGGCGTGATTCTGTCGTGACCAGTAGTGCTAACTATCTGGTCAACGCCTTCGTGTGAGGACTAGTTAATAGTCCCCCTTTTCTATCATCTATCCTGCCCTGATCCCGGGCACTCTGTTCCCTCTACTCAATCTGAGGTTGACCCCACGTCCCGGTGGTGTTCTATCATGAGGCAGGCTTCCTGCCTCCTCCTTCAGTCTTTGACACACACCCTCCCCTCCTGTGTTGCGTCATCAACTTTGACTCATTGGTTGTGACGCAAGAGGTTTCTAAAAAATTAGTGTGTCTAATTTTTGTCAAAGACTGTAGATAACCTGGCTTTGGGCTACTCAATAGACCTACTGACTAATGTCACAATGTAGCATCACTTTACTTGGCTACTGGCAATCGCCACAAACTTGTCTGGTTGGCGTGAGCCCTCTTCTCAATCGCAATATTATATTCATTAGAGGTATGTCTGAACCGGACCGTTGTCTTATAAGACCTGCCCTCAAATAGTAAATTAACTCACTACCCATACAAAGTTGACTTTCTGAAGGTCAACACATGAATTGCTTCATGTCCCCCATATAATATTAAACAACCATTACACAAGCTGTGAGCGACAGGCTTTACCTATCTCGCTTCCGCGTGTAAAGTCATATTTCACTGTTAAGTTAGTGTTTCGTTGTCTATTATGTCCCCTGACCCGGAGTTATCTCCCTTTGATCTAATAAAAGTGTATGCAATTTATATGTTTGTTTTTCTGGTTGTTTGTGTGTTTGGATGTAATTAAACGTATAATCTACCTTCTAACCTGTGTATCTAACTATCATGTGTATGTAAGTTAGTTTTTCAAGTGCCATAATTCATTTAACTGTGGTCACAAACATGTGTATAATACAAATCTGTGACTACATTTCTGTCTTATGAGACTCAAAATACTTTCATTACGATTCTAAACTACAATACACAAAATACATTCATTTTAACACATTTCCAACATTGAAACCAACATTTGACGGCAACAAAAATAAAAAGTTTTGTTGAGCGGCAAAAAAAAATCCGCTGACTGTTCTCACTCTTTCCTTTATATTTTACATTTGTTCTCACTTTCACACTTCTGTCACACATCTTTAACATTCGCTTATGTCACATTTCTTTTACACTCACTATTGGCACACATCTTTTACCCTCGTTTCTGTCACACATCTTTCATCCTCATTTCTGTCACACATCTTTCATCCTCATTTCTGTCACACATCTTTCATCTTCATTTCTGTCACACTTCTTTCATCCTCATTTCTGTCACACATCTTTCACCCTCACCTTTGTCACACATCTTTTACCTTCATTTCTGTCACATAACTTTTACTCTCATTTTTGTCACGCCTCTTTTACCCTCATAGTTATTTAAAACCCTTGGAGTGACACTGTATAAGTTTGGCTCAGTTTGGCAGAGTTGAGCCTAATGACTGTGCATCAACCGTTGCACACGTCAAGTATTTACAACATATTTACATGTAAGAAAAAAGGGTTGATGGTTTGTACCCTGGTATTATTAACCACTCTATTCTACTGAAATATTATTCTAAATAATGACATACTAATACTAGTTCTATAAATATACATTTACTGCGTTAATCTATCTGTCATATTAATCCTAAAATAAGCTTACATTACTCCTAATATTTATCTAATTTAAGGGATGGAATTTACCTATGTGAAATGAAATTTATGTGAGATGAGTGATGTCTCTTTATGAAATGGGTAATGTGAAATGTAATAAGTTACGTCCCTTTCTAAAATGGGTGATGTGAAATATAACATATTCTAACTAATGTTTTTACATGAAACAAACTATATGATTGATATTCTTATTCTATATGGTGTAAATGATGTATATTTAAGTGTATAATATTTCTATTCTATTATGGTGTAACCTAATCATACTACTAAATGATAACATTTGTTAAATGGATTGGTTAAGATGGAATGAAGTCAAATGAAATGAAACAAAGTGAAATATAATAAACTGAATGATACTATTCATGTCTAAACTTCTTATCATTAGTTGACATGTTTAAATTAATATCCTAATCTACTTTTAACGCTAAATGAATATGTAAATTAATTTATCTACTAAACTAAAATGAAAAAGTATTATATTATCTAAATATAACTATAAATTAAAATGACATAATCTATCTATATTTTATCACTATATTAAAACATTATGATACATATCACATTAAGTTTATATACATGGTTTTTTAAATACCTCAGCTTAGTTGTTGCCATTAATGTTCAGAAACATGCTTTCATTGGCATAATATCTATACAATTGTTCTGGGTATTTGAAATCCATTACACAGTCATATTTATTCTATGGGTATTACACCCGTAGAGTTCGTTTGTAGACCACTGTTCTCGTGTCTGTATGTATATAATCATCTGACACTGTTTTTCTCTGTTTAACACAACTACTTCACTGGAACATATTTGGAGCTTAGCAAGTAATAAGCTGTCCTAGTTCACAAAGTGATATATTTGTTCCCAGAGTAAAGTTCTTACTTTTGATGTCTACGGACACATAGCAGGTCAATGTTTTTGGTACTTAGTTCAGCACACAATATTCATGTATTTCTAACATATTTCACATAGAATATTTGACTGTACTAAATTAACATATATTACAATACAATTTTATGTGGAAATTTCTGGTATTGCTACATCAGATGGTCGACTAAGGGTATCAGCCAAGATGTTATCTTTCCCCTTAATATGTTCTATACTAAAGGTGTAATTTTGTAGTATTAGCGACCACCTGTATATTCGGTCATTTCGATGTACACCACTCTGTATGACCGTTATTGGGGAGTTGTCAGTCTGGACAATGAAGTGCACACCCGCCAGGAATCGATGCAGCTTTCTCACCGCATAGATGACGCTTAAGGCTTCCAACTCGGATATGGAATATCTGGACTCGGTGGGTGTGATCTTACGGCTCACGTAGCAAATCGGATGGAAGATGCCCTCATAAAATTGGCCTAGTACTGCAGCGATGGAGATCCTGCTGGCATCTGTCCTAAGATAATAAACGAGCCTCGGATTAGGCAAGCGGAGGATTGGAACATTACTAAACAAAATTTTCAATTTTGACAATGCAGAAATTAATAATGCATATTTAACATCCAATTTTACAGAAGCTTTTAAAACATTGGAAAATACACTTGTAATCTCCGCTAAATTTGGAATAAATTTACTATAGTAATTCACTAACCCCAAAAGGCTTCTGACCTGTTTCTTGGTGGTAGGCATGGTCAGATTCATAATTTTGGTAATAATTTTCTGGTCAGTCTTTAGTTGACCTTGAGAAATGACATGACCCAAAAACTCAATTTCTTTTAGGCCCAATTCGACTTTGCTCGGTTTGACAGTGAGCCCGAAGAGTCGCAACCTATTAAAGACATGTCTCAGTTTCAGTAGGTGTGTTGTCCAGTCATCAGTATGGACACATATATCATCTATATAGGTCACTGTATTCGTCACTCCATGAAGTAGATCTCTAGTTAAGCGTACGAAAGTGGCAGGAGCGTTTCGAAGTCCGAAAGGAAGAAAACGCCACTCGTAAAGTCCTAAAGGTGTTGAGAAAGCAGTAAGATGGATGGATTGAGACTTCATAGGGACTTGCCAATATCCCTTAGTGAGATCTAATTTAGAAAAGATTTTGGAGGTGGACATGTCAAGAATAAGATCTTCGCAGGAAGGAATTGGCTCTGCGTCGATCTTGGTGACGTTGTTGAGCTTTCGATAGTCCACGCACAGACGAATTGTAGAATCTTTCTTCTTAACTAGAACAATTGGAAAAGAGTACTCAGAGGTGGATTTCTGGATGATCCCACTAGCCTCTAAATTCAGAATTTCCTTATTTAGATTTTCCCTATAGCTTAGTGGGATTGAGTACGGCCTGCATTTAATAGGCTTAGAGTCCGTAAGAAGAATGGAGTGTTCGATTCTGTCCGTCCTACCTGGAATGTCAGAGAATATGTCTTTGTATTCCGTCACTAATTCTACTAATTGTCGTCGTTGACTGTCTGTTAGTCCCTGTTCTATATGTATGCTATCTAATGTAGCAGTCTTGTCTACAATAGGAACTGGTAGTTCCATTCCATCGTCGTCTACCTGATTCAGTACGGTGGTGGTGCTAAGTGTGTATTCTGTATTCTCGCTAAGTGTATGCTCGTCGGATATGCCAGTCTCGCTAACTAGTGTAGTTGCGTTGTGTATGTCTGTCGTCTGATCACTCGGTGTGGGTGCACTGTGTTCGTCTGTCTCTACTTCTGTCTCTTGTCGTGAATAGTAAGGTTTCAACATGTTGACATGGAATATCTTTAAGTTTCCGTTTATTGATAGTTCATAGTCAACATCTGAAATTTTACGTACCACCTTGAATGGCCCTTGCCATGAAGTCAATAATAAATTTCGTTTGCTAGGAAGCAAGAGAAGTATGTCTTGATCTGGTTCAAGTTCAATTGTTCTCGCCCCTTTTTTGGCCTTGTACATAGGTCGACCATCGTTGATATGAAGCGATTTCCTTTGCTGGACACCTGATTCAGGGGTCCAACAATATCTACCGCCACACTCTCAAATGGCCTAGAAGCCAGTGTAGAAGGTTGTACTTCAGCTGTAACATGTTTACCCTTTCGTACTAACTGTTGACAGACATTACACGAACGACAAAATAATTTAATATCATTGCAAAAACCTGGCCAATAAAAATGAGCCTGAATTCTGGCCCTGGTTTTGTCATCTGCAAGATGGCCAGCAAACGGTGACTCATGTGCAATCTTTAGCACAGTTATGCGATGTTGTACAGGTAACACCGTTTGCTGAATGTTATGGTTACCAGTAGTATAATGTTTAGTAAGAATGCCACTATTTAATCTGAAGAACCCTGATGCGTTCTTTGTAACCTTAGCTCGTTCTTTCAATAATTTTAAATAAGGAGACAAACTAGGATGAGCTTTCTGCTGTTCTATGACTTTTTGTCTGTTGGTATCATCAGTGCTAGATGGAGAAAGCACCAGTAGTCTCTCATCTTGAAGCGTGTCTTGATGTTTTATAGTGTCTGCTCTGGTTGTTGCATTAACTGCATTCAGTTGGTTCCATGCAGTTATTTCATCGCTAGTACATTGTTTTAGCTGGGGTAAGCAACCCAGAATTAGATCAGTACAAGGGTTGTCAAGTACAGCACAAGTAAATGTACCCGAAAGGAAAGGAGTGTTAATACGGGCATTGGCCAAAGGGTAAATTTCAATGTTACCCGAAAAGGTTCGGCATTTGACAGAGTCACCTGTATAATCCTCTTGACTCACCAGTTCCTTTCTGAGACCAATAAGGGTACTCCCGCTGTCCAGCAAACATTGGCATGGTCTATCATTGACCATTGCATTGTGGAACTCTAAATTGCCTCTGGAGGCTAAGGCTGCATTCACACTCTCAGATGAGCATGGAACTGTATGTCCACATTCTAATTTTCCGTTAGCATGAAACTGGTGACATCGCTCACAACTGTCAAAACTCAACATATCGTTTACACAACACACCTCTTCCGTTTGGTTAACAGGTAATTCATTTTCAACATCACACTCAGTCTCACTACCACTATCAGAAGATGTATCAAGTAAAATAGCATTGTTGGCTTTCATACGTTGGCGGCCAAGGCACTTATTTGAATAGTGGCCGTAGCTGGAACAAAAATAACATTTAATGGCACGCCGGTAAGCAGATCTTTTGTTCTGTTGCTTCTTAATAACATTTTCAAGATGTGCCGGATAACTCGGCGATTTGTCACACATTGAATCAGTGTTATGTAAAAGGTGACAGTGGATACATTTTGAAATATTTCTATCTTTCTTGTCAAATTTATTAAATGGTTTTCTATTGCTCTGATAGTTTTTAGATTGATCTTTTACAAAGGAAACTATTTCAGAGTCATTTGAAGTTTTAAAAATATTTCTGTTTGAAGAAAAATATGCTGAACCTTTCTTTTCAAACTGTTCTATGGTTTCAATGTCTGACTGCTGCAAAAATTTAGCAAAAGAGGATGGTATCGTGGATATTACCTTATCCATAGTTATTAAATTTTTCAATCTATCAAAGTATTTTCCTTTGTTAGCTGCTTTAAGCCACCTATTTAGTACACTTTGAACATTTGAGACGTAGTCAATGAAAGTCTCAGTAGGTTTAGGTTTTAAAGTTGAGAACTGAACCTGATACCCAGGGGCATCAAGTAAAAAGTGTTGCATAATCCTATCACGGATGTATTGGTAGTCAGATCTAAGATAGGTTGGTATAGATTCTATTACTTTAAGGGGCTCACCACTTAGGTTCTTCATATAAATCATAGCCCACATCTCTAAAGGAACCTGGTGATATTTAAATTGATACTCGACATTTTCTGTCCAGGTAGATATTGAATCCTCTTTACAATATGCTTTGATAATATTTTTGTATTTGTTGAACTTATTTTCTTCTTGTTGACTTTTAAGTTTAGTGGCAGAGATCTCTGCGTGTGAGTCTACATCCATCTCTTTCATCTTCAACTGTGTCTCTGATTCTACTTGTATTTGTTTTTCCTTAACTCTTGCCATTTCATCTATCTCTTTTTGCTTTAGTTCTCTTTCTTGATCTAATGTCTTTTGTTTTAATTCTAGTTCTTTCTGTTTAATTTCCTTATCATGTTCTAGTTGTTTTTGTTTTGTTATCTCAGCTAGTTGTGTTAATTCTTTTTGATGCTCTCTTTCTCGAGCGCGTTCATCTCTATCTGCATTTTCTTTTCGTTCCCGTTCAGTTCTCTCAGCATCTTTTGCTTCTTTAAATTTCTTATCGGCATATTGTTCAAGCTCTTTACCTGTGTATTGCAATTCTTTGCCAGCTTTAATGAAGTCAGCTAGAGTAGCCATGTTGTTGGGTAATAGGTTCGCGTTGACCTGAACTGACTACTTCAATTAGTTATTATTCTTTGATATGCTATGTTATTTAATATCTGAGCACTACAAATTGTACTCTTTGTTTACAATCTGGAAAATTGTATTCTCTAAAAAATTAGAGCACAAAGTCTGTTCATACAATACACGCTGAAAAAGAGATGCACTATTAATCACAATGCATGCCAAAAACGTAGGTTTTACTCAACTTAATGTTCCCTAGAACAAGGAACAACACGTCAGCAACACCGGTCCCGTTGTTTGGCACCCCGGAATACACACGAGTTTTCTACTCAGGTCACCTCGTTTGGCACATCGGCACACACTCACTTTATCACTCAGCTGTTGTTCGCCCTGATTTACAGAGCAGCAACAATTAACAACTCGTAAACGAAAAATAGATTTTTGACAAACTGGTACAATGACACAGACATGCCCACGAACAAACAGAACATCGATTAATTAATATTTATTGTCACTGTCCTGTCTTCGTTCTACAGTAATATGTCTTTCGTTACTAACCTAGTTTAATCTATGGAAGTAAGTATGGTGCAGGCCAAATCTAATTTGCACAGCCGAAAGTAGTGCCCTCGTGACGGTAAACAAATAGAAAAGTACGAAAAAAAATCAATAACTGCTTTTAAATAAATATAAATATAATAATAATGTGTAAATAAATAAATATATTCATTCTTTAACTTAAATAAACAAATAATAGTTAATATATCGTAAAGATTCAGGCAGGCAGCAGCTTGCCAGTATGTAAACACTGAAATGCTGATTGCAAATGGCGAGGCCCAACTGTTTGTCAATCGTGCCACGTCACAGGCGCAGCGCTATTTTTAGCTTGCAAAAATCAATACTGTCGCTGACCTTTGTATTGCTCCGCCATGAATCATTTTTGACATTTATTCAAAAACAAATAAATAATTACATAAATAAATGAAAGAAGAACATAATATGAATACTTACAACTTTGAAAAACACATTATTTAAATATATAACATTCTAATAAGCACAAATAAACATTATTTCATCACGATAGGCACAATTCTGCTGGCAACTCGATCTAGTCTGCACACGTCACCGTCACTGACACAAATTAACCATTTAATCTTTGTAATATCCTATCTGTAACCCTAGTCTAGAGCCGTGGGTAAGTGTTATAGCTTGAACTCAGGTTCAAGCAGCACTTCTGACACCACATTTAATCCTATTGCCTGTCAACAACTCATGTTTCAGGCATCATCGGATTACTTCTCCCACACCATACAAGAAGCTTGCAAGTCGTGTGCGAGGAATGAAATGGTACATTTTATTGCCGTTGGCTCTTTACAATTGCAAAACAGTCGCTATCTAATCACACATAAAGTCACAATATTCTCTATCCCTAGTTTTCATAAATCCTATAGCTAATCTCTATCTACTAGGCTATATGAAAACACATATCTATTCTATACGATGTGAACACTACAGAGTCAGTCCCCAGTCTGACTTGCTTCACTCGCGTCGCTACACGCCACGCGGAAGGACCTTCATACGCCCTTCGGCTCTTTGCGTGCTAGGTCAGTTAGCACGCTTCTATTAGCTGGCTTTGGTTTGAGTGCTAATCGTTGCTATCACGCAGGCGTGATTCTGTCGTGACCAGTAGTGCTAACTATCTGGTCAACGCCTTCGTGTGAGGACTAGTTAATAGTCCCCCTTTTCTATCATCTATCCTGCCCTGATCCCGGGCACTCTGTTCCCTCTACTCAATCTGAGGTTGACCCCACGTCCCGGTGGTGTTCTATCATGAGGCAGGCTTCCTGCCTCCTCCTTCAGTCTTTGACAGGGGGGGGGGTAGAGTGGGGTAGAGGGGGGGGGGTTGAATATATTCTGAAAAAGTACAGAACACATGTTTTATTTTTCGATGTATCGATGTAGTCACCACTGCATTCAATGCAAGTTTTTCAGCACCGATAAAGTGTTTGGATTCCTGTAGGAAACAAATTCACTTGGTCGCGTGCAGGGTTGCCATGTCACTGTGATAAAAAAAAAAAAAAACATGCAATAAAATAAAAAAGCCAAAAAAATGCCAAATAATGTCTAATAAAAATATCTATTAATAATATATTTACATAACATGAAAACCTCTTCTTAAAATAAGTATTCCTCTTCATTGTTGAGAAATTCAGTACAGGATTCCCTAGAATATAAAATTTTAGCTTTGAAATCATTCAACATGTTGGATGAAGGAACACATTACTTACAGCACTTGTTTGAATATTGCTCTAATTCTAATAATTTTGTCTAAAGGAGACAACTGAAGTCTATTCCTAGTTTTGGTTTAGATTGCTATGTCTAAACCAATTTGGTATTTCTGTCAGCAAAAATCCAATGTTTGAAGGTAGTTTTGACACTGCATATTTGATGCACAATGCTAGTGAATGGCAAACACACTTATACTGAACACATGATGGATACATCTGTCATTCTGGACCAAACTGAATTGTTGCATCCAACCATATTGGAAGCACCATCTGATGTAAAACCAATGCAATTTTGTAATGTGTGATTACATTTTTCAATTTCATTGTTAATCAAATTAAATATATTCTCTCCTGTAGCCTCCTGAACTGGAATCAAACCTAGAAAACTAGTAGTAATTTCATTTCTTTTATTGCTGAGGTGTCTAACTAAAATGCACAAGTACTTTTGGGTCGAGACATCAGTGGACTCATCAATGATGAGTGTATATTTCATGTTTTGCAGATCTAGAATTAGATCAGATCTTAAAGATGGTGAAATAACATTTCTTATTTGTGATATGCACTTCGTTCGGATCAATTTTGTCTGACCATGAGTGTTGCCACATCCATGGAATACCATTATTTCTCCTAAGTGATCGATGGTGCGTATGGCACTATGGCAAGCCATGCTAACAGCAATTTGTAACTCTGCTAATTTGACTTTATCATCAATATTCTTACTTATTTTCATCACTGAAAGTGTTGTTGTGAAGAAGATGGCGCGCTCCACTTGTGTTTTTCTGTTGTTTCATGATTTGCGAGATTTGAGTCTTCGAACAATAATGCAATATTACACCGGCACAATTTGCAATATGCCGATTCAGAACCATCAGTGGATTTCTTGAGCCACACAAATATCTTTTCCCATTGATCATTACTTTTCCGATTAGTATCATAAGATTATTTCCACTTTGGCATGATAATGGACTCAATAATAAGAAATACTTGCCATGAAGGCATAATGAATTTGAAAACTTAACTAAACAGTAAGGTGGCTGCGCAGTGAGTGAGTGCGCATAGAACAGTACAAACAGTACGAAAACCATACGTGTTTAATACTTGTTTGTTGTAACGTTCGTTCTCGAGAATGAACCAAAAGCAGTATAAGCTAAGCTTATACAATCCTTGAGTGAATTCTTTGCAGCGTGTGTGGTTCTGTGGTGTTCGGTCTTTTCAACATGGTGGAACAATTTGTGTGTTCCTTGCGGACGGCAGTCAATAAAACAAGGCGACGGGGCCAACGTGGTGGCCGCAAGCGACGCAAGCGCGGAGGCGTAAGACCTTTTAGGCTTAAATGTGACCGTCTGGGCCTCAGGTATACTCGGATTCTATATTGGAATTGAGCCAGCGTAAAACAACGTGGCCTTTTTCTCGAAAATCTGGTTTACAGGAATGACATTGTAGCACTCCAGGAGGCAAGACTGGGTGATCAGCTACTCCTAATGGCCGGTTTCAAATGTGTCTACAACAGGCGACATTTTTGAATGGCTATTCTCATTCGCGACAGTATGGTTGCTTCAGAGTTAGACATGGCTAGGTGGGCCAATGACGACATTCAAATACAGGCGGTCAGAGTTCAATTCGATCTACCATTCGTGTTGGTTAATGTTTATTTCTGTAACGCGAGTGTGGATTCCCATAGGTCACACACACACAAATGTCATTTTCTGTGGCTATTTCAACGCTAAAGGCAGATCATGGGGAAACATTTCCTCCAACACACGGGGGGAGGAGCTAGAGGCTGCACTTGAAAGCATTGACATGGTTTGTATCAACAGTGGCTATGTCATCAGAACAGCAAGCCGCCCAGGTGATGATGACAGTGCTATTGATCTGGCGCTGGTTTCTCCTTCACTCACTACAGTGTATGGATGGGGTGTCCTAGGGTATCATGGCAGCGACCACCACCCTTGCAGCATATTGGTGGAGAAAGGTAGAACTAGGCAGCACAAGTCAACGGTCAAGACTTTCCAGTATGAAAGTACAGAGCAAGATGTGGTGAGTAAAATAAGAGTGCGATAAGCGCAGAAAGTTTCAGGGCAGGAAAAAAGCTGGAAGTAGCCACCATGGTGGAATTTCGAGGCGGAGAAGGCCTAGAGGGATAAGCGTAGTGCAGTAAGTAAATGGCAAAACTCCAAGGAGAACAGAGTTGCCCATCCTAATCCCTGCATGTACTTAGAAAGAGAGATGAATACAAAAGTAAGCTATTTAAAAAAAAACTGGTAAAGATGGTTCTCTTCTACTTCTTCAACGTTCCGAGCCATTGAGGTTCTTTGCTGCAGATACAATCCGTCTCCATTCTTCTCTCTGGTTAACCTTCTCTTGCCAGTCGTTGATTCCAAGTGCTTGTAAGTATGTATATATATATTATCTCTCCACCGTCTTCTTGGTCTACCACGGGGTCTACGGTCATTTATTTCCTGAGTGTAAGCGAGTTTTGTTTCCCTATTATCTTCCATTCTTTCTATATGACCCAGCCATTGTAGTCTATTAGCCTTCATGATACCAGTGATTAACGGGAACTTCAACAGATCATAAATGTCTTTGTTACTTCTTCTTTTCCACTCTCCACTTTGTGTATCCCTAATGGGTCCAAAGATGCGTCTTAAAACTTTGTTCTCAAAGGTTTGTAGCAAGGCTTCGTCTCCTTTCGTTGTTCTCCAGGTTTCAGGGCCATACAGCACAACTGGTCTGATCAGTGTTTTGTATATTGTGATCTTGGTGTTACGAGATAGCGGGTTAAGGTGGTTAAAAGTTAAAAATGGGCAGAGGTATGTGTCAGAGTCTAAAGTATTGCCAGCAGAGATGCAGGAACATCGTTACGCCCGCCAGGCGAATAGTCCCTAGCGGGGATGCTGTAACATCGTTACGCCCGCCAGGCGAGTATTAGTTACCTGCCTGCGAGGTTGCTGGCTGACGAGACAGCCAGCGGTCAGGCAAGGACAAATCAGGGCGCACGCAGGCCTCGTGAAGCCACTTCAGGTGGGCAGGCGCGTTGCGGGAAATAGCCAGACAGCTCTGGTACTCGGACTCAACTGGACGTATGATGAGAGAAAGGTTTCGTGTAGTTCTGTGCCCGAAAGTCGAGTGCTTGTACATCTTGTGAGATAGACTGTAAGCTGTGGGTTGCCTGTAAGTGTATTGTTATAACTTATGTATTGTAATAATCATCTCTAGATCGTATTGCATGTGATCTGTAAATAAATCCCTTGAAACTTCGTGTCGTTGAGTCTCAAGTCAAATCACGTTGTACTTGTACTGTCTCACATGTGTTAGGTTTAACGAGCCAGGTTTAAGACCCTGACATGTGTGGACGTGGTGGCATTCGTCCGGCTTTAAAATGAACGTGGTTTAAGTAATTAACATTTAAACCTAGAGTTGTGAACTTAGAAATTTTTGTCCAACTTTAGAGTACATTTAAATGTGATTGTGAAGGCTCATTTTGATATATATTACTAGCTGACCCGGCCCGGCTTTGCCCAGTCCTTGGTGGGAAGCATCTCATTTAATTCATATAAGTAGTCATATAAGTTCCCGTTCCCGTTACCGACTGTCTGTCTGTCTGTCTGTCTGTCTGTCTGTCTGTCTGTCTGTCTGTCTGTCTGACCCGACCCGGCTTCGCCCAGTCCTTTGGTGGGGAGCATCTCATTTAATTCATATATGTAGTCATATAAGTTCCCGTTCCCGTTACCGACTGTCTGTCTGTCTGTCTGTCTGTCTGTCTGTCTGTCTGTCTGTCTGTCTGTCTGTCTGTCTGTCTGTCTGACCCGGTCCGGCATCGCCCAGCTCCTGGTGTGGAGCATCTCATTTAATTCATATAAGTAGTCATATAAGTTCCCGTTCCCGTTCCCGACTATCTATCTGTCTGTCTGTCTGTCTATCTGTCTGTCTATCTGTCTGATCCGGCCCGGCTTCGACCAGCCGCTGATGGGGAGCATCTCATTTAATTCATATAAGTAGTCATATAAGTTCTCGTTCCCGTTACTGACTATATGTCTGTCTGTCTTTCTGTCTTTCTGTCTGTCTGTCTGTCTGTCTGTCTGTCTGTCTGTGTCTGTCTGTCTGTTTGTCTATCTATCTATCTCTGTCTGTCTGTCTGTCTGTCTGTCTGTCTGTCTAATAGACCCATCCCTCTGTCTGTCTGTCTATCTATCTATCTATCTATCTATCTATCTATCTATCTATCTATCTATCTATCTATCTATCTATCTATCTATCTATCTATCTATCTATCTATCTATCTATCTATCTATCTGTCTGTCTGTCTGTCTGTCTGTCTGTCTGTCTGTCTGTCTGCCTGACCCGGCCCGGGTTCGCCCAGTCCCTGGTGTGGAGCATCTCATTTAATTCTGAGTAGGTAAGAATCCGCTCTGCCTTCAAAATGTTGACGTGAAGATTTTCTTCCTGCAGCTGCTTCTGTATTTGTTGATCAGTAAGCTCCATTTTTAGCCGCTTGACCACCCATCTGACTGTGTTTGAATCAGTGTTTCTGATTCTGGTGTCTTGGTCCTCCTTCCTCTCACAAGTTTTTGTGTTCGTCTGTGGGTAGTCGTCGCTCTTCTTATTGGTAGTTTCATTGACTGTAGGTTCAGATACTTTATTACAGCTTGCATGCAGACTCTCCAAAGGCAGGTTCGTCTTCTTGATAGTCTGGTCGGTTTTCTCACTATGCATCTTGGAAGCTGCTTGTTTCTTTGTGCTATTACGACGTGCCATTTTCCCCCCGTATCAGACTGCTTGAAATGTGTAAGGCGTCTTGGCTTGATAGCGCTGAGAAGTGCTGTCAAGCGAATCGTGTCGATATGATGGCGGAAAACACTAAAGATGCGATGACCGTCCGTCCGTCCAATTTGAGAAAAAAACAAAACTTTCCACCTTGGTTCAACCAGCCCGTGCGGCATCGGTTATAATAGCGGTGGTTCATGGTGCGTCGATTATTCCATTCTCTGCGTGCCAGTAAAAGCTGGCTTATCTGTTGTGCAGTTTATGTCTGTGACGTTGGCATAGGGGATTCTTTTGGCCGGCAAGTTTTCCTTTTGTGTCTTTTTAGGCAATTTCTTCTGTCAGTGTGGCTTCAGGCTCGTTTGCTGTGCTGGGGTGCTGTCATTATACTGGCTCCTTGTACGGTTATTAGTAGTCTTCCTCTGGTGGGGTGTCCCATTCGATTTCTCGTTGTTCTTTCGTTTTCTGTGTGGTGCGCTTCTTTTCCATTTGATATTCTCTGTACCCTCTGGGGCCGCTTTTAGGCGTCGTTATGTCTTTTATCAGCTGTCTTTTCTTCCGATTTGGGGCAGCTTGCGATACCGCATTGTGTTCTTCGTGTGTTCCTCCTTTCTTGTATACGCCCCAGGCACATTCAAGTTTATTGGTGTTTTCCTCCGCACTTTCTTGATGAGTCTGTTTGGTTTCCGGTTTCTCCTGGTTCTTTTGGGACATCACGACAGAGCTGGAGTTAATAGTTTGCTGTTGTTGATTGACCAGAGAGTTGGCTTCATCTTGCGTCTTCTTGTCTTTTTTCTTGTGGATTGTCGTTATCAGTTTATCGATGATTTTCAATTGAGTGTCATCTGGCGGTTTCTCTGCGTTCTTTTCATTGGGTTCGTGTGGCTTGTTTTGGGATAGTTCCCTTTCAGCTTTTTGCATTTGTCTCTCCGCCTTGATGTCACATAAGATCTCTTCGTTTTTCTTGGTCGCCTGGATCATGTTCTCCACCTCTTGTGTTATATTTCGTTTGATCTCTTTTAGTTCCTCAAGCAGTTTTTCGCTGTCGCTATTCAGTGCCGGTGTTTGTAGTGTCTTGATCTGTTGCTTTAGCTCGTCAATCTGGCTCTGCAGCAGTGCTCTTTCATTTTGCGATATTCCTGTGACTGTCTCACACCTCCGCATTGCTTCCTTGAATGATGTCTTGTTGACAATGGTGAGTTTCAACACGTCTCTGTGTCTTTGGAGGTACGGACATCCCAGATATCGCACTCCATGATGTCCCATGCAGTTGGCGCACTTACGGTTTCTGTTAGGTGCCTTGAAGTCCACGTCCAGCTTGGCTAGCGGACACTCCCTAAAGGCATGGTGCTCAGCGCAGTATCGGCAGATGTCTGTCTTGCTGCGGCATATGGCTCTGCTGTGGCCGGCCCTCTGGCATCTGGAGCACTGAGTTACTTTTGGAATAAATCTCTCTGGTAGTTGTACTTGCTTGTTGATGGACACTGATATCGGCATTTCGCTTCCCTTACTGGTCACCACCACCAGCGTCGTAGGTATTTTGGCATATGTTAATATTCGTTCCGCTTTTACGACTTGGATGCTGCGATTTTCCTCCTGTAACTTCTGTAAGATTTCATCGTTCGTTAGTTCCACATGAATCCGTTTAACGACCCATCTGACTGACTTTGTGTCGGTTTTACCGGCTCTGGTGTCTTTCTCCTCCTTTTTCTCTGCTAACATGCTAACATCTGTTTAAGTCCCCGCTAATCACTGGTATCATGAAGGCTAATAGACTACAATGGCTGGGGCATATAGAAAGAATGGAAGATAATAGGGAAACAAAACTCGCTTACACTCAGGTAATAAATGACCGTAGACCCCGAGGTAGACCAAGAAGGCGGTGGAGAGATAATACATGTACAGACCTACAAGCACTTGGAATCAACGACTGGCAAGAGAAGGTCCACCAGAGAGACGAATGGAGACGGATTGTATTTGCAGCAAAGAACCTCAATGGCTCGGAACGCTGAAGAAGAAGAAGAAGAAGAAGAAGAACATGGATCTTGTTACAGGCGGGCCGTCATCGGTCTTTCTTGTGGTAGTGTCATTTGATTTAGTTGCTGTTTTTTGGGTGTTATCAGGTAGGTTCTCAGCGTCCGTCTTCTTCGCGATTTTGGAGGCTCCCCCGCTGCACATCTTGTGGCTCTGCGTTTTCTTGGTGTTGGCCTTGCGAACCATTTTCTCCCCAAATCAGGCTTCTTGATGATTTAAGGTGACTTGGCTAGATAGCGCTGAAAAGTGCTGTCAATATCCCCGTATCAGGCTTCTTGATGATTTAAGGCGACTTGGCTTGATCTGGCGAATGACCTCACGGATGCGATGATATTGTTCAACATCTTTTAGATAACTTCTTAAGTATAGAAAGATGAGTTACAATGTTATGCATTATGCATTATTTTTATGTAAACTTTGAAAATGTCTAAAAGATTGTATCATTATTTATTATAACTCATATGCCGGTATATAACTATAGACAAATAGTTTATAAATCATTGAAAACGATACAACAATATGACTATAAGTTATACAACAATGTTATTAAAAGTTATGCCCCTTGAAATAACGTTTTCTAGAGTTAAGTCCCTTGGCTAATGTGTAGTCACGTCATTTTCTTCCCTTTCCCTAGCGTTTTGGTTCGGGGATTCTTTCATCATCATCATCATATATTTACGTACGTATTTTGGGAGGGGGAGGAGGGAGGTGGAGGAAGAAGAAAAAAAAACTATGACAGTTGACAGCTCTGGAATGAAAGTAAGGCGTGTAGAAAATTTCATCTCAATCGGATGGGCCGTTAGCGAAAAAATAAAGGACATACATATTTACATACATACATATATACATACATACACTTTGATTTATATATATAGATTACATTGTTTAAACATGGAGACTAGATTTGAACGTAAAGTACATACATATTGTTTGATCTTGTAAACGTGTAAAACATTTGTGATTGTGGAACTTGTCACCGTTTTGACGTTGTCGACATTGGGAAGTTGTCGCCATTGTGACCTTGTCGCCATCTTGTAAACTGGATGTCTATGTCCTTACTGAATGTCATCTTAATGTAAGTGATGTGTCATCAATGTTGTAGAGTGTTGAGATATAGTCAGCTTGTCTTTGTAAAGTGAATTGTGTAAAGCAGAAAGTTTCGGAAAGAAAGTAACTTGTGGTTTGAAAAAAAAAAAAAAATTGTTGACTGACGACATTACGACCTACAATTACACTCAACGCCATACAAACCTAATCAAAACTTAGTGACAAGCATACACACCACATCAAATAGACGCTAATTTATTTTCTCCAAAAACAAAGCAGGTTTTCTGTGCCATCTGAAACCCTTGCCCGTAGAGGTCATTTGTGTTTTGAAGTAGCGACCCTACAGTTCCTAGCCCAAATTTCAACCGTTCTCCACCGCATCCAGGACACTTGAGTATATTTTTCTTTCTATATACTTTCGGATGCAAATTTAGGCACATATTGTGAGTAGAACACAATTGTAAATTGTTCACTTTACTAACAACTTGTAACAAATTGTGTGTCTGATATTTCATTTGCATTTTCCATCATGTCTTCATTAAATGATTTCATCGATATGGGTTTAAAGTTAAAGTTAACAGGTGATGAGTTAATGAAGTGGAGTGAGAAGAAATACTCTGAATACCACGAGCGTGAAGAAAGAGCGGCTGAAAGAGCTGCCAAGCAAGTAGAGGCAGAAACAGCATTAAAGCAGGCAGAGACTGACGCAGCCTTAAAGCAGGCAGAGATAGCAGCTCAAAGTAAACGAGAAGAACTGGAAGTACAGCTAAAGATGAAACAACTTGATACTGAGACTGCCATAAACAAAGAGTCTAAGAAATCTGAGAGACTGGAGAAAGAAAACCAGTACAAGAAATACCAAGGTATCGTACGAAATTATACCTCGGGTGATTGCATTGCAGTCTTCACCCAAAATTTTGAGACGTTAATGGACCATTACCAGGTCCCATTGTCTGAATGGAATATTATTTATATGAGAAGTTTATCAGGGGAGCCTCTGAAAGTCATAGAGACTATCCCCAAAGACCTCAGAAAAGATTACCATTATCTAAAATCAAAGATTATGGCACATTTTATGTTAGATGAGGCAGGTTACAGAGAACAATTCAGCAAGTTGAGCCCCAAACCGACTCAAACGTTCTCTGACTACCTATGCTTAGTCCGAGACATATTTACCAAATGGACTTCAGCAGCTAAAATTGATAAGAACTATAAAAAGTTAGAAGATCTTATCATCAGAGATAAAGTCATTTCATCCATTCCATCAGCATTTTCAAAGTTTTTGCAAGAGAATGAATGTATGAGTGTAGAGCAGATTGAGAGGCGTGGTTCGGCTTATTACACAGCCAACAAACATTGTTTTGCCAGTGAAGCTACTGAAACCAACTTTGTAGCATCGGCTAACTATGACAAACCCTATAGTAGGCAAAAACCTTATAAGCCTACATCTGAGAAGTACAACCATTGTAAATATTGTAGAATTTCACATCATCAAGGTGGGATGTGCGACAAGAACCCCGCATATCTTACATATTTACAGAACATCGTAAACAGACAAGATAAGGAGCGTAAATCCTTTAGAAATTTGCGTAAATGTTTCCTCTGTAAGGCGTATGGACATTATCGCCATGATTGTAAAGGTAGGCAAATGACCAAGAAAGCCAATGCCGCCTTATTTGATAGTTCATCATCAGATGAAGAACAATCAGAGAAACACCCTGTGAACTCAGCACAGGCTTTTGATATGTTTAACGCAAATAAATGTACTGTTTGTAATACCTTTTATGAAGATGGCATTTTAACATGCGGCCACTCCATTCCTATTGCCAATGAAGAAGCTAATTTGGTAGTAGATTCCAAAGGCAGAATAAACATCCATCAAGGATATGTGAATGGCAAGCCTGCTACAGTCCTTCGGGACATTGAAGTTCACTGATTGGACTGAAGAGAACGTTCATAATGCCTACAGACTATACAGGCAGGCACGTAACATGCAGAACATTCTCTGGCAATATTGAAAAGTACCCACTAGCATGGGCATATATTCAAACACCTTTCCTCACTGGGAAAGTAAAATGCGCAGCATTAACAAACCCTGTGTGTGATATTATAATTGGAAATTTACCAGAGGTAAATGATATGCCTCATGACATAACATCTCTTTGCATTAATAAGATCACAACATCACCATCAAATGTCATCATTGATAATGTTGTACCACCTAATGAATGTATGGTAGCTAATGTAGCACTAAGATCTCATGACATCATTGATAACACTATTTCATCACCATCTGATATCATTGAATGTGTGAACGCAGTAACTAGATCTACTGCTAGAATGCAAGATGAAATTAATCAAACTGAGGCTATAGAAATGCTTAGCCCAGTATTACTACCTCCTAAAACCATGAAGGAGGCTTTTGTAACAGCCCAAAAGGCTGATCCTTCATTGTTGAAATATTTTAATCTGATCGGCCAAAAGCCAAAGGTAACCAAAAATGCAAGATGGCATTTTGCTTTGAAAAATTGTATCCTCACCAGGTATTATACCAGAGCTGACACCACAACAGAGCAAACTGTTTTGCCGATTGAGTATCGTAAGCAAACCTCACATCTTGCCCATGATATACCTCTTGCAGGGCATATGGCATACGCTAAGACCAGATCAAGATTATTAT
The DNA here is from genome assembly GCA_963921405.1 of Cepaea hortensis. NCBI lineage: Eukaryota > Metazoa > Mollusca > Gastropoda > Stylommatophora > Helicidae > Cepaea > Cepaea hortensis. The sequence continues at coordinate 308,454,642 of OY992876.1, read as the reverse complement.
CACAATTTTATTGGCCCAAATTCTGCAATGACATTAAGAAATATTGCAGGAGTTGTGACATCTGCCAAAAACTTGTAAAGAAAGGTAAAAACCCACAGGCAAAGTTACAAATTACTGACTTAGCCAGTCGACCTTTTGAGAAAATATCTGTCGACATAGTGGGCCCTCTTAATCAGATAACAACCAGAGGGAATAAATATATATTAACCATTATTGATCAATGTAGCCGCTGGCCTGAAGCGATTCCGCTAAAGAACATAACTGCCAATGATATAATGGAAGTTTTCTTCCATATATTTTCACGGATAGGATTTCCAGACACAATCCAATCAGATAGGGGAAGTCAGTTCATTGCCGCATCTACTCAAGCTTTCACCAAAATGTTAGGAGTGAAGCAATGTTTCAATTCCCCGTACCATCCTCACTCGAGTGGAATTATAGAAAAATTTAACGGTGATTTAAAGCATATGCTTGCTAAAGTCACGCAAGAGCATCCCAATAACTGGGACGTATATTTACCTGCTATTCTCTTCGCTTATCGCGAGGTGCCACATGCTAGTACAGGTTTCTCTCCTTTTGAACTTATCTATGGTGCCAAACCACGTGGCCCATTAAGCATCTATCATCAAATGTTAACTGAATCCACTCCTTTACTCAAACCCATATCATCATACGTATACGTTACATCATTGCGTGAAAGAATCATCAAATCTTGTATAATTGCAAAGGATGCACTAAAATTATCTGGTGCTAAATATAGACAATATGCTGACAAATGTAACAGGACAATAACGTTGACACCTGGACAGGACGTTCTTCTTCTCCTACCTAGTGACAGACACTTATTGACTGATTCTTGGCAAGGACCATTTAAAGTGACGAGACAGATTTCACCTGTAGACTATGAGATCCAAATAAAAGACAAACATAAAATATTCCACGTCAATATGCTAAGACCATATTACAACAGAGACAACGAACAAGACGATACAACAGCATGTACAGTGATAATAGACCATGAAGATGACGATGTTAGTGACGAAATTCCAACACCTGCATTAGACACGACAAACTGTTTGAAGGAAATTAAGATCAACCCAAAGTTAACTCAAGCAGAAACAGACAGTTGCAAACAGCGCATACAACAGTACAACACCATTTTCTTCAACAACCCAGGACAAACAGAATTAGTCCAACATCACATCACACTCACGTCAAATACACCCATAAAATGCAGACCATACACCATTCCATTGCATTACAAAGAACACTTACATCAAGAGATCATTAGCTTAGAAAAAAACAACATCATTAGACGATCCCAATCAAATTTCTCATCTCCAATGGTCATAGTACGCAAAAAGGACAACACAATAAGACTCTGTGTCGACTATAGAAAATTAAATAAGATAACTCTTTTAGATCTAGAGCCAATGGCCAACTCTGAAGATCTGCTGACAGAACTGACAGACGCTAGGTTCTTTACGAAGGTAGACATGACTAAAGGTTACTGGCAAATAACGGTAGACGAACAGAGCAGACATCTGACAGCATTTGCCACACCTTGGGGACTGTACGAATGGTGCAAACTTCCATTTGGGCTTGTCAATGCCCCAGCGACATTCGTACGTATGACACGACTTCTACTAGTAGACATATAGAATATTATTTGTTACATAGACGACATTTGTGTTCACACAAAGACGATGACAGACCACATAAAGACATTAGAACAGACATTTGAACGCATTAGACAACACGGACTGACAGTAAAGCCTGCAAAAGTAGACATAGCCTATCAGGATATATCCTTCTTGGGGTACAAAATATCTAATGGCTTTATCACGACAGACGATAACATTGTGTCCAAGATACTAAAACTCTCACTTCCGACTACGAAAAAGCAAGTCAGAAGTTTGTTGGGACTTATAAATTATTATAGGCAGTTCATACCAGATTTTGCTGAACTGACCGAAGTATTTACTAACCTACTAACAAAAGATCAACCTGAGAAAATTGTAAACATTGAATGCCTAAAATTTGCATTCCAGAAAGTATTATCTTATTTTTCTGATAATAGCTTAAACAATCCCATTCTAAAATTGCCCAATTTACAAATCATTTTCAGATTACGCACAGACGCGAGCTCCGTGGCGATTGGAGCAGTCTTGTTACAGGAGCACAATAACATCCTACATCCTGTGTACTTTGTCTCCCGAAAATTAAAACCGAGAGAACTTGCTTGGTCAACACCACAGTTGGAAGCTCTAGCTCTAGTGGTGGGTATAACTAAATTGTCCAGATTCCTCCTGGGACGTCATTTTATTGTGGAGTCTGACAGTAGTCCATTGAGATTTATCAATTCAGGTGTACCTTCCAACCAAATGATAGCTCGCTGGTCTCTTAAACTTCAAGATTACAGCTTTGAAGTTCGACACATTGCGGGCAGAACCAACACGATTGCCGATCTTTTGTCCCGTTGTCCGACCGACCCAGTAAGCACCAATGTCTGAGTGCAGTGTGTAAAATACACTCAGACCAACACAGCCATCCATCAGTGAAGTTTTTTTTTCACGCAAGCTGTGTATGTCTATTATATGATGTGATAGGGTTTATCCCCAATATATATAGTTTTCTTATTTTATTATTAACGTAGTGATTGTCGTGAATAATTGTGTAGTGTGTGGTAGAAAGTGAACTTTATTAATTGTATATATTACGAAACAAGAACAGTTCCACATTCGCTCTGAACTTACCGCAAGCGAACTGTCCAATTTATCCGTGGTATCTGCATTTGGAACATATCCAGTGATATTTTAACTCCGTGTGTGAAAGTGTGACCTGAACATTGACATCTACACCACTGCAGTCAATCGAAATCCAGAAGTTTTTCCAGTGAAACAACCAACATATGAACAATCAGAACATTGCACATTCCGTTTTACTACATCAGACCGGAACAAGTGTGTTCTACAAATTTCAACACCAACGGTTCGTGTGTACTTCCGGATGATTTAGAAATTTAGTTCAAAATTAGCAGACGACAAACAAAAGCTTAAAAAGTTATAACACTTCTAAACTATTTACGATTCAATAATTTCGAATAAACGAATTGTGTATTAATATTTTTCATTTAGTGTAATCTTAGAATCATATCTTGATTAATTTATTCATACTATCGACATTTTTTCGCTAGTATGGAGAAACATCAAGCTATGACGCTGAGAAATAGAAGAATTATGGTAAGATATTATATTTCATAATTTTTGAAAGTATGTCCCTTTCATTTAATTGTTATTACATTATTACACCAAGGGCGTTAATTGAAATGTATACGATGATGTATTGTATATAAATAGCCATGTTGTTGCCAGATTGTTAACACACCAAGAAGCCATCTACTGGGCATGGTAGAGTGTTGCCGATATTGCAGACCGACACAAGAACTCCTGGCCAAATGAGGTCAGAGTTTGAGCGTTGAATGCGACTTATATAAAGCCGTATTACGGTCTTGCCAGATGTTTTTTGTTTCAAAAAGCATATTATTACTTTTTTTTGAAACGCTGCGAGGTACTTGCTTGGGAAGCTGTTACTACCGATCTGACTGGGTCAATAATGCAATTAAGGTAATCAGACATCGAGAGGATGAAACTTGACAAGTGTTAAAGGTTGAACACCACATGTCTTTTGATACAATGTCCATTTCTTATGTGTTTTCCAGGCCAAGATGTGCGTGCTTATGTATTTCTACACCAATGTATATAACAGAAGGGTTGACTCTGACAAGGTTAAAATATTAACCCGCTATGTATATACAGTATACATGAAAGATGACATCTTTCATGAAGAAGCCCCGGGGGAGCATGTCAGAGTCTAAAGTATTGCCAGCAGAGATGCAGGAACATCGTTACGCCCGCCAGGCGAATAGTCCCTAGCGGGGATGCTGTAACATCGTTACGCCCGCCAGGCGAGTATTAGTTACCTGCCTGCGAGGTTGCTGGCTGACGAGACAGCCAGCGGTCAGGCAAGGACAAAGCAGGGCGCACGCAGGCCTCGTGAAGCCACTTTAGGTGGGCAGGCGCGTTGCGAGAAATAGCCAGACAGCTCTGGGACTCGGACTCGACTGGACGTATGATGAGAGAAAGGTTTCGTGTAGTTCTGTGCCCGAAAGTCGAGTGCTTGTACATCTTGTGAGATAGACTGTAAGCTTTGGGTTGCCTGTAAGTGTATTGTTATAACTTATGTATTGTAATAATCATCTCTAGATCGTATTGCATGTGATCTGTAAATAAATCCCTTGAAACTTCGTGTCGTTGAGTCTCAAGTCAAATCACGTTGTACTTGTACTGTCTCACATGTGTTAGGTTTAACGAGCCAGGTTTAAGACCCTGACAGTATGTCAAAGAGTAAGCACAGACAAGTCACTGAAATGTTCTGGCGACTACATAAAAGCATGAGTGGGGAAGTCAAGAATAAGAGAATTTCTGACTTCCAAGGTGCCGACCTCGTCTAGCAGAAGACTGACGGGAACAAGGGCAAAGCCCTCTTCGAACGCTATCTAGAGCAAAGCAACCAGACAGACATGGAAGGCCGAAATTTGCCAAGGAGGTCACATCAGACAGGTGTAAGATTCTCTAATGCTTCAGTTTCTTGAACACAAGATAAGTCAGTTCCTCCTTAGTTGGATCGCTGCAGCCCTCTTACAACGGAAAGTAGTTTTTAATTGTGGCACTTGGACATCGGAACCAACAACAATATATCCTGACCTACCACAGGGATCATCTTTATCTCCGATGCTGTTCAACGCCTACACAGTGAGAATCACCAGCGAGCAGATCACTGGACCGGATAGGACATTGTCATATGCCGACGATGTTTTAGTGTATCGTCAGGGTAAGGATAGAGATCACGTTGCTGTGGAACTGCAAACCGAACTCAAACGCATAATAACTTTGTGTGCTGAAGCTGGGGCAATGGTCAACCCAACAAAGGCAGCAGTGACATGGTTCTCTTTGAATAATCAATACACCAACCCAACTGTTAATCTGTGTTCAGAGACTGGAAAGAACGCAGGCAATGAATTACCTGAGGATACGTTTTGATCGAAGCCTTGCTTATAATGAGCACATAGACCAGGTGATAAAGGCCAAGCGGTGTTTGGCTGCGATGCGGGTGATGGCGGCAGCAAACTGTGAGCAGCGCCATCTATGCCTCCTATACGAGGGGCTGGTCATGTCTGTATTTTAGTATGCGATGGCGATCCTGACTTTCAGCCGTAAGCAGATAGAAAGGATGGTAAGGATACAAAATGAAGCTATGCGCATTATTCTTGGATGTACAAGAGATATAGCATGCAGGGCGATGCGCTATCTTCTTGATGTTCCAACCATTGAAGACAGAATACAAATTTGCAGAGTACGTGCCTATCTCAGAATCAACGCAAACATACAACATCCACTGCGCAATGAAATTAGGACGGTGAAGGGCAGCAGATTAAAAAGAGGAAGGTCGTGGATGGGTCAAGCCGAAGACATTCTTCAACAGGTGTGTTCACTGGAGGACTTAGAACCTGGCGAGGAGTGGGCTCAAGTGCCAACTGATTTCTGTACGTCCTTTTCAGTTTGCATCCAACTAGACAAAAAATGCAAACAAGAAAATCCGGCTGCTGTGGAGGCGGAAGTACAAGCGTTGATTTTCGAGAATCCGTTAGACGGTGATGCTGTGATTTACACAGATGGGTCGGTCGTCCGACATGTGAAAAGCTCATGGGCCTTTACGGCTCAGGCGGGAGGGAGAATTTTGAAAGAGGACTCTGGTGCTTTTGTTGAGACCACAAGTAGCCTGACTATGGAAGTCATTGCAGTAAGTAAAGCAATAACATTTCTCGAGACATAGACATTCACCGGGGCAAGTGTCCTTAGCGACTCAATGAGCATGCTCAGGGAGGATAGAGACGGGGTGGATTCGAAGGGAGTGGAGCGGTCTCGGCTGGCAAAGATTAGTTTCATCTTCGTGCCAGGGTACGCGGGATTACAAGGAAATGAGTGGGCTGACAAGCTCGCAGGCATGGCTAATGTGGAGGGCGGACGCGCCATGGACCAAGCTGACATTCTGAATGCGCTACGAGAAGTAAGACTTTCGCGAGAACCAGAACAGCAAATTAAAAGAGGTGTGGCCAAGCAAGAACACTACGCAGGAAGCCAAAGAAGATTGTTAAGCCAGCACAGAACCGGTGATGTTAGTCGCTACACGCTGCGGGATTTACTTATGGCCTGAATGGTTCGATGTGCAATGAGGATGATCTGTCGACTAACTACCTAACTAACTAACTTATTGTTTTGCATTTGTTTTAGCTAAACATTGTTAAAACAAGATTTTTAAAAAAAAGAAAAGAAAAAGAAAAAAGGCATTTATAGCTAATTATTATGCCATTACAATATTTAAAAAAGCCAAGGAAAAGCCAAAACGCCAAACTGATATTTTGACCCCAAACCTGTTTTTAATAAGCCAGATTTATCGGATTTGGCGTTAAAAAAGCCATCTGGCAACCCTGGTCGCGTGTGTAACCACTCTGGGTTCACTACTCAGTGTGCCTGAACCGGTGGTGAACAGTCACAGAAGTCAGCCATTTTGAACCTTTCTACTCCACTCATACACTTGCTGGACTGAAAGGCATGCATCGCCATACTGGACCTTCATTCACCGATGAATTTATATAGGTTTCACCCCTTCACCGGTCAAACAATGGATTAGTTTTCATTTGTATCCCCCTCATAACTTGCCTCGTTCCATAACTCCACTTATGCTGTCAACCGTCGTGGGGGAAAGTGGGGCTGGAATAGTTGATGTTCCAGCGCTCAGTGAGTGGCGCTGGAAGGTGTCATTCTGTGTAATTGTACAATGTCTTTGATGTCGTTAACGCATTTCCTTCGCAGGCATCATCTTGCTCTCGTATCAGATCATCTTTGATATAGGGCTAGTGCTGGTAGATGATAGTGTTGCATTTTAACGAGACGGTCGAACCATTTGATCTTCTGCCTTTCAGAATATGGGACCAAGGTGTTGATTCCAATGTCTGTCAAATAACATAATTTCTTATTCGGTCTCGGATAGTTAAGCTGGCAACCCTCCTCAAGCATCTCATCTCGCAGGTGTTGATTTTACATAAGTGTGATTTGGATAATGTCCAAGTTTGACATTGGTAGCATTCATTCATTCATTCAGTAGCATGCCCTTTGCAGAACCTCGCTCCCATAACAACCTTCCGGAAAACTTCTAGACCATAAGCAAGATGTCCCGCGTCCGATACACCCATGTGGAGATCATCTGCCACATCCTGCACCTGTCTTTCCTTTGGCCTTCCTTTTCCTCTCTTACCGGACGTTTACACCTCCATTATTGATCTCTCCAAACTTTCATGACGTTTCAGGTGCCCAGAATATTTTAGTTTACTGGTAGCATGGAGTTGATATTAATATGTTATTTATTTTCAGTAGTTTTGCAGAAACATGTAATTGTGATGTTTCATTGTGGGTGATATTCGATATATAAGCGCACTTGCTTTTTCACATCTTATTTCGATCTGATAACTGCTTCCCAAATAACCCCTTTCTATATAGTCAAATAGCCAATGCCAAAGAGTGCAAGAAAGCACAAAAATAAAACACAGAACTCATCAATGAAAGGTAATAAAGGACAGTACAGAAAACGGTAGACAAATAAAGTGCTGGAATGACAGACTGAAAGATCGACGAGGTTATAACCAAATGAGATTCCTTGCAGACAGCTGTATAAGACCGAATTTAGCGACGGAAAATTCCATCTTCTCCTGTTAACTTCAAAAGTAGATGCTTACTGGAGTAATCCGCTTCGTCTCTATATATTGCTTTGCTATATGTGGTTCAATTTGTTAAAGAATATTCTTCAGTTTTGTTGTGTTTATTCTAAGAATGGTATTAGTGCCGATCGTTCAAAAATTAATGGCAAACCACTGAATGTAAACTTCTCCAGGAATCATAAACAGCCAAAAAATACTGGCGCTGATTACTACGTCCTGTAAAGGATATTCATTCATCATGTGACATGCTGATAAACTTGGGCGGTTATATTTTGCCATCTCACTCAATCACCAGTCATGGATCAGCTCAGTGTTTTTGTCTCGACCGTACCACGTGGCCAAGCCATCCAGGTATTTACTTCTCTATCTTCCCCTTGTTCTCTTCCCCTCAATCTTGCCAATTGTCACCAAGTTCTCCTATTTATTTCTTCTCATGCAGCTAACATGTTTTTTTTTTTTTATTTTTACTCTAAGGCATTCGAATAATTTCTACAGCCCGCCATTTCTCGGGAATGTTTCCTATGTGAGGTATGTTTCGTATTACTAAGAATGAATCGAGTCAAGAAGCTATATAACAACATTTGGGATATTCTCATACGTGATCCGTCTTAATCTACAACAGCCAGTGAAGAGTCCCAATACTAATGGTTGTTACTAAAACACGGGAGTCGCGTGGCGAAGTAGTTAAGTCTTCTACTGTGTGCCCAGTAAGTCGTGGGTTCGTTTCCGAACTTTCTCCTTGTGTCTAGACATCCCATAGGATTCATGTCCAGTATATTTAGTTCCCCCATGCCCAACGCCGAGTTAGTAATCCCCTGCCTCTTCTCCGAGAAACCATCCGCCACTTGCTGTCTTTTTTTCTTTCTAAACCACCACGACATTTGAATATGGCCTAAGTATTTCGCATTTCGAGGCCAGGCGTTGTTATGACCCAGTTTCTTAGACATTTAGATTATGCAAAATGTCAACGTTTTTTGTTCGTCTTCAACCTCTGTGTTCCAATTATTTTTCTGTAACATTTAAGTTCAAAGTGCTATATGGAATCTATAGTCCACAGTGTTATCATCATCATCATGTGCCATGCGGTAAACGGGGCGGTCATGTTTTGCCATCTCACTCGATCACTCGGATGGATCAGCTCAGTGTTCTTGTCTCCATCATGCCCCGTGTGGCCAAACCATCCAGGTATTTACTTATCTGCCTTCCCTTTGCTCTCTTCCCACTCGGTCTTGCCAGTTGCCACCAAGTTCTCCCATTTATTTCTTCTCATAACGTGACCAAAACATTGTGACTGTCTACGTCTAATTTCTCTAATCAGTTTACGATTGTCAGTTATTTCTTGTAGAACTTGGTCATTGGTTTTCTGTCTATCTATGGTATTCTTTGCATTATCATCAGAGAAATCATTTCCACAACCATCAGATGTTTTTCAGCCTGTTTTCTCAAAGTGATATATGGAACCTAGAGTTTAAAGTGCTATATGGGACATATAGTTCAAATTGCTATATGGAACCTATAGCTCAAAATGCTATATATAACCTATAATTCAAAGTGATATATGGAACATATATTTCAAAGTGCTATATGGAACCTGTCTCTGTGGCTAAGGGCTAACGCACGCGATTCGTGAGTCCGCTTACCCGAGTTCGAAACACAGCTACGACCGATTTGGAAGCCGACCACGTCACGCTGGGTATTAATGTGTTGGTATGGGAGCCGGTAATCTAGAAAGCAATGGCAAACTACTGAATATAAACTTGCCAAGACATCAACAAAAGCAGTAAAATGCTGGTTTTGACAGCAATGTCCTGTAAAAAGGATATGCAAAAAAAAATAAAAAGGAACCTATAGTTCAAAGTTACATAAAGAAACTATAGTTCAAAGTGCTATACGAAACCTATAGTTCAAAGTGATATATAGAACCTATATTTCAAATTCGTATAAGGAACATATAGTTCAAAGTGCTACATAGAAGCTATAATTCAAAGTGCTATATAGAACCTACAACTCAAAGTGCTATATGAAACCTATAGTTGAGAAACCAGAGGCTTCCTTCTGTAGTGATTGTGAACGCGGAGAGGAATGGCTGGCAGAGTGGGTAGAATGCCGGGGATTTCTTCGAGAGACCCGGTTCGATAACGTGGGGGATTTGTTTTTCAGTGGGGGGGGGGGGCAAAAAGAAAACAATAACCTGCACAGCTCGCGGTGACTGCACTGCACCAGCCAGACGGCCTTAATTCCTCAGGCTCATTGTCCTCCTGTCCTATATCGCAAGGTACTATAGACAGTAGATGACAGTTTTGACAATGATTATGAAATGGTAAAAGATGCACAGGCCTGTGTGTGCATCGGAGGGCATCACATCAATAAGATATGCAGATGATACAGTATTGATTGCAGGCAATGAACATGATCTGCAACAAAGTAGATGCAGTTTTTGTATACCGTGAACAACTATAGTCTGTCCAGAAATGAATGCCTTCATTCACGATCTATTATTTTGAAACCTGTCTGTTGCATCGTTATGACATTTTTCCTGCCGTCTTATAATTACCCCACCCAAGGGATATGTCTTTGATAGGTCCAAAAGCAATTTAAATCATGGAAAGCGGCGACATTTCTTTGATGTTTTGGTGGGGAAAAAAAACCTAGTGATTTCTGGCTAACAAAATTGTTTTACAGTAATGCCCCGTTTCACTACGCGAGGCTCTTGTCATAAGGCCAATCCCATGTCCGACGAGAAAATTAACTATTCGACGCTAATGTTTCCGTATGAAGACGCAATACATTTAATAATGCGCACTTTATCTCTGACCCGTAAATTGTATACCGCATATAAACACACTTTGAAATCTGCTGTACAATCTCCAGAACAAAAAAAGTTTTGTTGGGTGGACATAATGATCAGTTTATATGCTAAATCTAATCATTTTCTCTCAGTTGGTTACTGAGATATGGAATTTTATATTAGGGCAGACAAAAGTAAACAGACTATAGGGTTAGAATTAAATAGTGAGAAAACAGAGATTATGGTCGTTCACCCTTTGGTTTCCTTTGGTACAACTTCAAACCGAACTCAATCGCATAAGTACTTGGTGTGATGAAGCTGGGGCAATGGTCAACCCAACAAAGGCAACAGTGACTTGGTTCTCGTTGAATAATCATATTGTCAACAATCCAACACCAACTGTAATGCTGTGTTCAGAGACGGTGGAAAGAACGCAGGCAATGAATTACCTGGGGATACGGTTTGATCGAAGCCTTGCTTATAATGTGCACATAGACCAGGTGATAACAAAGGCCAAGCGGGGTTTGGCAGCGATGCGGGTGATGGCGGCAGCAAACTGTGAGCAGCGCCATCTATGTCTTCTGTACGAGGGGCTGGTCATGTCTGTTTTGGAGTATGCAATGGCAATCCTGACTGTCAGCCATAAGCAGATAGAAAGGATGGAAAGGATACAGAATGAAGCTATGCGCATTATTCTTGGATGTACAAGAGATACAGCATGCAGGGCGATGCGCTACCTTCTTAATTTTCCAACCATTGAAGAGAGAATGCAAGTTTGCAGGGCACGCGCCTACCTCAGAATTAACGCAAACACACAGCATCCACTGCATAGTGAAATTAGGAAGGTGAAGGGCAGCAGGTTAAAAAGAGGACGGTCGTGGATGGGTCAAGCCGAAGACATTCTTCAACAGGTGTGTTCACTTGAGGACTTAGAACCTGGCGAGGAGTGGGTGCAAGTGCCAACAGACTTCTGCACATCCTTTTCAGTTTGCATCCAACTAGATAGAAAATGCAGACAAGAAAATCCGGCTGCTGTGGAGGCTGAAGTACAAGCGTTGATTTTCGAGAATTCGCTAGACAGTGACGCGGTCATCTACACAGATGGGTCGGTCGTCCGACATGTGAGAAGCTCATGGGCCTTTACAGCTCGGGCCGGAGGGAGAATTGTGAAGGAGGACTCTGGTGCTTTCACTGAAACCACAAGCAGCCTGACCATGGAAGTCATGGCAGTAAGTAAAGCAATAACATGGCTCGAGACACAGACATTCACTAGGGCTTGTTTCCTTAGCGACTCAATGAACATGATCAAGAGGATAGAGGAGGGGTCGATCCGAAGAGAATGGTTGCTGCCTCTGAAGCGGTCTCGGCTGGCAAAGATTAGTTTCATCTTCGTGCCAGGGCATGCGGGAGTACAAGGAAATGAGCGGGCTGACAAGCTCGCAGGTGAGGCTACTGTGGAGGGCGGACGCGCCATGGACCAGGCTGACATTCTGAATGCTCTACGAGAAGTGAGACTTTTGCAAGAACCAAGTGATGACTGTGAATCTACAACAATGGCCAGACTGCGAGAGCAGCAAATTAAAAGAGGGGTGGCCAAACAAGAACACTACGCAGGAAGCCAAAGAAGATTGATAAACCAACACAGAACTGGCGTCGTTAGCCGCTACACGCTGCGGGATTTGCTGAGGAGGGGATCCGAGCACTTATGGACTGAATGGTCCGATGTGCAACGAGGATGATCTGTCGACTAACTAACTAACTAACTAACTAACCCTTTGGTTTGCTAGTTGTGACATAGGATCTCAATACCTCTTACACTTTCATTTGCTAGTTGTGACATAGGATCTTATAACCAATCACACTTAGGTTTGTGTGTTGTGACATATAATCACTCTGGCTTGCTTGTGTTGTGACATATAATCTTAACATTGTTTACCCTTTGATTTGTTAGATGTGACATAGGATCTTAACAATGTTTATCAATTAGTTTGCTCATTGTGACATAAGATCTTACAAATTTTTATCAATTGGTTTGCTCGTTGTGACACAGAATCTAAACACTGTTTATCAATTGGTTTGCTCGTTGTGAAACAGGATCTTAACACTGTTTATACATTGGTTTGCTCGTTGTGACATAGGATCTTAACAATGTTTATCAATTCGTTTGCTCGTTGTGACACAGGATCTTAACAATGTTTATCAATTTGTTTGCTCGTTATGAACAGAATCTTAACACAGTTTATCAATTGGGTTGCTCGTTGTGACACAGGATCTTAACACTGTTTATCAATTGGTTTGCTCGTTGTGACACAGGATCTTAACAATGTTTATCAATTCGTTTGCTCGTTGTGACACAGGATCTTAACACTGTTTGTCAATTGGTTTGCAAGTAAGTATGTAGAGCAGTGTTTCCCAACCTTTTATTTGCTATGCCCCACCTAAGCCTTTCTAAAATTCTTATCTCCCCCCCCCCCCCCCCCCCATTATATATACATTATTTTTAATATTCAAGAATTGAGATGTTCACTAAAGAAACTTGAATGATAGGTTTTAGGAACAAATCAATAGGAAATTTTTGAGCAAACATAGTAAGTAAATTTTCAAAACATATAATGGAGAACTGAAATTCAAGTACAAAATAATTTTAATGAAAGATTTTTCTATATTATTTTAATTATTAGTAATTATTTATTATTTAAATTTAGTGAGATCCTTGCGCTTGATGCTTGCTGCCAAGAGATTTTGTGTCAGGTTCAAGTTTAGTTAACTTCAATCTCAAGTCTGCCCGTTTTGTTATATCCAGCCGATTTCTTCCATTTTCGAATTTCCCCCCCCCCCCCCCCTAACAATCAAATTGCCCCCCTGTGGAGCGTGGGCCCCACGTTGAGAAACACTGGTGTATAGGATCTTTCACACGCCTTACGTGCCTTGGGCATTTGATGCCAGACTTGTATTTTTATTGACCAGTTGAGGGAGTTTCTGTAGCGAAGTGGTGTTAAGTGGCCTGGCGTTCCGAAGTGTCTGGGTTCGATTCCGGGCTACCGCATTCGGTTCAAGAGGGAGATTTTCTCAGGAGACTCCCCGGGATCGTCGCTGGAGTTACGGAATTCGCGCTTTGTGCGACGGTTTCGGCAGGCCGCCCTTCTGACAGAGACCGAGCTATATGGGATAAAACCCGGTGCAATGAAGTCGATCCTCTACCCTTGACCAATGGGTGATTGTTGTAGTTAATCTCTTGCAAGCCGCCCTTACTTTTCAAGAGATTGTTTAAAAACCAGTTTTAGACTAGCTCTATCTCTGAGCTGAGATCAACTTTTAAAAATTCTTCTTTCTTTCTTTCTGTCTGTCTTTCTTTCTTTCTTTCTTTCTTTCTTTCTTTCTTTCTTTCTTTCTTTCGTTATTTCTTTCTTTCTTTCTTTCTTTCGTTATTTCTTCTTCTTCTTCTTCTTCTTCTTCTGCTTCTTCTTCTTCTCCTCCTCCTCCTCCTCCTTCTTCTTCTTCTTCTTCTTCTTCTTCTTCTTCTTCTTCTTCTTCTTCTTCTTCTTCTTCTTCTTCTTCTTCTTCTTCTTCTTCTTTCTCTGCTCCTCCTCTATTTTCTTCTTCTTCTTTTTCGTCTCCTTTGTGATAGTAGTGCGTCGCACCTAACTATCCATCTCACAGATCAGTATTGTCAACAAATGCATACAATTAAGCAAGACTTACTCCTCCTGCAAACATTTCCTGCCACAATGACATAATCTATCTACACGAAATTAGATTTATTTCCTAATAATAGTACCACAACCGCGGCCTTGTAGGAATTTCTATTGTTCTGAGATGTTTCTTTTTACGCTGTCAAGAATTGAGTGCAAGAGTAGTTATCCACTATAATTCTAGTGTGATTGCAAGTAGAACATGTGAACAATACAAACTTCTATTTGCAATGAAAACGGCCCAGAAATCCCCAATCTAATCCAATCCAATCCAATCTGATCCAATCTGCTAGCAACAGACAGCACATATAGGTAGCCACGATCAAATAGATCCATTTATTCAAGTGACAACCGGTTCACAGACAGGGTGGCGTTTTGTTCGCTGCATATACTTTATGCGTAATGCAAGAGTATAATAGTTGATATAACACTGAGAGACAGAAGATTGATGAGTTTGGTAGTGAAAATATTGACATTCTGTGTTCGCCTCAAATGAACATGATTCTGCAAGAGAGCGAAAATCACCTCTGATTCATCTGCTTCTTTTTCTCGTTCTTCTGACTCGCACATCTTGATGTCTTGTTCTTCTCCATGTTGTTGTTGTTGTTGTTGTTGTTGTTGTTGTTGTTGTTGTTGTTGTTGTTCTTCTTCTTCTTCTTCTTCTTCTTCTTCTTCTTCTTCTTCTTCTTCTTCTTCTTCTTCTTCTTCTTCTTCTTCTTCTTCTTCTTCTTCTTCTTCTTCTTCTTCTTCTCCATCTCATTTCTTCTCCATCATCCCTCCTTCTTCAAAGTAATAATAATCATCATCACCATCATCTTCTTCTTCCTTTTCATTGTCTTCTTCTTCGTTTCTGTCTGCTAATTCTTGTCCTTCCGCCTTCTCCTTTCCTCCTCTTCTTTGTTTTTCTTTCGACAGGGATGCCTCATCCTCATGTGGCACCTCAGACGTCACTGAGACGTCAGCATGCATTGATGTCAGGTGTATTTCCTCTAGACAGATTATATAGAATCCAACGGGCACCAATTCCAGCGCATTTATTTCTTCCTTATAATTGCACCAAACTAGAGGCACTGTGGCCTACTGTTAAGAATCTCAGACTGTCGGGGGCTTTCTTTACGTGAACAAATACTACAAGATTTGATATTCGACTTGTCTTGTGTGAACTGAGTTAGAATATTAGAACATTAATCCATCCATCCATAATGTGCCACGCCTATATGCGTGGCCTGTCATTATCGACATCTCAATCGATCACCAGAGTCGTGGATCAGTTCCGTGTTTCTGTCTCGACCATACCACGTGGCCAAGCCATCCAGGTATTTACTTCTCGGTCTTCACCTTGGTCTCCTCCCTTCGTTATTGCCAGTTGTCACCAAGTAATTTCTTCTTTTTTGGTCATGCCCCAAAAATGTTGACGGTCTACGCCTAATGTTTCTAATCAATTTACGATCTTCATTTGTTTCTTGAAGGACTTGTTCATTGGTTTTTCCTGTCTGTCTATGATATTCTTTGCATTTTCCTAATTTTCAGTGAAAAGGTTCTAGGTATCCCCAATTCAAATAGATTCATCCACTAAAGTAACAATCGGTTCATAGACGGGGTGGCGCTGTTTTCGCTGCGTATACTTTCTGTGTAATGCTAGAATATAATCAACTATAAGATAACAGGAGAGAAAGTCAGGAGCCAACACATCGACAATGAGTGTTTATGTCAATTGAACATGGGATTATAAGAGAGAACTGCTGCTGCTGCTGCTGTACTACTACTACTACTACTACTACTACTACTACTACTACTACTACTACTACTACTACTACCACCACCATTACTACTCCCACTACTACTACAACTACTACTACTACTACTACTACTACTACTACTCCTACTACTACTACTACCACTATTACTACTCCCACTACTACTACTACTACTACTACTATTACTACTACTACTACTACTACTACTACTACTACTACCACTATTACTACTCCCACTACCACTACTACTACTACTACTACTACTACTACTACTCACACTATTACTACTAATGATACTACTACTACTACTACTACTACTACTACTACTACTACTACTACAACTACTACTTCTTCCTCTACTACTACTACTACTACTACTACTACTACTACTACTACTACTACTACTGCTACTACTACTACTACTACTACTACTACTACTACTACTACTACTACTACTACTACTACTACTACTACTACTACTACTACTACTACTACTACTACTACTACTGATACTACTACTAAATCCGATACTTCTACTACTTTTACAATTACTACTACTACTACTACTACTACTACTACTACTACTACTACTACTACTACTACTACTACTACTACTACTACTACTACTGCTGCTGCTGCTGCTGATGCAACTACTACTACTACTCCCGCTACTACTACTACTACTACTACTACTACTACTACTACTACTACTACTACTACTACTACTACTACTACTACTCCCGCTACTACTACTACTACTACTACTACTACTACTACTACTACTACTACTACTACTACTACTACTACTACTACTACTACTCCCACTACTACTACTACTACTACTACTACTACTACTACTACTACTACTACTACTAGTAGTAGTACTACTAGTAGGTACTAAAGGTCCTACTGACGATTAGATTTACCATGCATTATATATTTGTAGTCAGTGGGTGTGTTGGTCATACGCAGAACGCCGAACGGCAGGAAGCCGGCGGTGTATAACAACCACGGTGATAACTGGTCTACAATAAAAGTGACTGTGTTATCTAAGGACGCATCGGACTTGTTGAGTTGTATACATAATAGATCTGCACATCGTAACGTGTTTGTTCGAGCCATAATTAATATTTCACCCTAGACAAATCCCAAGATGTTGGACTAGTTGGAATGATGCTGTCATGTGGCATGGTTTCGGCACTTGGCACGTGGGAGACTCAGTCCGTTTGATACTGAACTCGAATACGAACAATGAAGGATGTTTCAACAGTTACGTTAGTGAATATAAACATTGAACAAGGCTATCAGAACAAAGAGTTACAGTTAATTGCTTTTCATGAAGAAATAGTCAACATCAAGAGTGAAAGTAAAGATTGACATCGACCAAGGTCAAGAAACAAACATGGCCACCAACTACAACAAATTAGCCACATCTCAGCCCAATATCACGTTATGTGATTTGTGTAATTAAATAAACCGATGTGCAGTTGCAAAAGAACACACCAACAAAATTGTGTCAACATTCTAAATAGTGATTTCAAGGGGAAAATTATGGCACTCAGCCACACAAACCAGCAGTACAGAGCCGTATTCATGTGCTCCATGCACTATGGTGCTCTAGTGAACTAATGACAGTGTCAGATACAACAATTATTTTCAGACTGACTTTTCAAGATGCGTCAGTAAGAAGCAAGAACATTCGACACCACTTTTTGAGGTGCAGCATTTTGAAGACCCAACTTCTACTGATTCCTAGTCAACCCAAAGTGCAGTCAAGCTGATCCATATCACCTTTTGAAGAATTCTGAAGTGGAGCCAAGCAGTTGGACCAAGCCACCAAGGACAGCCGAGCTGAATATACACAGGTTAAGTTGTTTCCATTTGATTTGTGTATGTGTCCTGCTTAGTAGTCCAGAGTCAACAGGCACCCTTTCATCACTATGTTTACTCATCCTCATTATTAGCAGGAGGTTGGAGGACTACTTTTGTGTTATTTCATCATTACCCAAAAGTACGTTCCGTTCGGTTAGCATTTGAAATTGACTTGATAATTTAAGTAAATTTTCAACTGCTAGCGAGAACTTTGTCTTTTTTCGTAACCTAGTTCATTATTTGTTGTTCTTTAACGTCATTAATGTCTCTATTATTTAAGATTGTTTTGTCCACAGGTGTTATGTCATTTAGCTAAAACTTCTGATAGGTGTTATTGTTGTCCAGTATTGTTATCATTATTGTTTAATAGCATTATTACAGCAAGTTCATCACAGTCGGCTTAACCAGAACAAGATCACCAGCAACACTGACTAAGATATATTCTTGTTGTTGAGATTCTTTGCGATCATCAACACAGATACTACTATCCCAACACACTGATACAGATAGTATCTGCAGGTATTGTACATTGATTCCAGCTACAGGTCATTGTCACATAGATAGTAGACAGGTACACAACCACAACATGTCTACATTAGCAGATTTTGTAGCACTGGGTGAGAAAGGATGGTTCACAGGCCCAGAACTGATAGCATGGGCAAAAAAAGAGCTCTCTGCTTTTCAGATACAACAAAGAGAAGACAGAGCGGAAGCACTACAAAACTTAGAAGCACAACATGCAGCTGCTAGAGAACTTAAAGAATTTGAGCTACAAGAATTAGCATCACAATACACAGCAGCTAGTGAGCTTAGACAATCACAAGAAAAACAAAAAGATAAAGAGCTAGCTCTAGAAAGACAATTAGATCTCGAAGTATAACGACTACAGTTTGAAATAGACACGTGGAATTTCAAGAAAGAAAAAATGACATTACCAGTAACACAAACAAACAACAAAAAACAAAAACAAAAAAAAAACGGTAAAATGTTGTCCTTGTCATAGTTTTGGACATGAAGTCAGGATTTGTAGACTGAAACAAATAACTAAAGAAGCTAAGAGAACATATGCCACATCTAGTAGAGATGAAGAACATGACCAAAAGACAAGCAGATTATCTATAGCGACAGACAAACATAAGAGACAACAGATTCATAATCCTACGATTGGTCATATAGTACCTAAACAACAGACAAATACGAATAACATGTGCAGCGGGACTTTGAAACTCCACAAAGCATTGGTCAACGGCATACACACCACATGCATAAGAGACACTGGAGCATCGTTAGTGGGAGTGAACCAAAGGTTTGTTAGAAGGAAAGACTACACAGGTAATAGGTAACTTGTCGAACATTCGGTGGAACACGCGAAAAGTATGACACAGCATGGATCGAAATCGACAGCCCGTACTATACTGGTAAAGTACAAGCAGCAATGTTACCAAACCGTACGCTGGACTAGTGCTAGGTAACATACCTGGAATAACAGAGTGTACAGAAAGTGAAGCCCAAACATGGGATAATAATATGACACAAAATAGTACAAACTACTACTACTACTACTACTACTACTACTACTACTACTACTACTACTACTACTACTACTACTACTACTACTACAACTACTACTACTACTACTACTACTACTACTACTACTACTACTACTACTACTACTACTACTACTACTACGCTAATAGACTGCAATGTCTGGGGCATATAGAAAGAAAGGAAGATAACAGGGAAACAAAAATCGCTTACACTCAAGAAATAAATGACCGTAGACCCCGAGGTAGACCAAGAAGACGGTGGAGAGATAATATACATACAGACATACAAGCACTTGGAATCAGCGACTGGCAAGAGAAGGTCAACCAGAGAGACGAATGTAGACGGCTTGTATCTGCAGCAAAGAACCTCAATGGCTCGGAATGCTGAAGAAGAAGATTACTACTACTACTAGTCCTACTACAACAACTACTACTACTACTGCCACTACTTTCGCCAATAGATAAACAAACAAACAAACAAACAAACAAACAAATGAAAACAAGCATAAACAAACTCTCATATTATGACCTCAACTTAGAAAACCAACTAACCAGACATACAGTTCAGACCGGAACTAAGAACATATGCCATTAAAGAATGACCATTACGAAGTGTCCCGACCCTTGCTAAGTAACTTGTACTTTCTGTCGTCCCAGACTACCCTGCCAATCATCGACCTATATAGTTTTTTTTTTATGACTGTGCAGTGTATAAAAATAGTGCAGGTCCAAGTTTTGTATTTATCCTTTGTAAAGTTCAGGCAACATAACAGGTAAATACAAAACTTGAACCGGCAATATTTTCAAACGCTGCAGTCATTAAAAATACACCCTGTACTTACATACAGAACACACGGGTTTCCGGCGCTACAACTGGGAACTGGACTTTCTTGAAGTTATAGTATCGGTTCAAAGACGTGAAATCCTCTTAAAGAGCCGAGGTGGTGGAGTTGCTAGCACGCTCGACTGCCAGTCCCTTTGTCAAGGGGTTGAATCCTCTTGAAATCGTAGGGTGTTTTAATTTCTTTATTAATACGGGGCTTGTTATAGAACTGGCCTGAACTCGGGTAGAAACAGTCTCAAATGTGTACCAGATAATGTTATGGGAAGCACAAGAGACCAACGGATCAAATGTCGAGTGGTCTTTACAAGTATGGGGCCAGCATGTATGAACATTTATTACACAACAAATCCTAGTTATAAATTTCTCTCTCTCTCTCTCTCTCTCTCTCTCTCTCTCTCTCTCTCTCTCTCTCTCTCTCTCTCTCTCTCTCTCTCTCTCTGTTTATTTGCCCCTCTCTGTCTCTGTAATATACATACACAATACATGAACAAGTAAAAAGTACATCATGTAAAACACATACACAATACATGAACAAGTAACATCATGTAACAAACATACACAATCCATGAACAAGTAACATCATGTAACACACATACACAATCCATGATCAAGTAACATCATGTAATACATATACACAATACATGAACAGGTAACATCATGTAATACACATTCACAGTCCAAGCACAAGCAATAACATCAGACAATGCACAAGTAATAAAATCTTGTAATACATACATTAAAACAAAGACATCTTGCATTACACAATATAAAAACAAACGACGCCTTGCATTGTTTTTTTTTTTTTTTTTTTGCATATCCTTTTACAGGACATAGCTGTCAACACCAGCATCTTTCAGCTGTATGTTGATTTCTTGGCAAGATTACGCTCAGTAGTTTGCCATTGCTTTCTGAGCGGCCGGCTCACATACCCCGTAAGTTATCGATGCGATTCGAACCACCACTGATTCTTACCGTCATCACGTTAACCCACGAGAGTATACGAGATTACGGAGAAAAGTCATAACCTCTAAGCCACGAAGCCGGCCGCCTTGCATTACATACATAAAATCAAACGGCATCTTGCATTACACACATAAAAGCAATCAACAACACGATGTACATATCTCCATTATTATTTCACAAATACAGTTTTTATTAGAAACTGATTACTTCCACAGTTCATAACTAAAAACACTCGATGTGTATCAATTTTCTTCATATTCTGTTCAAATGTCAACACCAAAACTGAAATTCAAAGAATAGACACAGCTGGTCCGTCCAACGTTAATGGAATGATAGGTAAAAATAACGTATTCTACAGACTACGTCCACAAATGTTCGAACGTCCTTGGCCTACTTTTATCATTCCTCCAGCTCCTATTAATCACTCGTGGTCTTTTAAAACGATAGAGACCAGGGATTCTCAAACTTGGTATCCCCAAGTTTCAAAGACTCGCTTATTTCTTGAGCTCTCTTAAAGTTGTACGGGCATCTTGTCGTCTTGACAGGCAATAGTTTGTTACATATTGTAGCACAAACCCTTGCCTAAATTGTAGAGACCATGTGTTGCCCATGCAGCATGATCCATCTCTCGGCTTGCCTAGTTTATTCCAGAGGAAAGGTAACACCAATACGTCTGGAATAAGACAAGTTGTTGAAGCTGCCGCATCAGCTAATAAGTGCTCTAACTATCAACCTGTCGGAGCTTCGATCCTGTACGAATTGATGACCAAAGCATTTTGCCTTTAGGTTCCAATTCCTCGCACTACGATAAGGCGTGTACCCTTTCAATTGCACTCCTCCGTTGGCAGAATGTGGGGTGCCGGGTTTGGTGAGCGCCGTCCAACGATCGGCGCCAACAAAAAGCAAGGAGTACCGTCTACTGTCATACATTAGCTCAGTCATATATGACTAAGACCTGGTTAACAATTAAATCGTCATATACAAATATCAGAAGAAGACAATCATTCTTTGGCCATGTAATGAGAAGACACTCTTTGGAAGACGCTGTGGCCTATAGAAAGGTCTGTAGAAGAAAAAGCAGAGGCACAGCGAGAGACCTGATGCTGGATGGAAGGGAACATTGGTAAGTTAGCAAACGACCCATTTAACCCCTTAATAGCATATGGCGCTACGGCATATTTCTATTCACCACATCGACATTCGCTGGGTGGTGTGGTCACTACCATATATGCCGCCTTCACTCCCCAAGACATTCCCTGTACCTATTTTAAGCTGGGTCCACCTGAAAACCCATCTCAGTTTTAAAATCCGAATCTGCTCCGAGGCGGCTCGAATGCAACACCACACAACTCTCTCTCTCTCTCTCTCTCTCTCTCTCTCTCTCTCTCTCTCTCTCTCTCTCTCTCTCTGTGTGTGTGTGTGTGTGTGTGTGTGTGTGTGTGTGAGAGGAAAAAGAGAGTTTTGAATTGCATCACTAATTTTTACGTTACACAATGTATATGTACAATTTTTTCTCCATGTTTTTATAATTATTGCGAGAATGCTCACGACTATCGCCAGTGTATGTTTGTGAAAAGTGTAGAAGTTTGTTCATACTAGTTTCAGTGATTATGTGAGGCATCATGTATGTGTCTAGATGTGAGGATGTGTGGGTGTGTGTGGGGGGATGTGTGTGTGTGTGGGGGGATGTGTGTGTGGGTGATGTAAGTGTGGAGTGGATGTGTGTGAAGGATGTGTGTATGAGTGAGGGATTATATGTGGGTATTGAGATGTGTGTGGGAGGGGGAAATGTGTGTGGGTGGGGGATACGGGTGTGAGTGAGGGATATGCAGGTAGGTGAGGGATATGTGTGTGGGTAGGGAGATGTGTGGGTGGATGGAGGATGTGTGGGTGGATGGAGGATGTGTGGGTTGGTTGGGGATGTGTGTGAGGGATGTGTGTGTGTGTGGGTGGAGGTGTTTGGGTGGATGATTGGAAGTGGGTGGGTGTTGGTGGGTGGAGGGTTGTGTGGGTGAGGGATGTGTGGGTTGGTGAGGGATGTGTGGTTGAATGGGTGTGTGGGGGATGTGCGTGGGTTGAGAGAAGGTGTGGGAGGATGGGTGTGTGCGTGGGGGTTATGTCTGTGTGGGTGGGGTATGTGTGTATGGGTGGGGAAAGTGTGAGTGGGTGGAGGATGTATGTGTGGCTGGTGAGGGTGTTTTTAGATGGGGGATGTGTGGGTGGATGGCGGGTGGGTGGGTGGGAGATGTGTGGTTGGGTTGGGGATATGTGGTGAGATGTGTGTTTGTGGGTGGGGGATGTGTGTGTGGAGGATGTGTGTGTGGAGGATGTGTATATGGGTGGGGTTTGTGCGGGAGGGGAAATTGTGTGGATGAGGGATGTGTGTGTGGGTGGATGGGAGAGGTGTGTTTGGGTGTGAGATGTTCGGGTGGGTGAGGGATATGTGTGACGGTTGGGGTGTGTGTTTGGCTGGGTGGTTGGGGCGTGTGAGTGTGGGTGGGCAGGTGGGGATGTATGTGTTGATGGAGGGTGGGGGATGTGTGGGTGTGAATTGTTGAGGGATGAGTACATGGGAGAGCGATGTGTGTGGGGGATGTGTCTAAGGGTGGGGGATGTGTGTGGGTGGGAAGATGTGAGTGAGTGGGGGATATGTTGCTTGTCTGGGGTGTTTGTGTGGGTGTGGGTAGGGGATATGTTGGTTGGTTGGGTTGTTTGTGTGGGTGGGGGTTGTTTTGTTGAGATATGAGTGGTTATGGGATGGGTGGAGGATGTGTGGGTGGGTGTGTTTGTGTGTGGGATGGGGGATGGGTGTGGAATGTGTGTGTGGATAGGGAGATCTGTGTGGGTGCGGCGATGTGTGTGTAGGTGGGTATGGGATATGTGTGTGGGTGGGGGGGGGGAGATTGTATGGGTGGGGGAAGTGTGGGTGGGGGTGTGTGTATGTGTGGGTGCAGGATGTGTAGGTTGGTAGGGGATGTGTGGGTGGGTGCGGGAATGTGTGGTTAGGGAATGTGTGTTTGGCTGAGTGGTTGGGAATGTGAGTGGGTGGGTGGAAGATGTGTGGGTGAGTGTGTGAGTGTGTGTGGGTTGGGGGATGGGTGGGGATGTGTGTGTGTAAGTGGGGGATCAGTGGGTGGGTAGGGGAATATATGTTTACCTGGGGTGTGTGTGATTGGGGGATGTGTGTGGATGGGTGAGGGATATGTGTATGTGATGGATGTGTGGTGGGTGGTGGATGTGTCTCATAACATGGTAACATGCATTGTTTATGTTTACAACATTCATTTGACAATGATGTTTTTCCTGTGTGAATGTATCTGAAGTCAATGCAAAGAATACCATCAATGTTCACTATTGATGAACGAAAGATGCGTGATTGGAAGGGTCGAATGTAAGACGGGACTGCGTGACCAATTTGTTACCCTTCCAAAATAAAGATCAATCAATCAATCAATTAATCAATTAATGACACAGAGATCCTTAGATCTATGACGATGGGATCTCCAGATCTATGACGCTGCTCCCTATATCTATGACATTGTGGCTCCCTATTCAAATGTCACGGTGGCTCCTAAATCTAAGACATCGTTATCCCTAGATCTATGATGATGTGGTCCCTAGGTATTTGACACTGTTATCCCTAGATCTATGACACTTTTACCCCTATATTAGTTACACTGTTATCCCTAGATCTACGACACTGTGGTCCCCTGTATAAATGACATGATGGTCTCTAAGTTTATGACAGTGGTCTCTAGATGTATGACACTGTTATCCCTAGATCTATGAAACTGTGGTCTCTAGATCTATGACAGTGTGGTATAAATGACACTGTTGTTCCTAGATCTATGGCACTATGGTCTCTAGATCTATGACTCTGTTATCCCTAGATCTATGGCGGTGTGGTGTAAATGACACTGTCGATCCTTAGATCTATGACACTGTGGTCTCTAGATTATGACACTGTTATCCTTAGATCTATGACACTGTTATCCCTAGATATTTGACACTGTGAACTCTGATACTGTGGCATAAATGACACTGCCGTTCCTAGATCTATGACGCTGTGGTCTCTAGATGTATGACACTGTGGTATAAATGACACTGCCGTTTCTAGACCTATGACACTGTGGTCTCTAGATCTATGACACTGTGTTATAAATGACACTGCCGTTTCTAGATCTATGACACTGTGGTCTCTAGATCTATGACACTATGGGATAAATGAAACTGCCGTTCCTAGATCTATGACGCTGTTGTCTCTAGATCTATGACACTGTGGTATAAATGACACTGCCGTTTCTAGATCTATGACACTGTGGTCTCTAGATCTATGACACTATGGTATAAATGACACTGCCGTTCCTAGATCTATGACACTATGGTCTCTAGATCTATGACACTATGGTCTCTAGATCTATGACACTATGCTCTCTAGATCTATGACACCGTGGCCTCTAGATCTATGACACTGTGGTCTCTAGATCTATGGTACTGTGGTCTCTAGATCTATGACACTGTGGTCTCTAGATCTATGGTACTGTGGTCTCTAGATCTATGACACTGTGGTCTCTAGATCTATGTTACTTTGGTATCTAGATCTATGACACTGTGGTATCTAGATCAATGACACTTTTATCTCTAGATGTATGACACTGTGGTTTCTAGATATACGACACTGTGGCCTCTAGATCTATGACACTGTGGTCTCTAGATCTATGGTACTGTGGTCTCTAGATCTATGACACTGTGGTCTCTAGATCTATGGTACTGTGGTATCTAGATCTATGACACTGTGGTCTCTAGATCTATGGTACTGTGGTATCTAGATCTATGACACTGTGGTATCTAGATCAATGACACTTTTATCTCTAGATGTATGACACTGTGGTCTCTAGATATACGACACTGTGGTCTCTAGATCTATGACACTATGGTCTCTAGATTTATGACACTGTGGTCTCTAGATCTATGGTACTGTGGTCTCTAGATCTATGGTACTGTGGTCTCTAGATCTATGACACTGTGGTCTCTAGATCTATGGTACTGAGGTCTCTAGATCTATGACACTGTGGTATCTAGATCAATGACACTTTTATCTCTAGATATACGACACTGTGGTCTCTAGATATACGACACTGTGGTCTCTAGATCTATGACACTATGGTCTCTAGATTTATGACATTGTGGTCTCTAGATCTATGACACTGTGGCCTCTAGATCTATGACACTGTGGTCTTTAGGTCTATAAAACTTTGGTTTCTAGATCTATGGTACTGTGGTCTCTAGATCTATGGCACTGTGGTCTGTAGATCTATGACACTGTGTCTTCAAGATCTATGACACTGTGGTCTTTAGATTATGACACTGTTATCCTTAGATCTATGACACTGTGGTGTATAGATCTATGACACTGCTATCCCTAGATATTTGACACTGTGAACTCTAGATCTATGATACTGTGGTATAAATGACACTGCCGTTCCTAGATCTATGACGCTGTGGTCTCTAGATCTATGACACTGTGGTCTCTTGATCTATGACACTGCGGTCTCTAGATCTATGACACTGTGGTCTCTAGACGAATGACACTGTTATCCCTAGATCTATGACAATGTGGTCTCTAGATCTATGGCACTGTGGTCTCTGGATCTATGGCACTGGTCTCTGGATCTATGGCACTGTGGTCTCTGGATCTATGGCACTGTGGTCTCTGGATCTATGGCACTGTGGTCTCTGGATCTATGGCACTGTGGTATGTAGATCTATGGCACTATGGTATCTAGATCTATGACACTATGGTCTCTAGATCTATGACACTGTGGTCTCAAGATCTATGACACTGTGGTCTCTAGATCTATGGTACTGTGGTCTCTAGATCTATGACACTGTGGTCTCTAGATCTATAAAACTGTGATCTCTAGATCTATGGTACTGTGGTATCTAGATCTATGACACTGTGTTCTCTAGATCAATGACACTTTTATCTCTAGATGTATGACACTGTGGTCTCTAGATATACGACACTGTGGTCTCTAGATCTATGACACT
The DNA here is from genome assembly GCA_963921405.1 of Cepaea hortensis. Taxonomy (NCBI): domain Eukaryota; kingdom Metazoa; phylum Mollusca; class Gastropoda; order Stylommatophora; family Helicidae; genus Cepaea; species Cepaea hortensis. The sequence continues at coordinate 308,427,291 of OY992876.1, read as the reverse complement.
GTGGTCTCTAGATCTATGACACTGTGGTCTCTAGATCTATAAAACTGTGATCTCTAGATCTATGGTACTGTGGTATCTAGATCTATGACACTGTGTTCTCTAGATCAATGACACTTTTATCTCTAGATGTATGACACTGTGGTCTCTAGATATACGACACTGTGGTCTCTAGATCTATGACACTGTGGTCTCTAGATAAATGACACTTTTATCCCTAGATCTATGACACTGTGGTCTCTAGATCTATGACACTGTGGTTTGTAATCTAGGACACTGAGACCCCTAGATCTAGGACACTGTGAACCCTAGATCTATGACACTGTGGTTTGCAATCTAGGACACTGTGACCCCTAGATCTAGGAAACTGTGAACCCTAAATCTAGGACACTTTGAACCCTATATCTATGACCCCTAGATCTATGACACTGTGATCCCTAGATCTATGACACTGTGATCCCTAGATCTATGACACTGTGATCCCTAGATCTATGACACTGTGGTCTCTAGATCTATGACACTGTGGTCTCTAGACATATGACACTGTGGTCTCTAGATCTATGGTACTGTGGTCTCTAGATCTATGACACTGTGGTCTCTAGATCAATGACACTTTTATCCCTAGATCTATGACACTGTGGTCTCTAGTTCAATGACACTTTTATCCCTAGATCTATGACACTGTGGTCTCTAGATCAATGACACTTTTATCCCTAGCTCTATGACACTGTGGTCTCTAGATCAATGACACTTTTATCCCTAGATCTGTGACACTGTGATCTCTAAATCTATGACACTGTGATCTCTAGATCTGTAACACTGTGGTTTGTAATCTAGGACACTGTGACCCCTAGATCTATGACACTGTGATCCCTATATGTATGACACTGTGATCCCTAGATCTATGACACTGCGCGCTCTAGATCTATGACATTGTGGCCCTTATGACACAATTTTCCCTATATAAATGACACGGTGGCTCCTAGATATATAACACCATGCCCCTAGATCTATGTATGACACTGCTTTTTCCTATATAAATGACACTGTGGCCCTTAGACCTACAGCACTGTAACCCCCACCCACTCCTTTTATAGAAATAACACTACGGCCCCTAGGACGAAAGCACTGTGGTTCCTTTAACAATACCACTTACCCTGTCCACCACACAAATGGCACCAACTATAATCCCCCTAGAACTGCGACATTCACTACGCCACCATCTTTCATTACCCGAAATAACACTTAACTATCCCGCCTTCTTTCAAACTACGTCACGTCTCACGTTAAGAACCACTAGTCTAGACAACGGAGATGTGCAATCTCCCTGTCCTCCGCGCCCAGGATTCTTCCTACCTACCCTCCTCCCAAATCACTTATCCCAACATCCAGAAACTCCATTATTTACTCAACAACGAACGAAAGTTCCTGTCGTGTTTCATTTTGCGGACCTAAAAGCTTCCAAAATGGCCGCGGCCAGATTTTTTAAAAGGTGGCGACTAAAACACGGATTCCGAGTAATTGCCCACTATCAGCGAGGGACATGTGGCAATTTTTTTATTCACTCAATTTTCTGTTCTCACATGTCTGTTCTAGAACTATTACATCCCACATTCTTCGTGATTTTTATAATCCTAGAATAAATCCACAGAAAAACGAAGAGATACGGATTGTATTTCGTTGACAAGTAATAAAATGTGTTGCTTGGTCATTATTATAATTCAGTGTTTTGTCGGCTGGCGTGAACGATCATGCACCTCCACAAATTGTGATCACCGACCTTTGTTGACTCTCTTCCGTGCTAAGAATTTCCTAACACTGTATTCCTCTATCTCTCTTTCAACAAATCTGTCCGGTTGTCACAAAATGTTCCAGTGTTTGTCTTCTCATAACGTGGCCAAACAAAGATGATTGCTTCTTTCTGATGTTTTCGATTTAGCATCCCTTAAAATGTCAAGACTGCTCATTTTGGCTGTCCAACTTATTTTCAGTATTCGCTTCTAAAACCACAAATTGGAAAACTTGGTAACAACTGGCACGATCGAAGGAAAGAGAACAAGGGGGAGGGGGGGGGGCAGAGAAGTAAATACCTGGATGGCCTGGTGACTTTGTATGGTCGAGACAAGAACACTGAGCTGATTAACGACTCTGGTGATCGAGTGAGATGGCAAAACATGACCGTCCACGCTTATCGGCATGGCACATGATGATGATATAAAACCACATACATGTACAAGGCTTCTAGGATATTTTTCGCCTGTTGACTAATTGTCCATGATTCGCAGCCCTATGTTAAATGTGGTTTAATGTAATATGCTAGAACTCCTCTGTGTCTAGCTGCCAAGGATAAAAACGTATTGCACAAAATGTTCTACATTTGATGGAATTGCTCAGTAACATTATATTTAAATGATTCATGGCTGAAGAATAATATATCGCCAAATATGACCTCCCGTGTGGACAGAAAGACGATATATCGCCACACTAGGGTCATCGAGTTATTTGTTTTGGTATCGTGGTATCTTCGACAAATCAGTGAATGGAAATTTACGTGATAATACTTGTTCTTTTGATTGTGTACCATGTTTGGTTCAAACTTTTTTTTCTTTTTTTATGGGGGGGGGTGGGGGGGGGGAAGAGAGATTACAACAGTTAATTTTACTCTTGTATGCATGTGGCACATGGACAATACCTAGACAAGCTGAGAAACATTTAAGCGCAGTAGAAATCTGGTTTCTGAAGTCAATGCAAAGAATGCCATTAAGAGGCAGAAAAACGAATAATACAGAGCATCAAGAAAGGAATGAGAACTTTAAATTAATTAGAGAAATTAGAAGTAGATAGATCAGATTGATTTGGCACCTATGACAAAAAATTAAATTGAAAACGTAGTCAACACTGGTAAAATGTACTGTGGTCAAGGTAGCGAGGACAAAGAGATAACCGTAATTGATTAAGTGCCATGGGATGATTAATCGTGTTAAGCGAATGTTCCGTATCTGCCATGGGCTTATATATGTCGAAATGTTGTCACTGTGTTCAATCAATCAATCAGGTGCCGTATCCACAATGAACGTTGGCTGCAATGAATCTCTAACACTGTCTGTCTTTTGCCCTGATTGCACATTCTGTCAGACGCTTTTCGTCTATCTCTCGATGTTATCTTCCCACTTGTATGGTTGTCTACCTCTTACTTGCTTGCCTTTAATTTTACCCTCCAGTGTGGTTTTTTAAATAAGAAATATTTAACTTGTCTCTTTTTTATTTCTTTCATCAACTCCCTTTTCATTCCCAGTTTTTCTAGAACCTGTATATTTGATTGCTTTTGTTTCCATGAAAACTGAAAGTTTCTAAAGACATCACAAACAGCCAAAGATATTAGGAGAACAATCAGAACAGCCATCTTACAAAATCGTGAATTGCAACATTTCACCAACCAGCTTCACAAAGTCAAACTCAATTACCCACGTAACATGTAAAATATCACTAGGTCGAACTCAATAACCCATGTAACATGTAAAATGTCACGAAATCAAAATCAGTAACCCTCGTTGTCAGTCAGGTCTTAGTCAGATATGACTGAGCTACCGTATAACAGTAGACGGTACTACCTGGTTTCTGTTAGCGCCGAACGTTGGGCGGCGCTTACCAAACCCGACACCCCACATTGTGCCAACGGCTTCGGGCGGAAGAGCGCAATTGGGAGGGTACAAGCCTTACCCTGGTGCGAGGAAATGCAAGCTAAAGACAAAATTGTCATGGCAGGGCAGACCAGGCCCTAAGCCTTGGTTGGCGACTGGTCTAGGATCGAAGCTCCGACAGGCGGACAGTTAGAGCATTGCCTTGCTGATCCGGCAGCTTCTGCAGCTTGTCTTGTTCCAGATGTAGGGGTGTTACCTTTCCTCTGGAGTGAACTAGGCAGGCCGAGAGAGGGATCATGCTGCATGGGCAACACATGATCTCTATATTTTAGCCCAGGCTTTGTGCTATGGAGAGGCAATAACTCCATCCCTGGTCTTAACTGGTCTCGGAATCAAAGCGAGAGGCAACTGTTACGGGTTATAAGTCCTTGTCAGTTGGCGTAGACACGGGACGCCACGCGTTGCCTCTGACGGTGGGAGACACCTATAGGTGTCACTGATCAGCTACCGCCCGCCTCAAGCTGGGCAGCCCCCAGCCAATTGGGTGCTGATCCGCCACAGCCTGCCTGCTTCAATGGGTGCTTGGGGCTAGGACAAAATCTGAATCGCAGGCTGTAAAACCAATGCACCAGGTACAAACAAAAATATAAATAGAAACCTCAAGCTACGGCTTGCAACCTGGAACGTGAGAACCATGTGTCCAGGATTTTCCACTGACTTGACCAATATTGACGATGTGAGAAAAACGGCTGTGATTGATGCCGAACTCAATCGTCTTAACATTGATATTGCTGGCCTGCAGGAGACTCGCCTCGCTGAGGAAGGGGTCACTCAGGGAAAACAACTACACCTTTTTCTGGAAGGGTAAAGGGCAGGCAGAAAAAAAGGCAACACGGTGTGGGCTTTGCAGTGAAGAATTCGCTACTGGGAATGATTGAAATTCCAGCAGGAGGAAATGAAAGACTATTATCCCTGCGCTTGGCAACCTCTTGTGGGTTTGCCACCATTATTACTGCATATGCACCGACACTCGATTCCTCTGATGATGTGAAGGATTTGTTCTATGAGGAGTTAGACTCTGTGATCAAGGCAGTTCCAAAATCCGACTACATTTATATGCTCGGTGATTTCAATGCTCGTGTGGGCAAGGACTCGAGTTCATGGCCAGTGTGCCTTGGAAAATACAACATCGGTCGCATGAATGAAAATGGGCAAAGGCTGCTGGAGCATTGCACCAGTAATGACCTATGTATTACAAACTCTTTTTTTAAAACAAAAGAGATGCATAAGGTCACATGGAAACATCCAAGATCCGGCCTTTGGCACCAGCTGGACTTCATCATCACACGGAGACAACATCTGAACCATATATCATTGACTCGTAGTTACCACAGTGCTGACTGTGATACGGATCATTCTTTGGTTGTTGCAAGGGTTAGACTGAGACCAAAGAGAATCTACACAGCTAAACACAAATCTAGCCCCAGGATTAATATTATTAACACTCATGATCCTGAAAAGTGCTTTCAGTTTCAACAGCAACTTGAAGACGCTTTCACTGATACACCAGAAAATTGTACAGTAAATGATAAATGGAATAAACTTAAGGAAACTCTTTGTAAAACTGCCGTAAAGGTTTACGGCACTGTGGATCATAAGAGGCAGGACTGGTTTGCGGCCAACAGCGAGACTCTGCAGCCCTTGATTGATAAGAAGAAGAAAGCTCTCTTAAGAAACAAGGAAAGACCAACGCGTAACACTCTGAGTGAGCTAAGGCAAGCTAGGAAGGATGTGCAAAAGGCTGCCAGGCAGTGTGCAAATGATTATTGGATCAAGTTATCTGAGTCCATTCAAATCGCAAGTGATAAGGGAGACATAAGAAGCATGTATGAAGGAATAAAGAAAGCCTGTGGTCCAGTGATCAAAAGAAGTGCACCATTGAAAACCTTGACTGGAGAAGTCATCACTGATAAGAAACAGCAGATGGACAGATGGGTAGAGCACTATTTGGAGCTTTACTCAAGTGAGACCAAACTAGCGGATAATGCCCTCAACGCCATAGAGGCTCTACCAACTCTTGACCACCTGGACACACTTCCCACCATAACAGAAGTTAAGTGTGCTATAAATGAACTTGCATCTGGCAAGGCTCCAGGTAAGGATGGGATTCCAATAAAGGTTATCAGGAGTGGGCAAGACACACTCAATATACAGATCCACCAGCTAATAGAGCTATGCTGGCGTGAAGGACAAGTCCCACAGGATTTCAAAGATTCAAGCATCATAACACTGTACAAGAACAAGGGCGATCGGAGCGACTGCAACAACTATAGGGGTATCTCACTTCTGTGTATTGTTGGAAAAGTATTTGCCAGAATTGTTCTGCGCAGACTTCAAGTCCTAGGAGATCAAGTCTACCCCGAATCACAGTGTGGCTTTCGACAGAACCGGTCTACCACTGATATGATATTCTCATTGCGACAAATGCAAGAAAAATGCCGTGAACAGAATCAACCACTGTTTATTGCCTTCATCGACCTCACAAAGGCATTTGATTTGGTCAGTCGTGAGGGTCTGTTCAAGGCACTAAAGAAGATTGGCTGCCCACCAACTCTTCTGTCCATTGTGGAATCGTTCCACACAGGCATTGTCAAAGACTCGATAGTACCACACCTCGTGAAGCCATAGCACAGTTGAGTAGACACTCAACAGGCCACGTTTGCCAGCAGAGTGCGATGTGAGGTAACACGCACGAAGGTGAAGGTCACCCCGCGTGGTGTGTAACCACGGGAGAGAGGTTAGGTAGACGGGAGACTGGACTTGAGGCGTTCACATCGTTTAGAATAGCGTTAGGAGTTTTGTGTTCACTAATAGATAGAACTAGCATAGGGTTAGCAGTTTGTGTTAGATAATTCTGTGGCTGTATATTGTGTATTGCATTAGCGACTGTTTACCGCTTGTAAGCGAGCCAACGGCAATAAAATGGACCATACATTTTGCCTCCCACACGACTTGCAAGTTGTCTTGTATGGGTGTGTGAGAAGTACCCGTTGAGGCCTGTCAGTTGAGTTGTTGACAGGCCAGGGTAATTGTGGTGTCAGAAAGTGGTGCTTGGACGAAAGCGCCAAGCTAATACCCACAGTAAAAGGGTAATTGTGGTGTCAAGAAGTGAAGCTTGAACGAAAAGTTCAAGCTAATCCACTCATCCACGGGCTCCAGACTAGGGATTCATTTTTGTGGTAACGATAATTTGTGCAGACAGGAGAATTTGCGAGCTAGAAATATGCCTATCGTGACAAAATAGTGTTTAATTGTGTTTATGATATATTTATTGAATGAAATCATGTATTCTTCGAAGCTGTAAGTATTAATATTCTTATTTTCTTATATTTATTCATATATTTACCAATTTATTCTTGAATAAGCACCAAACATGATTCACGGCGCAGGAATACACAGGCAGCCGACAATATTGATTTTTGAGATCTAAAAATAGCGCTGCGCGATGACGTAGATTGATTGACAGACAGTTGTTCTGCGTCATTAGCATAAAGCAGTCGAGTGTTTACAAAATCGCTTAGCGGCGGCCCGCCTGAATCTGTGCTGTATATTGTTTATTATTTACTTATTTAAGTTACTAAATGAATATATTTATTTATTGACACATTATTATGTTATTTTGATTTCTTTACAAGCATTTATTCATTTTTGGGTCTATTTTCTCTTTGCTTATCGTCACGATGGAACTATTTTCGGGCTAAGCATCTGATACTTAGCTGCACAACGTTTACAGAAATTAACTAGGTTAGTAACGAAAGGCAATTATTGTTTAAAACAAAGACAGGACATTGACATTAAAATTAATTAATACATATTCTAGGTGTTCGTAAGTCTGTCATTGTCTAAGTCATTGTCCTTAGTTGTCGAGTAAATCATATCGTTTAGTAGGCGTGTTTACTGCTGCCCTATATATCAGAGGGCAAACAACATCTGTGCACATACACCTGTGGGCCAAATACCGTGTGCTACGTACGAAACGTGTCGCCACCCCAGTGTACCAAACAAGGTGACCTGTGTCAAAGGAGCTTCGTTCCCACATTAAGCTGAGTACACTTATATATTTTGTCATGCAATTTGATTAATAGTGCATCTCTTGTTCAGCTTGTAACGCGTTGACATATTTGTATACTCTGTTTTTCTGCAAGATAAATCTGGGCAGGGTATAAACAGAAAGCACAACTGATAGTGATCAGATAAGAACAAACATAACATATCAAAGTTAAATAACTGATTAAAGTCATCATTGCCTATCACTGTTAGCCAAGTACTAAAGTAAGATGGCAACTTTATCAGATTTCATAAAAGCAGGCAAAGAACTGGAATTAACAGGGAAAGAACTACAACAATATGCTGATCAGAAATTTAAAGAAACAAAAGAGGAACAAACACGAAAAGAGAATGCGGAAAGGGACGAACGCGCACGAGAAAGAGAACATGATAAGGAGATGAAACAAAAACAATTAGATCAAGAGAAAGAATTAAAACAAAAGGAATTAGATCTAAAGCAAAAAGAGATAGATGAAATGGCAAGAGTTAAAGAAAAACAAATTCAAGTAGAATCAGAGACACAATTAAAGATGAAAAGCATGGATGTAGACTCACACGCAGAGATCTCTGCCACTAAACTAAGAAGTCAACAAGAGGAAAATAAGTTCAACAAATACAAAAATATTATCAAACCATATTGTAAAGAGGACTCCATATGTGCCTGGACAGAGAATGTAGAGTATCAATTTAAATATCACCAAGTTCCTTTAGATATGTGGGCTCCGATTTACATGAAGAATCTAAGTGGTGAGCCCCTTAAAGTAATAGAGTCTATTCCTATTGAACTTAGATCTAGCTATCAATACATCCATGATAGGATTATGCAGCACTTTTTACTTGATGCCCCTGGGTATCAGGTTCAGTTCTCAAATTTAAAACCTAAACCTAGTGAAACTTTTATAGATTATTTTTCAAATGTGCAGAGTGTACTAAACAGGTGGCTTAAAGCAGCTAACATAGGAAAAGACTTTGATAGATTAAAAAACCTAATAGCTATGGACAAGTGTATATCTACTATACCTTCTCCTTTTGCTAAGTTTTTGCAGCAGTCGGACATTGAGAACATCGAGCAGTTCGAAAAAAAAGGCTCAGCATATTTTTCTTCTAACAGAGAGATTTTTAAGACCTCAAGTGACTCTGAGATAGTTTCCTTTGTCAAAGACCAATCAAAAAACTATCAGGGTAACAGAAAACCTTTTCAGAAGTATGATAAGAAAGACAGAAAAGTTTCCAAATGCATGTACTGTCAACTAATGCACGACACTTATGCTATGTGCGACAAATCGCCGAATTATCCGGCGCATCTTGAAAATGTGATCAAGAAGCAGCAAAGCAAACGGTCTGCATACAGGCGTGCAATCAAATGTTTTTTTTTGTTCCTCTTATGGCCATTATTCTAATAAGTGCCTTGGCCGCCAACGTTTGAAAGCTAACAACGCTATGTTGATTGACACCTCTTCAGATAGTGGTAGTGAGAATGAATGTGAGATTGAAAGTGACTTACCAACTAACCAAGCAGAGGATGTGTGTGCTGCTAACGATATGTTAAGCTTTGACGGCTGTGAACGATGTCACCAATTCCATGCAGACGGAATACTGGAATGTGGACATACAGTACCATGCTCATCTGAGAGTGTGAATGCAGCATTAGCCTCCAGAGGCAAGTTAGTGTTCCACAATGCAATGGTCAATGATTTACCATGCCAATGTTTGCTGGATAGCGGCAGCACCCTTATTGGTCTTCGAAAAGAACTAGTGAGTCCGGGTGATTACACAGGTGACACTGTGAAATGCCGAACCTTTTCGGGTAACGTTGAAATTTACCCTTTGGCAAAAGCCAGTATTGATTCTCCTTTTCTTTCCGGTACCTTTACTTGTGCAATACTTAACAACCCTTGTACAGATTTAATTTTGGGGTGCTTACCTCAACTGAAACAATGTACTAGTGAAGAAATAGTTGCATGGGAGAAATTAAATGCAGCTAAGGCAACAACCAGAGTTGACACTTCAAAACATCATGACCCATTGCAAAATGAGACACTACTAATGCTTTTTCCAACCAGCACAGATGACAAAAACACACAAAAACTTATACACCAGCAGAAATCTGATTTTAATGTGTCTCCATACTTAAAATTGTCAAGAGGCAAAGCCAAAATGACCAAGAATGCATCTTGGTTCGTTAGACGTAATAATAGCATTTCAACTACATATCATATTACTAGTAACCATGAACAGGTGTTACTTGAACAACATCAGTTAGGTGTGCTAAACAATGCACACAAAACACCATGTGCAGGTCATCGTGCATACAGCAATGCCAGGCCAAGTTTTTTCAATAACATAAAATTATTTTGTCATAATCTATTTGCTGGTAATGGCTGTCATCAATTGATACAAAAGTTGAAGGGTAAACATCCTACAGCTGAAATACAACCCTCTACACTGGCACCCAAGCCATTTGATAGAGGAAGGGTCAGTTCTACTACAAGCACACAAACAAATGTGCAAAAACAAGTAATCTGGAACTTGATCAAGACAGATTTAGGCTACTTCCATACAAACGAAATGGCAAGGACCATTCAAATTGGCACATAACCATGGTACATGTTGACTATGAAATATCGATAAACAGACACTTAGAGATATTCCATGTCAACATGCGGAAACCTCACTTTTCAAGACAAGAGACAGAAGTAGTGAGAGACGAACAGATTGCACCAACACCAAGTGATCAGACAACAGACATACACAACGCAACTACACTAGTTAGTGAGACTGGCAAATCCGACGAGGGGCATACATGTAGTGAACTTATAGAATACACATGAATAAATCAGAATACTGATGACTGGACAATACACCTACTGAAACTGAGACATGCCTTTGACAGAGTGCGACGCTTCGGTCTCACTGTCAAACCAGCAAAGTCAAATTATGCCTAAAATAAATTCATTTTTGGGTCATGTCATTTCTCAAGTCCAACTGTAGACTGACCTGAAAAGTAGTACCAAAATTATGAATCTGACCATGTCTAACAGAAAGAAACAGGTCAGAAACCTTTTGGGATTAGTAAATTACTCAGAAATCACAAATATATTTTCCAATGTCTTAAAATCTTCTGGAAATGAAATGTGAAAGATGCATTATTAATTCCTGCATTGTCAAAATTGAAGATCCTTTTTTGTAAATATTCCAATCCCTCCGCTTGCCTAATCCTAGGCTCATTTATTATCTTAGGTCATATGCCAGCAGAATCTCCATCACTGCAGTACTAGGCCAATTTTTTTTTTTTTTTGAGGGCATCTTCCATCCGCTTTGCTACGTGAGCAGTAAGATCACACATGCTGAGTCCAAGGATTCCATATCACAGTTGCAACCCTAGGCTTCATCTATACGGTGAGAAGGCTCCATCAAGTTCTGACGGATGTTCACTGCATTGTCCAGACCGACAACTCCCTGATCACGGTCATACATAGTGGTGTGCATCAAAATGACCGGATATTCAGGTGGTCACTAGTTTTACCATCTGGGGTAAAAATACCTGAAATCCAACAGTTACATGTGGAGTGATGGTTGGTGCATGAATATCTGATAATATAAGATGTAAAATAGCTTACATACATATCCACATTGTTGGTGTAGTCATGTACCAAAACACTGAACTATCATGTGTCCGTGGACATCAGATTAAGAACTGTGCTGCTATACTTAGATACCACCGTGTGAACTAGGACAGCTCATTTCCAACTAAGCTCCATTCCGGTGTATCATATATATGAACCGCAGAAAACAGTGTCAGAACAGTGCTTAATTACAGACACGAAAAGACAGAGCTACAACACCAGCGAACTCTACACGTGCACTACCGAGAGAACATTAAGATGACTGTGTAATGTATTTCAGATACCCAGGCAAAATGTGTGGTTATATTATGCCTATACAACCATTGCACATACATGAAGGCAACTACTAACCTGTGGAAACCGAATACTATGTATATAAACTTATTGTGATATGTAATATAATATTTTAAGATAGTGATAAATTAGATGTAGGTTAGGAACTATAACAGTTCTCATTTATTTTAATAATGTAGTTAGTACAGTAATTAACCCATTAAAATTAGATTAGAATATTAGTTTAGACATAAGAATAGTTTATTACAAGTTAAAGTAAATTTATGATATGAATAGTACCATTTAGATTGTTATATTTCACTTAGTTTCATTGTAGTTAGTTTATTCCATCTTAATGAAACCATACCATCTTTCAAATATTACCATTTATTAGTATCATCATTTGACATCATAATAGATTAAAAAGAGTAGATAAGGTAACATACAGCATTTACACCAGTTAGATTAAGAACATCACTCATATAATTCCTTTGTGCATTTAAAAACATTATTTAGCATAGTATTTAGAAAAGTACATAAATTGTGGTCACATAATCCATTTAATTAAGGTACATAACTCACATCACAACAATTGCATTTAAATAGTTAGATTACATCACTTAGATTAGAAAAAAATAAGAAGTAATATAATCATATCATATAATTAACATAACAAATTTAATAAATTTAGGTAACACATTAAATACTTAGTTATAGAATTAGAATGGTATGCTAGAATGTAAAGTTTTCGTTAGTGAAATTGTGTTAGTGTGAATGTGTTGTCTGTAATATAGTTTAGAACTTAGATTACAGTATTTTGGGTTTCATGACAAGTGAATGTAGTCACGAATTAGTGTTATACACCTGTTTGTGGCCACATTGAACCAAATTATGACACTCAAAAAACTAACATACATACACATAAAATTTATAAATAGAGGATAGAAATTAGATTAGTAGATTTATTACTTCCAAACACACAAACAAACAGAAAAACAAACATATAAATTGCATACACTATTTGTAAATCAAAGACAGATAACTATGGGGCCAGGGGACATAATAGACAACGAAGAACTAAATTAACAGTGAAATAAAGTCTTACGCGCGGAAGCGAAGGAGGTAAAGCCTGTCGCACACACTCTTGTAGAATGGTTGTTAAATATTATATGGGGGACATGAAATAATTCATGTGTTGACCCTAAGAAAGTCAACTTTGTATGGGTAGTAAGTTAATTTACTATGTGAGGGCAGGTCTTATAAGACAACGGTCCGGTTCAGACATACCTCTGATAAATATAATATAGCATGTGAGAAGGGGCTCACGCCAACCAGTCAAGTTTGTGGCGATTGCCAGTAGCCAAGTAAGGCTTTGCTACATTGTGACAATAGTTATTAATAGTTCATTGGAATGCCCAAAGCCAGGTTATCTAGAGTCTTTGACAAAAATTAGAGACACTAATTTTTTGTTTAGGAACCTCTTGCGTCACAACCAATGAGTGAAAGTTGATGACGCAACACAAGAGGGGTGGGTGTGTGTCAAAGACTCGATAGTACCACACCTCGTGAAGCCATAGCACAGTTGAGTAGACACTCAACAGGCCACGTTTGCCAGCAGAGTGCGATGTGAGGTAACACGCACGAAGGTGAAGGTCACCCCGCGTGGTGTGTAACCACGGGAGAGAGGTTAGGTAGACGGGAGACTGGACTTGAGGCGTTCACATCGTTTAGAATAGCGTTAGGAGTTTTGTGTTCACTAATAGATAGAACTAGCATAGGGTTAGCAGTTTGTGTTAGATAATTCTGTGGCTGTATATTGTGTATTGCATTAGCGACTGTTTACCGCTTGTAAGCGAGCCAACGGCAATAAAATGGACCATACATTTTGCCTCCCACACGACTTGCAAGTTGTCTTGTATGGGTGTGTGAGAAGTACCCGTTGAGGCCTGTCAGTTGAGTTGTTGACAGGCCAGAAGGGTATAATCAAGTTTGATGGTGCAACTTCTGAAGAATTTGAAATCAAGAGTGGAGTTAAGCAAGGTTGTGTACTAGCTCCCACCCTCTTTGGAATATACTTTTCACTTCTACTGAAATATGCATTTCGTGATCAGGATGGTGGTATATACATTCACTCACGCTCAGATGGCGGCCTCTACAATGCTCAGAGATTGAAGGCTAAGACCAAAATTAGGAGGGTACTGATCAGAGAGTTGCTTTTTGCAGATGATGCTGCAGTTACGACCCACTCTGAGGAAGAATTGCAATGTCTACTATCTGCATTCTCCAATGCTTGTTCTGAATTTGGTTTAACAATTAGCAAAAAGAAGACACAGATTATGTCACAAGGTGCACATGGGGTACCATCAATCTTTATTGACGACGCCGAACTAGAGATAGTAGACCATTTTACATATCTAGGATCAGTGGTAAATAGCAAATTATCCCTAGATAAGGAAATCGACATCCGGATTGGTAAGGCAGCAACAACAATGAACAGGTTAAGAAAAAGAGTCTGGGAGAACAGGAAGCTTACTGCCAAAACAAAAGTCCTTGTCTATCAAGCCTGTGTCCTTAGTACTCTTCTCTATGGCAGTGAAACCTGGACAACTTACTCACACCAAGAGAACAATTTAAACAGCTTTCATATGCGGTGTCTGCGAAGAATTCTTGGTATTAAGTGGCAAGACAAAATCACAAATACTGAAGTATTGGAAAGATCAGGTTGTGTGACAGTTTATTCCATGCTCAGTCTTCGTAGACTTAGATGGATAGGACATCTTAGGAGGATGGATGATGGTAGAATACCAAAGGATATCTTTTTTGGTGAATTACAGATGGGCAAGAGATCTCAGGGTCGGCCTCTACTACGATACAAAGATGTGTGTAAGCGGGACATGATTGATACAGGCATTGATAATGCACAGTGGGAGCAAGTCGCCGCTGAACGTGTTGCATGGAGGGCAAATATCAGAAATGGAATAAAGTCAAAGGAGAAAATTATTGCAGAAAAGTCACACACCAAGCGTTTGAGACGTAAGATGGTGCATGATGGTGGAAATTACCACGTGTTCACATGCACCCACTGTGAACGGACATTTACAGCGCAAATTGGCCTTATCAGTCACACTCGCTACCGCCATAGTTAAAAGTTATTATGCCTTTTTAAAGCACAAACTATCGTCTGTCAAGACGGCAAGGTGCCAATGAATGAATGAACCCTCGTAATATGTAAACTTTCACAAAGTCATGTTCAAGTCGAGAGTCTGCGTGTCCTCTGTTGTATAAACACAAGAGTAATTCAAGCCCAGGCGAACGCTCACACGACCCCAGAAAACAGCTCTCCAAAAATCTCCTTTGTTGAAGAAAGTGGCACTTTTCTTGGCACCGCGTGCACAAAGCAGTAACGTGGGCATCAATCCAGGGATAACATTCAATACAGACGATTTCTGAGAATTGTTTAAATCATTAATATTAAAACAAAACTATAGACAGACAGACAGACAGACAGCCAGACAGACAGACAGACAGACAGACAGACAAAGAAAGAAAGAAAGAAAGAAAGAAAGAAAGAAAGAAAGAAAGAAAGAAAGAAAGAAAGAAAGAAACGTTTAAGACAGGCAAACAGAGAAAATGAGAGATGGATAGACTGAAACGAAGAGAAAGAAAGAAAGAAAAAGAAAGAAAGAAAGAAAGAAAGAAAGAAAACATTCAGACACACAGACAGTCAAACACAACGATAGAAAGAGAGAGAGACAGAGATAGAGAGAGAGGTTGAGAGAGAGAGAGAGAGAGAGAGAGAGTGCGATAGAGCGAGAGAAACTGAAAGCTTCTAAAGACATTACAAACAGACAACGATATCAAAAGTAAAACCAGAACAACCATCTTAAAATGTCATGAATTGCAACATTTCACCAACCAGATTCACAAAGTCAAACTCAGTAACTCATGTAACATACAAGATGAGCACAATAACCCACGTAACGTGTAACATTTCACGAAGTCAAACTCCATAACCCAAGTAACATGTAAATGTTCACTAAGTCAAACTCAACAGCCCACGTAACATGTAAAACTTTCACAAAGTCAAAATCAATAACTCTGGTAACATGTTAACTTTCACAAAGTCATATTCAAGTCGAGAGTCTGCGTGTCCTCTGTTGTATAAACACAAGAATAATTCAAGCTCAGGCCAGCTGCTCACACGACCCCAGAAAACAGCTCTCTAAAACACTCCTTTGTTGAAGAAGTGCCACTTTTGTCGGCACCGCGTGCCCAAAGCTGTAACATGGGCATCAATCCAGGGATGAAATTTAATACAGACGATTTCCGAGGATTGTTTAAAAATCCTGATTAAAACTTTCAGTTCATTTCCTGCAATAATTGCTCATAGACACGGCGGTTAGAGATTATCTGGGATAGTTGGTGAGGATTGCGCGAGGGAAAAAACGTTTAGTGTTAACCATTTTTTGTCCCTGAAATGATAACTAGAAGTTAATATTTTGTGCATGCAATTTGTCATTTCTCAGGTTCTGCATTAGAGAGTGTTTCTCTTTTACACGGAGCTCATTCAATTTTTGTGTTTTGTTGTTTCATTTTAGTAAATATCAGAAATACATCTGGCTGTGCGTTGAGGTTGTCATCATCATCATCATGTGCCATGCCGATAAGTGTAGGCGGTCATGTTTCGCCATCTCACGCGATCACCAGAGTCTTCCCCTTGTTCTCTTCCTCTCAATCTTGCCTCCAAGTTCTCCAATTTATTTTTTCTCGTAACGTGTCTATAATATTGTGACTACGTCTAATTTTTAGCCGGCTCCGTGCCGAAGGTGTTACAGACTCATTTCGCAACCCTGCAAACCGCGTTCTAAACACAGCTGCAGGCAACTTGGCAAAAGACTGCCTTGCGTTGATTTTTGATAAAATGGTATGGGTATTGGTCGTTCAGAAAGCAATGGCTACTACTGAACTACTGAACGAAAACTTGCCAAGAGATCACAAACGGCCGATAAAATCTTGTTTTGACTGCGACGTCCTGTAAAGAATATGTAACTAATTAACTAGTTAATACAATTTTCTGATGTTAACGTAATAGTTAATTTTCTCTATTACTTGTGTCCCTCGTCATCAGTTGAACCTTCTCTCAATTCTGTTAGTCGGATATCCTTTACAAGACGTAGCAATCAACTCCAGCATGTTGTGATTCCAGGGCAAGTTTTACGTTCAGTAGTTTGCCATTGCTTTCTGAACGACAGACACTCATACCATTGCATGGAAACTAACGCAAGGTGGTCTGCTACCAAATCGCCAACAGCTGTGTTTCTAACGCGGTATGCGGGATTGCGAATTGCGTTAGTAACTCATTCATCCCAGAGCATGTATTCTGAGGTACTTGTAATTAATGTCATTAATGAAAGGATGAGAAGTCAACATAAAGTCCAACTGACGAGCAGATAAAACAAACCCACATGGTCGAGTTCAGAACAGAAAGTTTCAACGCGTTTAACCTCTAACCCAGGCCGACTTACATGTCATTATAGCTCAAAGTGCGACAAATTACTGCACACATGAATGAAGTAAATCCGCTTACGATGCCATATCGCCAACTTATCTAAAATCTGGACTGCGCATTCCGGATGTCATCTGTAGTCCGCGCTCACTGTATTTTAATAAGTAATCGATAAAGACAAAAAAGGACACCGTACTGACAACTTTGTACTTATGTCTCAATTGACAATATGTCAAGAGGAGTGAAATATTGACACTGGCAGGTTTATGTCCCGTGGGATGACGTCGGGGAGAGGTTTTCTGTTAGCAAGAAAATGAAACTACAACTCGGAGAATTGCGTCGGTCGTCATGTTCTGTTCCTGTTAGTGCAGTTAGTCACCACCACCCTGTATGCTGTACATGGTCAAAGATTGGATTCTAAACTCTTAAAAATAAATAAGTAAGCATCATATTTAGAAATGTAAAAGCGTTCAACCAAGAGTTATTTTTTACAAGACTTTGAAAAACGCAGCCCGTGATCATGTTTACTTCCTTCATGATCCGGACGATGCATTCGCTTTCTGGACGAAGACAATCTATAGTGTGTTTTGGTAAACACGCGCCAGTCAAAAAGTTCGTGTAAAGAGTCAACTTACATCCCCATGGGTCACTAGTGAAGTTCTGGAAAGCATGAGAGCGAGAGATACAGCACACACAAACAACGACTTCCTGAATTACCGCAGACTAGTAAATAAAGTTAAATATGAAATTCGTAGACTAAACAAAGATCATTTTTAAAATTTAATTGTAGATTCAGACAGCACAAATACATGGAAGGCTATTAATTCGCTAACCAATAAAAAAAAAAAAAAACACTCTTCAGAGTCAGCAACACGAAGTTCTATAACATGCGAGAATTTCAGTTGTTTCTTGCAATCAGAAATAGAGAATCTAAAGTCTTCAACACCAAACTCATCATGTAATTTAAGTTCACTGTCATCATTCTGTGAAGAGAAGTACACTAGAAATAATCCCGCTGAGATACCCTTGATGTCGGTTGCAGAAGTATATAAATATCTCTCAAACCTCAAAGCCACAAACTCACACGGTCTAGATGGTGTCAGTAATAGAATTTTTCGCTTTGCCGCCCCAATCATTAGTGAGTCTTTAACGTTCATATATAATCAATGCCTGGCCAAAACCTACTTTCCATCTGCATTAAACATAGCTAAAGTTTATCCTCTGATTAAAAATGGCTCAAATGATAATAGCGTCTTGGGTAATTATAGACCTAGTTCCTTACTATCGCCGCTATCTAAGCCATAAAAAAAAAAAAACATATTCATAAAATAACATTACATCTATTAATTAACAACGATCTAATAATTGACAGTCAATCTGGGTTTCGACCTAAATATTCTTGTCATAGCGCTCTAACAAAAATGATCGATAACTGGAATGTTAACATTAACATTAGAAACATTAGTGGAGCGGCATTTGTAGATGGTAGATTTTGATATGGTAGATCACGATACTTAAATTAGCAAATTGAAACAAATGAATACCAGTGCCAATATGGTGACTCTAATTACGTCAGTTTTATCCGACAGACAACAAGTCGTGTCCTTCAACAACCATCTATCAAGACCCACACAGCTTAATTACTATGTCCGCTGCTTTTTGCAATTTATATTAACGACCTTTATTTATATATCAATACTACGTGTGATCTATTTGCAGACGGCTGTACTGTATATGCTAGTCAGGAGAACCGTAGTGAATTAGAAAGTTATTTACAAAAAGAACATAATAATCTTACTAGACGGAGCAATGAAAACCGCATGCAAATTAACATCGACAAAATCAAATCCATGCTAATGACGGCTAGACACTAACCCTAAATGAGGCACAACTCGAACTACACATATACACGTTACCTATAGTTAATGTAAATGAACATAAAACATTAGGTCTTTTAATTGACAGACATTGAAATTGTGGCTCTCATGTCCACGGGGATGTTTTGCTTTGTGGGTGTGGGATGTGTGGGTGCGGGATACCTTGTGTGGTGTGTGGGTGGGGAATATTGGGTGGGTGGGGGATCTGTGTGGTACGGGTGGGGCATATGTGTGTGGTGGGGGATGTGAGTTAGTGCATATGTGGGTGGGTGTGGATGTGTGGGTGGTGGGGTGTGTGTGTGTGTGAGTGGATTGGGGATATATAGGTGGGTAGGGAGATGTGTGTTTGTGGGTAGGGAGATGTCTGTCGGTGGGGATGTGTGTGCATGGGTTGGGGATATGTGAGTGGGTGCGTGATATGTGGGTTGGTGGGGGATGTGTATATGGGTGGGGAATGTGTGGTCGATGGAGGTGTGGTTGGGGGATGGGTGGTTGGGGGTGTGGGTGGGTAGGTAGAGGATGTGTGAGTGGGGGATGGGTGTGTGGGTTAAGATTGTATGTGGGTGGGTGCGGAATATGTGGGTTGGTGGGGTATGTTTGTGTGGGTGGTGAATGTGTGTGGGTTGAGGGAAGGGGAGAGGGCAGTGTGTGTGGGTGGGGGTTTGTGGGAGGGGGATGGGTCGGTTGGTTGGGTATTATGTGTTCCTGGGTGTATTTGTGGGTGGATGTGTGTCTGGGTGTGGGGTGATGTGTGGGTGGGTGGGTGGGTGATGTGCCTCATAACATGGTAATTTGCATTGTTTATGTTTTAACTTTCATTTGACAATGTTTATTTTTCTTCCTATGTAAATGTATAATGCACCATTGATGAACGAACGATGAGTGATTGGAAGGGCTGAATGTAAGACTGGCCTGCGTGCCCAATTTGTGAACCTTTTAAAATAAAGTTGATTTGATTTGATTTGGTTTGATTTATCCTTACCAAGAAAATAACACAAAATGTTTACCAACTTGCTAAAAGTCAGAACTTCCTTGACAAAATCACGCGAAAAATATTCTATACATTCTATATTCAATCACATCTCGATTATTGTTCCACAGTTTGGGAAGGTTGCCCTAAAACGACGTTGTTCTCCTCAAAGGCGGGCTATCCGCCTGGTTTCTGGCACAAAGCGTGCTGAATGTAATAATTTATATAGTCATCTAAGGCTTCTACCGCTTCGAAAGTTTTTCCTTTTTAACAAAGCCAAGTTGAGTTGAGTTAAGAGCCGACATCACTGCACTCAGGACATTCCCATACATGCTCCGTCCCCTCGTTCAACAGCCAGCGAAGAGTCATGCTACTGATCGTTCCCATCGCTATCTGATTAAAGGTTCTCCTGGTCTTCCCTCTCAGTTTTGAGATTCTCCCAGAACCCCTCCGATCCCCCGCAATCTCATTCTTTCCACATATGGGTTCTAAATCTGTTCCCCCACCTTCTCCACCTGGTCACATAAGCGCACGACTACCTCCCCCTTGTCCATAGGCAATCTACCACCAATAGGTGCATTCCCTGCTAGCCTATCAGCCTGTTCAATACCCCACACCCCTCGCATGGCCAGGGCAAAATATCCACACAATTCTCACAATCTGTGACCTCTGAAGCAACGATAGCCATTCCATACGAAATATTCCTTTCTCCACCTTACTCAGCATACTCTTTGAATCCGTAATGAATACAACGTGTGTTGCAGTAGCCTCCTCTAGCCAACGGAATGCCGCTGTTACTGCCTCCACCTCCATTCTCATGCTGGAGTTTGTAGTCTCATATTCCAGACTCTCCTTTTTCAAGACTCGTCCATTAGCCTTTGCAATAAAACCCCATCCACTACATCTGTTTCTCACCACTGACCCATCGGTGTAGATGACTATGTTGCCTTGACGTGTGTTACTCTGGATCAGCTATTGCAGTTCAAACTCAGTTCGACCGCAGCCCATTCCCTGTACTCACGACCCGGTGTTATTATTACACTGTGACAGTCCGTCATGTCTTCGGGAACTTCAACAAACTCTTTTTCACGATTGATGGTCTCTAGACACACCTGACGTATAGAAAGTTCAGCTTGTGCCATCCAGGACCTACCTTGTCTTAGTCTATGATCCTTGACTATATCCATGACTGCATGCAGCGGGTAATCCCTATCTGCAGCAACTGTCAGGTACCATTTGGCCTGAAGGACCCTATGCCTATCCGTCATTGTTAGTAGCGCCAGGAAATGCCTCATGCATATAATTGGTGTGTCCTTTGTGCACCCCAGGATTACCCGCAAGGCAGAATATTTGTATGCTCTCCAACCCTTCAAGCTGGCTCTTTGATACTGTCAGCAGCTTCAAACCATACTTCATGACATAAATTATTAACTGCTGAAAGAGCCTGTACAGCTTCCTCTGATCTACCCCGGTTTCTGCCATTGCCCTAAATGCATTAAATCCCCTACTAGCCTTTATCACCAAAGCTTCCACATGATCCTTAAAAGACAAACACCTGTCAAAGGTCATACCCAAGTACTTCAATTTACTCTCTCGACTAATAGGGCATTCATTTAACATAATACCTGGGACGTCTGCCTTGACGATCCGGTTATCCAGGGAGTACCACACAATCGATGCCTTGTCTGAGTTTATAACGGCCCCTGCTTCCTGCACCACTCCTCCACCCTATTTCATCTATAAGTGTTTTGCCAAACTGGCCCTGTCTCTGCCCTGTCTGTACACCAGCACGTCATCTAAAAATGTCAAGATTCTACCTACTCCTTGTGTCTCAGTAGCACGATTTTGCTGGTGTAGTCATTAAAGAGCACTGGGGGCAAGGCAGATCCATGTGGCAACCCAAGTATAATAGTACAAGAGTCAGAAGTCCAGGTACCCATGCGCAGTACAACCTTACGCCCATAAAGGACCGCCGCAACCCATCTGAAAAGGCAAGGCAGACCTCCATGTTCAACAATGTGTATATCAACCGATCATACCTGACCCTGTTATCCGCATCCCCCACGTAAGAGCTACCGCCACTGTCTCTTGTTTATCCTGGAAGCCCTCGTAGAAATCAAATGCAAAAGTTGCAGCATTGGCCCAGGTGTCCTTCCCAGGCCGGTAACTCCGAGTCCTTTGGGAAGCAGATGACGACTTTCCAAATGTCGCTGGAGCATGCGTGCTACTATCTTTTCGATGACTTTGCCATACGTGTTTTGCAGGGATATCATTCGGTATCCATTGTCCGGAGTGATCCTAACCTGGCTTTGGGAGTGGGACCAGGTAACTATGCAGCCAAGCCGTATTTATGCGTAGGTTGAAACAAAGAGCCATCTCCTTGAAGTCCCCATCATTTATGTTACTCTTTTGGGAGTACCTCACCCCATCCGGACCTGGCGCTGTGTCTGTTAGCCCACTTCAGTAACCGTCTAATATCCTCCACCTTAATCTCATAGTCCTCCTTCCTAGTGACCTTTGACAAGGCATCTCTGACGTTATCTCTAATAGCTCTATCTTGCTGATACGTCTGTTTTAAAAATCGTGCAAGAAAAGCCTCCCTTTTCTCCTTGTCAGTTGTCATAGGTCGGTTGTTGTCATCATAAACGGTACCATGTGTATCAGGCATCGCCTGTCTATTCATCTGCCGGTGCAGCCTCCAGAATTTTCCCAATGTCACATCCCCACCGACTTCATTGATAAACTGTTCCCACTTAATCCCACTTAAGCCAAATTAGTTAATAAAGTAATATCTCAAAATACCCCAGACTATTTTCAAACGTTGATTCAATCTCGTGCAATGAACAGCAAGCGCTTAAATTTATTATATGTTCCAAAACCTGGATTGGACTTATACAAAACATACTTTGCGTATTCTGGTGCCCACTTATGGAATGACCTTCCAACATATCTGAAAACTCCAATGAGTCCCTACACATTCAACCAAAATCACTTTCAATATTTACTCCATACCGACTATATGCCTCCATAAGTCACCTACTGGTATCATTTTTCACTATGTATCTGTATGTATGTATGTATGTATGTATGTATGTATGTATGTATGTATGTATGTATGTATGTATGTATGTATGTATGTATGTATGTATGTATGTATGTATGTATGTATGTATGGATGGATGGATGGATGGATGGATGGATGGATGGATGTATGTATGTATGTATGTATGTATGTATGTATGTATGTATGTATGTATGTATGTATGTATGTATGTATGTATGTATGTATGTATGTATGTATGTATGTGTGTGTATGTATGTATGTATGTATGTATGTATGTGTGTATGTATGTATGTATGTATGTATGTATGTATGTATGTATGTGTGTGTATGAGTGAGTGAGTGAGTGAGTGAGTGAGTCAGTGAGTCAGTGAGTCAGTGAGTGAGTGAGTGAGTCAGTCAGTCAGTCAGTGAGTCAGTGAGTCAGTGAGAGAGAGAGAGAGAGAGAGAGAGAGAGAGCATGTAAGAGAGTGAGTGAGAAAGGTATTATGAGAAAAAGAGAGTGAGAGAGAGCGTTTGTTTGTGTCTGTCTGTGTGTGAGAGAGAGTAAGAGATAGTGAGAGAGAGTGAGTGTGAGGAGAAAGAGAGTGAGTATGAGAGAGATAGTGAGAAAATGAGAGAGAGAGAGAAAGAGAGAGAGAGAGAGAGACAGAGAGAGAGAGAGAGAGAGAGAGAGAGAGAGAGAGAGAGAGTTGAGCGAACGCATGTAAGATGACATGCTATTCCATTTATTTTCTGTATCCTCATCTTACTTATTATCATTTTACTGCAACTTGATTTTAACATGTACTATATGCACTGCGTATTTCTTCACGTTTATGTCAATTCCAGGAATTATATTATTGAATTGCATCACTATTGTTTTACGGTACACAATGTATAACATATTGCTTTGATATTAAACATTTTTGTCAAATTTTCCAAATTTTTTGCCCAATTTTGTCCATTATTGTGAGGATGCTCACGATAATCGACAGTTTATGTGTGTGTAAAATGTGGGAGTTTGTTCATATTAGTTTTAATGATTATGTGAGACAACGTATAAGTGTCTAGATGTGTGAGTATGTGTGTGGGCGGATGGGTGTGTTTATGTGTGTCTATATGAACATGTATGCGTGTTTATAGTGTGTAGGTGTGTATGTGTTTATGCGTGTCTATATGTGTGTATATGTGTATATGTGTGTATTTGTGTATGCGCGTGTATGTGTGTGCATATGCGTGTTTGTGTGTATATATGTGACTTTGTGTGTATGTGTGTATAAATATGTGTGCATGTTTGTGTATGTGTGTAAACGCCAAAAACAAACCGAAAGGAGTTCTGGCCGCTGACTGGGGGGACAACTTGAGACTT
Source organism: Cepaea hortensis (assembly GCA_963921405.1). Lineage (NCBI taxonomy): Eukaryota > Metazoa > Mollusca > Gastropoda > Stylommatophora > Helicidae > Cepaea > Cepaea hortensis. The sequence goes on along the minus strand of OY992876.1, from coordinate 308,402,882 downwards.
GCACTTGAATGCTCTGCCCTTGCCTACATCGAGTCCTTATGTGGACTGGACATGACCGGGACCAGCCCCGATGAGAATAACACAAGAAGCGACAAGCACGTAGCAGTGCTAATAAAGAAAAGAAGCCAAAAAACGAAAGAGTACGGGCCTCAGTAGGCCCGACCAAGGACCGGTCTTTATCAGGACCAACACAAGACAAAGAAAACAACCTGATAGCACAAAATAAATATATCCTACGAACAGAGCGGAACCAATAAAACCAGTAGGAACTAGGACTAACAGTCCACACAACCACGGATCTCAACAATAACCGACGCTGAGGAGGCAGTTTGGACGAGACCGAATTTGGAATTTTTTTTTCGAAAATTGGAATTGGTATTGGAATAGTGTATGTGTGTGTATGGTGTATGTGTGTATGTGGGTGTACATATGTGTATGTGTGTATATGCATGTATGTATGTTAGCTTGCGTGTGCATGTGTGCTTGTGTGTGTGTATGCGTGTTTATGTGTGTGTATTTGTGCTTATGTGAGTATGTGCGTATATGTATGTACATGTCTGTGTGTGTACGTGTGTGTGAGTGTGTGTGTACGTTTTTATATATTTGTGTAGGTGTGTGTATATGCGTTTGTATATGTGTGTATGTGTGTCTATGTGTGTGTTTACATATGTGTGTATGAGTATGTATGTGTGAGTATGTGTATGTGTGTACATGAGTGTATGTGGATGTATGTGTGTGTATGTGTGCATGTGCTTTATGTGTGTGCATGTGTGTGTATGCGTGTGCATTTGTGAGTGTATATGTGTATATGTTTGTGTAATTGTATGTATGTATGTGTGTATGTACTTTATGTGTGTGCATGTGTATGTCTTTGTGAGTGTATGTGTGTATGTATTTGTGTATATGCGTGTATGTATGTGGGTGTATGTGTGTATGTGGATATATGTGTGTATGTGTGCATGTGCTTTATGTGCGTGCATGTGTGTGTATGCGTGTGTGTTTGTGAGTGTATACGTGTATGCTTTTGTGTAATTGTGTGTATGTGTGTGTATGTGTGTATGTACTTTATGTGTGTGTATGCACTTTATGTGTGTGCATGTGTGTGTTTTTGTGTATATATATATATATATATATATATATATATATATATATATATATATATATATATAGATGTGTGTGTGTGTGAATATGTGTGTGTGTGTGTGTGTTTATATATGTGTGAACGTGTATTTATGTGGATGTATGTGCGTATGTGGGTTTACATGTGTAAACATGTGTATGTATGTGTGATTGTGTGTGTGTGTATGTGAGTATGTATATGAGTATATGTGTATACATGTGTGATTGTGTGTATGTATGTATGGATATGTGTGTATGCATGTGTGTAAGTTTGCGTATGTGTGTATGTGTGCGTATGTATGTGTGTGTAGGTGTAGACATCAACTACCGCATGGATGGAAAGTTGTTCAATCCCAGAAGGCTGAAAGCTAAAACCACAACTAACAGCGACACCGTCAGAGAGCTGCTGTTTGCTGATGATTGTGCTCTACGTGTATATGCCAACTCAGAGGCGGACATGCAACATAATGTTTCAGCTTTCTCACATGCCTGTGCCAACTTTGCACTTAATATCGACTCGGAGAAGAATGTAGTTATGTACCAACCAGCTCCAGTGATTAATCACACTGTGCCGAATATCAAAGTGAATGATCATAGACTAAGTGTTGTGGACAATTTCACCTATCTTGGCAGCACTGTGTCACAAGCTGCCACAATTGATGACGAAGTGAATGCAAGGTATCTCCAAGGCCAGTGCGGCCTTTGGCAGACTGTACACGAATGTATGGGACGGAACTGGAATAAGCCTGCAAACAAAGCTAAAATTCTACAAAGCAGTTGTATTATCCACACTGCTATATTGCTTGCGAGACACAGACATTCACTAGGGCTTGTTTCCTTAGCGACTCAATGAACATGATCAAGAGGATAGAGGAGGGGTCGATCCGAAGAGAATGGTTGCTGCCTTTGGAGCGGTCTCGACTGGCAAAGATTAGTTTCATCTTCGTGCCAGGGCATGCGGGAGTACAAGGAAATGAGCGGGCTGACAAGCTCGCAGGTGAGGCTACTGTGGAGGGCGGACGCGCCATGGACCAGGCCGACATTCTGAATGCTCTACGAGAAGTAAGACTTTTGCGAGAACCAAGTGATGACTGTGAATCTACAACAATGGCCAGACTGCGAGAGCAGCAAATTAAAAGAGGGGTGGCCAAACAAGAACACTACGCAGGAAGCCAAAGAAGATTTATAAACCAACACAGAACTGGCGTCGTTAGCCGCTACACGTTGCGGGATTTGCTGAGGAGGGGATCCGAGCACTTATGGACTGAATGGTTCGATGTGCAATGAGGATGATCTGTCGACTAACTAACTAACTAACACTGCTATATGCTTGTGAAACCTGGACTGTTTATCAGCGACACGCTAGGAAATTAAACCACTTCCACATAGTCTGCCTTAGGAAGCTATTGAAGATTAAATGGCAAGACAAGATCACAGACACTGAAGTCCTAGAAAGAGCGTTCATGCCCAGTATCCACACTCTACTAATGAAGAACCAGATTCGCTGGGCTGGTAACTTGACTCGCATGCCAGATCACAGGTTCCCTAAACGATTTTTTTTACGGCGAGTTGCGTTGTGGTAAACGCTCCCAAGGCGGCCATAGGAAAAGCTTTACATACACTGAAAGTCTCACTGAAAGCTTTTGGAATTCATCACGACACCTGGGAGACTGCTGCTAAAGACCGCAATTCATGGCTTACATCATTACATAAGGGTGCAGTCACATGTGAAGCAACCAGGACTGCAGGAGCTGTGAAGAAAAGGCTGGACAGAAAAACCACTGCAGGAGATCCTCCTCCTGGAACGTCAAACATTCCTTGTCCACACATTTTAAAGAACATTTCGAGCCATAATTGGCCTTATAAGCCATTTTAGAACTCACGACTCGATACTTTCAACCCCACTGGATGAAATGAATGGTTATCATCATTCTTGATGAAAAACAAAAGTGTAGGTATGCGTATGTGCGTGTATGCGTGTATGCGTGTATGTGTGTCTTGTGTGCGTGTTTATATATGTATGAATATGTGTAAGTATGTGAATGTGTGTATGTGGGTGTGTGTATGTGGGTGTGTGTATGTGAGTATGTGCATGTATTTGTGTGCATGTGTGTGTGTTTGTGTGTATGTGCATGTGTGTATTTGTGCGTGTGTATGTGTATATGTGTTTGTGTGTATGTGTGTGTGCATGTATGTGTGTGCTTATGTGTGTGGCCGTGTGTAAGTGTGTTTATGTGTGTGCGTATATGGGTATTGGTGTATGTGTGTTTATGTGTGTGTACATGTATGAGTGTGCGTGTGCATGCGTGTGTATTTTCGTGTATATGTGTATATGTTTGTGTGTGTATGTGTGTGTATGTGTGAGTATGTGTGCATGTGTGTACATGCGTATATGCGTGTATGTTTGTGTGTGTATGTGTGTGTAGTTGTGTGTGTGTGAGTATGTGTGTATGTGTATTTATGTGTGTGTCTTGTCTGTCTGTCTGTCTGTCTGTCTGTCTGTCTGTCTGTCTGTCTGTCTGTCTGTCTGTCTGTCTGTCTGTCTTGACTGCCTACGCCTATTTCTTTAAACAGTTTATTGTTTTCATTTGTTTCTTTTAGGACTTGCTCATTGGTGTTTCTGTCTGTCCATGGTATTTTTTTCATTCTCCTCAGAAACCACATTTATACAGCCATCAGATGTATTTCAGCTTGTCCACGTCTCTCATCTTTACAAGAGAACAGGCTCTATGTGGCACCTCAGCATCCTTTTTCTCGTTGCAGTTGATATCCTTTTATTCATCAACATACTTTCCATCTTTAAGTTTTCATATGGTCAAATGCATTCTAAAGTTTAATTTACAAATTGGTTGTTCTTCGTTCTTTCATCTATTATAATTGTGAAGATCGGCATGCTTTGTACAGAGTGGCATTCATCATTAAAAAAACAAAAACAATCATCTGTTGGATCTTTCCCCCAGGGCATGCCTGTGTGTTGGGTATCGAGCAGATGGACAGACTGGCTGGATCTGCACATTTGGGTGGGGTATTTGTGCATGGTAAGGCAGATGTGGCTAGGGCGCTTTGGGGTCGGGTGTATAGTATGAAAGAACAGATATACAATCACTGCCTGGAGATAAACCCAAGAATCCGGCGAACACTCAAATGCTGAAAAGAAAGGCCAGAAGGAAACACAATCAGATTGCAACTGGTATCGTTAGAATGTGGGCTCTTCCCTGGTTGTTGAAGATGAGGACGGAGTGCGTATGAGAATGTCCCGAGTTATGTGATGTCTTCTTGGCTACACTAAACTGCGGTTGTTCCCAAGTCATACTTCATTTGTTTCAATCCGTTCGTGCCGTTCCGCGCCGCGCTTAATTGCGTACGTTGAACATGATCATGTCATGGTCATGTGATAACTACTGACCAATGAATAAAATAGCACGTGTTTATCGTTCCATGATGCATAGGTTTTGTTTCTGACCGTTGAGAAAATGGCCGGGTTGATCCAAAATCCGTCCAAAGAAGTTCAAAGAGCGGTGATTCAGTTTCTTTCATTTGAAGGATGTCGATCAGTGGACATTCATCGAAGAATGCAAGCAGCGTACGGTAACAAATGTGTGTCGAAGATAACAGTGACAGACTGGGCACGAATGTTTCGGAAAGGATGTCAGTTCACGACAGATCTTCGACGGCCGGTCAAGCGCATATTCTTGAAAACAGAAAAGAAAAAAAAAAAACATCGCAAAAATTGATGCAGCAGTACAGATGAACCGTTGTCTAAGCATACGTTCGCTGGCGATAGAATTTGATGTGTCATTTGGGACATTTCAAAAGGTCGTTCGTAAGAAACTGCAATATTGGAAGGTGTGTTCGCAGTGGGTACCACGGATGTTGACCGACCACCAAAAAGAGAAACGCATGGGAGGGTGTTTGAATCACTTGCTGAGTTACAGAGTGGAGAGTGATGCAATTCTTTTTCGCATAATGCCAGGCGATGAATCATGGTGTCACCACTTTGAGCCGAGCAACAAAAGAGAGAGCATGCAATGCAAGCATGCTGGATCACCAAAAGCCAAAAAAATCAAGTTACAAGTTTCCGCTGGTAAGGTTATGCTGAGCGCATGTTTTGACCATGAAGTGCAATTGTTGGCCGACTTTAAAGAACCTGGTGTCAACATCAACTCTACCCACTACTTGCTAACACTAGAAGTGCAATTGTTGGCCGACTTTAAAGAACCTGGTGTCAACATCAACTCTACCCACTACTTGCTAACACTAGACAAGCTGCAAAATGTCATCAAGAATAAACGACCCAGCATGCTTTCTCGCGGTGTGATTTTGGTGTACGATAATGCTCGTCCGCATGTTGCAGAGATTGTGCAGGAAGCATTAGCTTGGAAGAAGTGGGAAATTCTGCAACATCTAGCCTATAGTCCTTAGTTGTCACCATGTGATTTTAATTTGTTCGGACCTATGAAAAAAAGCTCTCAAGGGGCAACGATTTTACACAGATGCAGACGTAATGAACGGGTAAACACTTGGTTCAGTGTGCAACCACAATCCTGTGACGGACCGTATTCGCCGCCTACCTAAGCAATGGGATGCTTGCCTGAATGCCTACGGCGACTTCTTCTGACCAACCCATGGTGCATAATTCATTCAACATGAATGTTTTATATATATGTTGGCCTCTCCATATTACTCAACGTTAACTTTTGTTTGTTTCTCATCTTTTCCATTAATTTTAAATAATAACCAATCAACTATTTCCTACGGGCTATCCTCTTCAGTTCAGGAATAATTTACTTTCTGCACCCTCTCTGACAGAGTTCCTCAATATTTCTCATTGTTCATTAACTTCCTGAAATATAATTTCCAGATCAGAAAATGCTTCATTTCTGTTCTTTATTTCTATATTGAATTTTTCTTTTCAATCTCTAACGCTCTTCAGCAAACACAGGTCTAAAGTGAAGTTTCCTGTTTTGTATGTTAATGTCTTTAACTTTGCCAACACCTAATCTGTGACCAGTGCGTTAGTGTAATCATTAGGTGGTTCAGAACTCACTGGCAAACTACTGACCTTAAATATTGACTAGTAAATCTCAAAAAGGCAATAATTGCTAGGATTGAATGTAACGTCCTGTAAAGGGTAGGCCACATTTTTTTTAAATAATGCTGGTGTTAAAAATGTTCGGAACAATATAACTGCGTTAGCGTGCGCGATAATTCGCATGTAAATAATCAATGAACTGACATTTTGATTCGAGGCGTTGCCATGTCACGAGTTCAACTGTCATTTAATATGTATTAACAGAGTGGTCCGGTGTCAAGTGTTGTGGATAATGGGCTGTTGTTTTCTGGCACATTGTGTTAAATCATTAACAACAGCAATCACATACGGCGGAAATATTGAGTAGATACAGACGCTGCGAATGAAAAGAAAGTCGGACAAAGAAGCCAAAAAAAGAATAAGTAAAATATTTTGGCCACGGTATAAGACAACATCATCATCATATGCCATGCCGATCAGCGTGGACGGTCATGTTTCGTCTTCTCACACGGTCAACGGAGTCGTGGATCAGCTCTGTATTCTTGTCTCGATCATACCACGTGGCCAAGCCAACTAGGTATTTACTTCTTTGCCTTATCTGTGTTCTTTCCCCCACAAATCTTGTTTGTTGTCACCGAGTTCTCTAGTTTATTTCTTCTCATAACGTGACGTGAATTATGACTGTCTACGTCTAATTACCCTAATCAGTTTACCGTTTTCATCTGCTTATTGTAGGACTTGCTCATTGGTTTTTCTGTCTGTCCATGGTATTCTTTGCATTTTCCTCAGAAACCACATTTCTGCAGCCAGCAGATGTTTTTCAGCTTGTCTCTCATTGTCCACGTCTCACATCCATACACAAGTACATGTTCCATGTAGCACTTCAACACTCTTTTTCTCGTTGCAAATGAGGTCTTTTTATTGGTATGTTTCCCATCTTGCAAAAGGCTGCCTTGGCCATGGTGATTCTTGTTCTAATCTCTTTAAGGCACGACCCAACAGATGTTATAACTGTTCCGAGATAATTGTACCGATTCACTTGTTTAAGATTATTCTCATGTGCAGGTATATTACATTCTGGTATTGCTCTCTTCCTAATGATGACCATAATCTGTGTCTTCTTACAATTTAATTCTAACCCTACTTTTTCACTGTGTGCAATAATCGTATCTACTAAATGTCGCCGATCCTGTTCAGTGTCTGCAATCAACCATCCGGTTGTTATCCCCACGGCAATTTATGTCTGCATAAACCTGAATGGTACCGCCTAATTGTCGAAGTCTCACTATATTTGAGCAGTCATTTATTGTTAGTCCAATACAATGCACGAAACGCTTTTCGTGTATTAACTTCACGACCATAGTTTGTGAGTCGTTGAGAAATCGCTGAGGATGGCGTTTTATAGTCCGTAGACTGCACAAGGATTTCTTAAGACTGATTAGCTCTATTTCCACACAGACTGGTACACGTGTTCGTGTACTCAATGTGCTGTTTTTCTGTTCTTTGCTCGGCACTAGCACACTGACCTGTCCGCTATTGTGTATAGTAAGTATATCGTTGATATCTTACCTGCTTGTTGTTAGCGTCGAATGTTTGGCGGTGTACACCAAACCCGATATCCCAACGGCTTCAGGCGGATGAGTGAAACTGGGAGAGCACAAGCCTTACCCTAATGCGAGAAAATGCAGCCTAAAGACCAAATGTTATGACAGGGCAGACCAGGTCCTAAGCCTTGAAAGGCAACTGGTCTAGGATGGAGGCTCCGACAGGCGGACAATTAGAGTATAGCTTTGCTGATCCGACAGCTTCTGCAATTTGTCATGTTTCAGATGTATTCGTGTTAACTGTCCTCTGGAGTAAACTAGGCAGGCCGAGAGATGAATCATGCTGCATGGGCAACACATGGTCTCTACATTAAACCCCGGCTTTGTGTTATGGAGAGATATAACTCTAATTTACAAACTATCGTCTGTCAAGAAGGCAAGGTGCCAGTCATATTTATATTAGAGAGAGAGAGAGAGAAAGAGAGAGAGAGAGAGAGAGAGAGAGAGAGAGAGAGAGAGAGAGAGAGAGAGAGAGAGAGAGAGAGAGAATCTTAAGGCAACTTAAGACCTGGTACCCAAACACATACTACGTGCCCCCTCAGTAACCCACGTGTAGATAAAGAACTCAATTATAGGACACAAGCAGGTGATGACATCTTTAGGCTTTGCACGTTTTCCCTTATTTAATACGAATTCAGACCAGCATAACTCACGATTTTATGTCGATGAATTCGACCTGCAATGCACGCAATAAGTTTTGAAAAGTGGGGCGTGAGTGATACTTACCATAGTTTTAGGCAGTTTTATTAATTCTGTATTCTTTACTTTTTTGTTTTATTTAATTTCTCTTTTTTTCCCCACTAGTCTTCTTCTTCTTAATATTATTTTGGTGTCAAAATCGTGTCAAGTGTTTTTTTTATGATGACACAGTACTTGGTGTGTCTGGGTAAACCAGTAGTGATTGCTTACCATACAGCAGGACGTGGAGACTTACTAGGGTTTCCCATTATTCCACCATACCATTCATCATCATCGTGTGCCATGCCGATGAGCGTGAGTGGTCATATTTCACCATCTGACACGATTACCAGAGTCGTGGATCAGCTCTTTTTTGCCTCGATCATGCCATGTTTTCAGGCCACTGCCTTCCCCTTGTTCTTTTCCCCTCAATTTTGCCAGTGGTCACCAAGTTCTCTAGTTTATTTCTTCTCTAACCTGCCCAAAAATAATGTGACTGCGTCTCATTTCTCTAATCAGTCTACGGTTTTCATTTGCCTCTTGTAGGACATGCCTTATGCCATTCCCCCCCCCCCCCCCCGTTTAACCTGAAAAGAGAGATTATACTAAGGTCAATCGCCAGGCTCAGATTAATAATCATGTGACCGAGTCACAAACGGGATATTAACTTGAACATGACTGTTGTCCATAAGAAGATAATTTCTGTACTGTCCAAATATATAGATAAGGGACAGACATGTCGCGGGAGTTAGAACTTGGCCAAGTTGAGGAGAAACTAGTGCCAGATCGCTTCACGAATTTTTGGCTAAGAACAAGGTGTAGTTCTATCTGCACTTGATCTGGCCAGGGCCACCAGCAAAGGCGGTCATCACAACGACAGACAGGGACATGGGACCTCACGGGTGGCCACTGGCGAACCGCGAGCCCTTATGAAAGAATAACAAGAGTACGAAGTGAGGAGTCCAAAGTGAGTAGTTACAGCGGTTGTTAGTGGTTAGGGGTAGGTTTGCTCTCTCAGGCGTTATGCAGTTCATTAAAACGTAGTGGCAGGCTTAAATATGTGAATATAAATAAATATAAGACGGAGGCTAAAATATACAACGAATGGAAGACAGAGAGCGCTAAAGAAAGATAAGGGCTATAGATGGAAATCACAATACAAGGACAGACAGACAGACAGACAGACAGACAGACAGACAGACAGACAGACAGGAAGGAAGGAAGGAAGGCAGGCAGGCAGGAAGGCAGGAAGGCAGGAAGAAAGAAAGAAAGAAAGAAAGAAAGAAAGAAAGAAAGAAAGAAAGAAAGAAAGAAAGAAAGAAAGAAAGAAAGAAAGAAACCAATACGGTATCCCAAAAAAGACACACACAAAATACAAATAAATAAGGAGGAAAAACATAAAAATATATAAACATTAAAAATAAATACAACGTAAAAGACAGTAAAGAATAAAGAAAGAATGAGACGGACAAATAAATAAAAAGAAAGAAATAAAAACAAGCAGAAAGAAAGAAAGATACATAAAAAAAATAAAGAAAGACAATAAAAATACAGGCACAAACAAACAGAAATAAACAAATACAAGTGATAAACATAGAAGAATAATATAAACATATGAATAATAAATAAACAAAAACAAAAGAAAGATAGATACAGATGAAGAAAGAAAAACTGAAAAGAGAAGAAAGAAAAACAGTCAGAAAGAAAGAAAGAAAGAAACAAACACAAACAAAGAAACACTAATGAAAATAACAGACCAAAACAAAAAGAGAGACAGATAGAAAAAAAGAAACAAATAAACAAAATGGAAAAGAATCTGACAAAAGAAAGAAAGAAAGAAAGAAAGTGTTTAGTTTTGTTTAGTCGATGGATCAACATCACGGCACACGGGTGCAACCTATAAGTGCTCCGTTCTCCTCCTAACTCAAACCTGAGTCTGGGGAAACTCAGCTCAGTGCACGAACTCCGTAGCACCGGTGAGGATCCTGAAATACTTTGGGTAGATTTTTAACTCGAAATTTTGCCCTGGCAGTGCCGTTAGGCTACTCTTTTTCGATTTCCAATTGCCAAGGAATTTTTTACGTGCACAACAATACACACGGGCGTCCGATCTCACTACCTAGAGGCCAGGCGAAATTTTATTACTGGAGGTCTACGAGAGAAAAAATCCCGGCCATCACTGGGGCTTGAACCCGGGACCTCCAGCACTCGAGGCGGACACCATACCTCGAGACCACGCAGATGAACACACAGACAAAAAGAAAGAAAAAAAGTAAAGAAAGAAAGTACAGTAGAAATAAATATACAAACAAACAAACAAACAAACAAATAAACAAACAAACAAATAACCAACCAAAAGAAAAAAAAGAGAAGAAAGAAAGATAAAGCAAAGAAAAATAGAAAGAATGCAAGAAACAATCAAGGAAACGAAGAAACAAAGTAGGAAAGGAAATTAAAAAAAAAAAATAATGAAATAAATAAGAAACAAACAAACAAACAAACAAACTAACACACAAACACACACACACACACACACACACACACACACACACACACACACACACACACACGCGCGCGCTAAAGGATAACATCTAGCAAATAAATAACATAAAGATGAAAGAAGAAAAAAAACCGAGACAGAAGAAAAGAAACAAAGACAGAATCACATAAAACAAAGTAAACGATGAACAAATTAAGCTAACCACAAGAAAATAAGATGACAGCAATAGGCAACAAATTAGAAGAGCAGAAACTTGGTAAAGTCACATCATGTCGGACCAGTCGCGCATCGATCCCCGATGGATCTCAAGTTTCACTCATTCACGAAACGCCCCGGGTAAGTCAGAGTTTGTGGTGTAACTGGCAACATCTACAAATGAAGAACTGCCAGGATATTGATGCCGATAAACCAGCATGACGAATGATCGGCGGTCTGGCTGGCCGCGGGCACTGGCGAGGTATTATCACACGTGGCACACCCGGGTTGAGATACCTGGTGGTCGATGTACAGCAGCGGTGGCCTCTCCCTGGCGATGACAAGCGGGGACACGTAGTAGTTACAGCTGTTGCCGGTGGTTAGCGCGCGGGTGTGCGTTCCCATGTGTCCTGCGGTTAAAACCCTGTAGAGACAGGCATATCTGTCAGGCAAATCTGTCTGAGAATGGAGGTGGAGGCAGTTACTGCAACTTTCCGCTGGCTGGAGAACAAACTGTATACGCATGATGTGATGTTGAAGTTAGTTGAACGTCCTTTACAAGACGTTGCAGTCAACCCCCGGCATTTATTAATTGATTTAGTGATTAACAGAACGCAAACTATTGAGCGTAATCTTGCCAAGACATCAACAACAGCGGTAAAATGCTAGTGTTGACAGCGATGTCCTGTAAATAGGATATGGGGGTGGAGAGAGGAGGGAGTGGTTTACAAGACAATTTTGCAGTTTGCCATATCTTTCTGAATACCAGACGACTCATAACAACTAAATCAACTCAAAGCGAGCTGCTTCCAAATCGCCTTCCGCTGGCTTTGAAATCGCATTCGATATGTCGGGGAATTGTAAAACTGCGGTTCACTTAACCCTTAGCCACAGTTAAAGTTAGTTGCGTATCCTTTACAGGACATGGCAGTCAACCCCAGCATACTTTGGCTGTTCGTGATTTCTTGGCAAGTTTACGTTCAGTAGTTTGCCATTACTTTCTGAACGACAGCACCCATACCATTTCATAAAAAGACAGCGTAAGGTGGTCTGCTGCCAAATCGCCCACAACTGTGTTTCGAATGTGGGCATGCGAGATTATGAACTGCGTCTGTAACACCTTCGCCACGGAGCGACAGTACGGATATTAATTTCCAGGATGCGTGCGTGCGTGTGTGCGTGCGTGTGTGTGTGTGTGTGTGCGTGCGTGCGTGTGCGCGCGCGTGCGTGCGTGCGTGCGTGTGTGTGTGTGTGTGTGTGTGGAAAGATGAAAATATGTGGAGTTAGTCGGCATATGTAATGCTGACGTGGCTCAGAAGAATAAGTAACTTTGTCACCATGAAACGCCCGCGGCTGTGTCTGGTACTCCATTGTCTTATCTTGTGTACATAAATTCAATATGCGCAAAGTGGGGCAAGTAATACTGCCGACGTATGTATTCATATGTTGTCATGATTTCGCTGAACTGGGAGAGGAAATCTGGCCCGCGGAAGGGGGTCCCTCGAGAAGTACTCCCGGAGATCGGTGAATATCTCAGCGAACCGTCCTGTCCATGACCCATTTTGGAATGGCATTCATTCAGTAGCATGTCCTTTGCAGAACCTCGCTCCCATAACAACCGTCCGGAAAACTACTCCGTCATAAGCAAGATGTCCCGCGTCCGATACACCCATCTGGAGATCACCTGCCACATCCTGCACCAATCTTCTTTCTGGCCTTCCTCTTCCTCTCTTCCTGGAGCACATACCCCTCCATTATTATTCTCTCCAAACTTTCATGATGTTTCAGATGACCAACATATTTCAATTTTCTTTGTTTTATCATTTTAGTAGCCAACCTTCTTCATTATTTAGTTCTTGTCGTATGGATAAATTTGTTCTTATTTTTAATCCAAGATATTCTTAGATCCGGCATATAACATTCATATTCAAAGGCATGTATTCGCTGTTCAGCTTGTGTAGTACTCAAATATGTAATGAAATAGTAGATATGTTAACAGATATGTGTTTAGGTAAGTAATGAAATTGTTTACATTCTAACAGATAAGTAGTTAGGTAAGTAATGAAAATGTAGCTATTTTAGGTAAGTAAAGACATGTGTTTACTTCTAATAAGTCATGTCGCGTGGCGTTGGCGATCATGTTTATCCACATTCGTTAGTGTTTTGTGTTGCCAGTTATTTCTGATACCGAAGTTCTTGTGTGTCATGGTGTTAATCTGTCGAGTGTCTTGTCTTTTGGTATTCTCCCTGCATCTCTTCCCTTCCAACCTTTCGGTTGTGACGACTTACTCAAGCTTTTCTTTTCTCATGACATGCCCAAAGAATGCGGGCTGTCTTCTTCCGATGTGAGTTCCCAGTTCTCTTTATGGCTTAACAACTTTCAAGATGAGATGAGGTTAGTTGAGCCAAGAGCCAACATCACAACACTCGGGACATTCCCATACGTGCTCCGTCCTCATCTTAAACAGCCAGCGAAGAGTCCCAATACCAATTGTACCAGTAGCAGTCTGATTTTGTGTCCGCGTGGCTTTTCTATTGAGTCTTGAGTGTCAACAAGATTTTCTGGTCACTCGATGCAGCACCATTCTCTCCAGCTCGTGATGATCTATATGTTTTTCTTCGCTATATACAAGATCCCAAAGAGTCGATATCATGCACCAATACCCCAACCAGCAGTGCAAACCCAGCCAATCTGTCCGTCTGCTCGTTTCCCAGCACACCAGCATGACCTGGGGAGAAAATCAAGTCATCGTCTTTGATCTTTCTATCCGTCCCTTGTGTTTTCATCATTCTTCTATAAATCAAGATCTTCACAGCTTCCACTTAATCCCATCTTTGTCTGCTAATTGTCAATGATTCGCATCCGTAAATTAATATTGACTCGATATATCCCTTAATATAACTCTTTTCCTCACTTTGATTGACACAAATAAATTGCAGATAATATTCTTCAACTTGTAAAATGCTGCCTTAACTTGGGCTAATCTACAGTTAACTTCTTTAATACATCTTCCATCTGCTGTTATTAAAGTATCCAAATAGCTGACTGATTCAGTGACAAATAACAAGTAGGATTGGACCAAGCATGGTACACAATCACATGAACAAGTTTTATAACGTAAATTTACATCCACTGTGAATTTAAATTACAAAATGTGTCCAAACAAAAAAGAACAAACAAACAAACAAACAAACAAGCATAATGACCCTACTATAGCGATATATCATCCTTCAATCCAAATGCGAGATCGTATGTGGCGATATGTTATCCTTTCAGTAATTAATCAGTTAAATACATTGCCTTGTTTTAGATTAATTTAATTCATTTTATTGTTCCATTTGGGTATACACATCTTCTTTGCAATAACTATTACTTCGGTGTTCTGTTACTCAACTTTAGTCCTGTTTTCTTTCACATTCAGTTGCAATCATAGTTATCACTTCTTGCAACTGCCTTTCATTTTCAGCGACCAAAACCATGCCATCGACATCAAGCACATTATTGACATCATGCCCACCAACCGCTATTCCTGGCCTGTCTTGTTTAGATCTCATTATTATTTCGCTGTACAAATTGAACAGATCGAGCGATAGAACACAACCCTGTCTAACACCTTCATTAAGAAAGATAGATTGTTTAATGTGTTGAACAGTTCCTAATTGGTTATTGAGTCTTATGTCAGATCGCTGTTTTAATACACAAATAAATGTGTAGGTGAAAATAATTAATATAGAGCGGAGTTTAAAGTCATAATCGCCATTGTTAAAGAAGAATTTAAACATGAGATCCACAAACATTATGTTGCACTATTTATTGCCTGGCATATTTCGCCGCATCTTGTCAGATGCATAATGCAGAGTTATATATGAACTGAAGAGAATAAATGAATAATACTCAACCTGGAACAATTAAAACAAATATTCACAGGTATTGTTCGAATGTGGAGCATTTATTAAAGACATTTTGTAAAAGAGAATTTGAAGTATTTCTGAAAGACGAAGATTTGTAGAAATGTACTTTTATATTTTGACTAGTTGTCCTTGAAGAATACAAAAATAACCGTAGCCCTTACAGTTCCCTGGGGCTCTAATGTCATAATCAGGGCCCGATAATGACCAGGTTAATGACGCACTGAAGGACGCCCTCCATCGCAACAGGCTAAATAACCTTTTCTGTAAATCATAATACTGGAATTTAGTTTTAAGAAAAGAAAGTAAGCTTCGTATTGATTGGTTGAGAAACCTTCCGTTATCCAATACTTGGCGTGGAATGACATTTTTGGAAACGTTTGTTAGGAACTGGAGACGAAACGAAAAATTATGTTGTGTTCTTAAAGACGGAGATATTGACTTTGAATGTTACAGAAATATTCTTAGAATATTGTGGCATAACAAAACAAACAAACAAATATTGACATTATAGAAGACCTGAACATCTCGTTCATAAAAAGAATCATGCCCAGGGAAATAGAAACAGTTTGGCAATTATTAACCTCCTTCTTCTTAAAGTCCGTGTCTTGTGGCGTTGGTGATCATGACCCCACAGCCTTCTGTCTCGTGCACTGCCAATCTTCTTATAGTCTATGCCGTATGGCGTTGGTGATCATATCTGTCCACAACCTTCTGTCTCGTGTACTGTTAATCTTCTTATAGTCTTATGCCGTGTGGCGTTGGTGATCATGTCTGTCCACAACCTTCTGAATAGTGTGTTGTTAATCATTTCTTATACCGATATGTCACCATTGCTATATCTATTTAGGTATGTCCGTTTGTCTCTCCATATGTCTGTCTTTCTATTTTTCTCCCTGTCTCTGTTCGTTTTTCTGTCTATCTTCATGGCTGTAATATATGTCCCTCGATCATTTCGATTTTATTTAGATATGTTCGTCCGTCTTACGTCTGTGTTTTTATTTATATTTTTCAACCTGTCTTTGTCCGTCTTTCTGTCTTTCAATATGGCTATATCTGTCGGTATGTATATGTATCCTTCCATAACTTCGCCCTTGTATCCATCTATTTAGATCTCAGTTTATAAATCGTCTGCCAAAGAAACTCCCCTCCCCTAACCATTATTTAAATAACAATATTAGGAACCGGACCCCCAAGAAATATGGATTACCCAAAGGCCACCTTAAGAATTCATAACACGCCCCTGATGCCCAAGAGAACAATTGCTAGTCACACGACACTTCTGGCAGGTGACTATAAATAGACCTAGATCACAAACTTGATCAAAACGTCATAAATTCTGCGGCCGATTGCCTGGACATCCCCGCCGACGTAGACGTTTAATTTATCCGTCCTAATACTTTCGTCTGGGCTCTGGTCATTATAAGGTTATAAAACGCGGGCGGGATATCGTAAAACTAACTAGAAATTCTCGCACAAGTCGGTGAATACTAAACCCCGTTGTCCGAGTTTATTGTTTCGGTAGCTGGTCGTTATGGGGGACGTAGGATAGGGTCGGCTAGAAGACGCCAGGGAACTGGAAATAGAATGTGAGCTGGCAGACATCTGGCGAGGTACCCAGTTGGCTTTGCATTTATTTAACAGGAATAGTGTTCGTGGGATGATTGGTTGGGTGAGTGGTGAGTACAAGGTTGTATCGCACATGTTCAGAGAATACGGAGATGTTTTATAGAGCCGGTTCTGTTGGCCGTCAATTTTTATATGTGAACGTATACATTAGAGAGATCTTGGCTTTTCAAGATGTGAATTCTGAGACGAATGTTGAGTATAACGTGAACTGCCAGAGTAACTAATAACGAACTTCTGATAGTAATGTTGAGTATAATTTGGACTGCCAGAGTAACTAATAACGAAGTTTTGGGGCTAATGTTGAGTATAACTTGGAAGGTCAGAATAACTTTTTTTTTCATATCCCTTACAGGACGTTGCAGTCATCATCATCATTTTTCAGCTGCTGTTTATGTACTAGGCAAGATTACGCTCTGTAGTTTGCCATTGCTTTCTGAGCGGCCGGCTCACTTATCCCATAAGTTACCAACGCGGCGAGAACCGCTACCAATGTGGTATGGCCGTAGCCCAACGTGGTATGACCGTTGCTCTACTCGTATGCTTATGCAGTAAGAAGAGACATTCGTATCTATTTTACGTGTCCCAATAAATCCTACTCCTCAATTTTATTTGTCTGAATAGCAAACCTCATTCAGCATTGATTTCTTGTTTGACAAATCTGTTTGCGATTCGTCCTGCGAATGTGTAATGCTCTTCAGTAACACTTATACTTAAACAATGCACTTGTGCTTTTCGGTTCATTTGTTAATTGTCTAAATTTCACATCCGCATATTATTATTTTCACTATCATCGCGTGCCCCACCAACTGGCGAAGGCATTCACACATCTCCACAGATTTCGGTTCCTGGTGTCTTATTAGATCAATACTTTTGATAGTCCTCCACGCCACCGCCCCAGTTCATCCATTGCTACTTCTCAATGTTTTAACTGCCTTTTCTACCGCTGTCCTTTCCAATTGTCGTGAAGTTTTCCACCCTTAGGTTGTAAATTCTCTGTATTGATGTACGTACCACTTTCTTTAATTTCTCTGTTTATATGTGCAACTTTCTGTAATTTCTCTATATTGAAAATGGATCACTTTCTGTAATTTCTCTGCATTGATTCATGTATAACTTTCTGTTTTTTCTCTGTATTGATAAATATGTAACTTTTTGTAATTTCTCTGTATTAATTAATGTGCATTGTCGTACATTTGTTTTATCAGTGATTGTTATTTTTGTGTTTGCTGAAATGAGATACAAAAATGATTTTCTTTATTACAAGTTGCACATATTCCTTATATTCTTCGTCTTATAGTCCACGTCGTGTTGCGTTAGTTGCCATGTCTGTCCACAGCCTTGTGTCTCGTGTGCTGCCAATAATTTCTGCTACTGATCTTCCTCCATGCCATGATATCAAACTGACCAGCATCTTCTCTCTCTGTCTACCACTGCATCGTCTTCCCTCCAGCTTTCCTGATTTTCACGATATACTCCTTCTTTCTCCGGTGTCATGACATGCCCAAAGAGTGAGGATTGTCCTTTTCTGATGTGAGAGGCCAGTTCTCGTTATGGTTTAACTACTTTCAAGATAGCTGCATTAGCTCTTCCTGTGACCTTCACGGTGTTCATTGGATCATTATGACAGAATGGATAAGAGCGTTCATTCTAAAACCTCCAGTGTGTTGATGCCGAGGTAGCGGGTTCAACCCTTACATTGGTCTGCTGGACTAAAATGTTCACTTCTCGTCCTTGACTTGGAGACGTCAAGTATAAGTACCTCGGAAGTCGGAGTGGGTTCGCCTGAGGGGTGAGGGACACTGGGAATAGGGCAAGCTAATCCACATATAAAAATCATTCCAGTGCACACAAAGTAGCCGCACGTCTATAGATTACGCTTGAGGTCGTAGCGAGCGAACACACACAAATTAAATACGTATATTGTCGGGATCGTGTTGAACACAATGCTAGTTAACAATGCCCTATGTCCCGCAAAGGACATGGCGATCAATCCAAAATCAACCCAATTTTACGTTCATTAGTTTGCCACTGCCGGTCACTCTGTCAAAGTAGTCAAGGACGTTGTTCGTAATCCCGTACACCAAAGTACGAAAGACAACTGCGCAAGATTTGGCAGCGGATGGCGTCGCGCTGGTTACTTACGGAGTGACACAGACCTGGGGTCAGTGACATTAAGGTCAGTGTCCGGGAGAGCAAGGGGACACATAAACAGTTCAGGAGATAAAATAGGGCGAATAGTAAGCCCCCCAGAGGGCGAAAATGAGAAGACAGTGAGGGAAGGGGGAGCGAAGAAGAAGTCAGCTGGCTAAAATAATGATGAGGCAGACAGTTGGAGCAGTGAGGTTGTGTGTTGTGTGGGGGGCATTGTTGGGGATAGAATGGTTTAAAAGACAGGGACAAAGATTGACGTGGATCAGTTGATGTTTGGACTCTGAGCTGAGGGGGAGTTGAGTTGAGACCGTACTAGGAGGAGGTCGTGGTCGGAGAAAGTGGAAAATTGTGACGGAGTTAGGAAGAGACTCCGC
Organism: Cepaea hortensis; assembly: GCA_963921405.1. NCBI lineage: Eukaryota > Metazoa > Mollusca > Gastropoda > Stylommatophora > Helicidae > Cepaea > Cepaea hortensis. The sequence continues at coordinate 308,383,691 of OY992876.1, read as the reverse complement.
ACTGTGGGTTCCAGGGATAGTGAGTGGAATTCGGGACCCAGAGTGGGTTACTTTGAGTCGGGCCTAGAGAGAGGCTAGTATACCTGTCGTGTGGGACAAGATTTAGTAGGCCTTGAGAGGCAGTGTTATTCGAAGTGTTCCATTGGGATGGAGATATATTCTTAGAGAATTATTGTTCCTGGATTTATATGTTACATGTGTCTGTGTTAATTCAGAATTAAAGGAATATTATGTGCGCAAATTAACGCTTGTTCACTGACTGGTGTTTGGTTGTGATGCATCTTGGTTAATCTGTTGTGCAACATCACATTTACAAGGACATACCCTAGACACAACCATAGCCACTCTATCTGTCACTCTGTCATCATTTACTTTGTGACAGACGAGGAAGTGCGGGCTCGTCAATCAAATAATTCGGTATATGGATTTACATCAGTATGAATCAGTTCGTAAGTGAATCAACATGGTTTTCCAAGTTCAACCCTGTGGAAGTGAGTAGACAACGGTCAGACTGGGTGTGTGTCAGATAAATTAACACAGACAGTTCAAGGGAGGATACGTGTATCACCACTGTCACGGGACGACGAAGACAGTATTCCAAACCAAAGGTATTTCACGAGAAAGCCACCACAGGTAAAAATATAATTACCCACCCTGAGAGGGAGAGGGGACAGCGGGGTTTACTCACAGTACACAGACAAGGTTATGTGCTGCTGAGAGAGTTGTCTGGCGGAAAGGGGCGAAAAAGTCGGATTGACAAAAATGTCGGCGCTGTTTAGGACAGGTTGTTCACGACAAATAGACAGGCGCCAAAGGTGAAGGTCAGGTGAACTTGCGGACAGCGAGTGCGTGTGTGTACGGCGTCGTCAGAGTTCGGCACAGATAATAAGACGGAAAGGGGAGCCAGAGAAGTTACGAGGGTAATTCATGGTTAAAAACTCGTCAGGGGGAGGGGAGTTATAGGAGTAAAGTGTGGGGAACACACAAAGGTGACAATCGTTGCTCCACAGAAAAGTAAAAGTTTCTGTACGGATTATTGTGATAAAGAGAAACAGAGATGACCGGCGGGTTCAAGGCCGTGGACAATGGAAAGTTACTGAAAAATTGTCCAGAATAGAACGAGATAAACACGTTGTTTTTCTACTGAAACGAGGAGTTACGTTTAACGTCTTTGTGTGTGTGTCATCATCGGGAAACAATCCACAACAGTCATTCAGGTGCCGTCTTCGCAAGTATGAGCGCATTTCTCTACCAAAAAAGACTTGCAAAACGGATTTAAAGCGCTGGATAATTTTACTGCCATTCGTTGGTTTAACCTTATCGGCAACAGTGAAGCCATACCATCACTTCAAAGCAACAGCGACTACACAGTTAAACATTCATTGACTTTAAAGGTATTTTCGTCTCCCCAAAACGCATCAGAACACTAATTCATTATGGGAAGCTAACGTCGTAATCTTTTCAAAACAATAACTGACAGACATTTCTAGGCGAGTTTCGGAGACTATTGAAAACAAAATAAGGACTTTTATGAGATTTCACCATTGCATTGGTGCCGGCGAATTTTTTTTTTTTTTGTTTCTCTTTCTCTCATCGTCCTAAGTATTGTTGTTGTGCGTTACGTAATTATTTGTATGTGGTCCAGTGGTCGCAATAAGTAGGATATTTTTGCATTGTTTCGCGACGTACGGGAGACAAAGCAAAGATAAATTGTCTAGGTACACATTGTATGTTGTTGAGAGGCAGCTGACGAGTCAGTTTGTTTTGTGCGGTTAAGCATTGGGTCATCTCGACTTTATACAAGGTGTCCAAGTGTCTATCGTCAGATCTATGTACATTATTCATTTTATATTTGTTCTTTTTACTGTTTTCTCTTTACTTTTACATATGATATTTGATTTCTTTGGATATATGGTATTTGTCAGGGTCTTAAACTTGGCTCGCTAACCTAACACATGTGAGACAGTACAAGTACAACGTGATTTGACTCAAGACTCAACGACACAACGTTCAATGGATTTATTTACAGATCATATACAGTACGATGATCACAACAAGATATACTTGATACTTCAATCCACTTACATCCACAATACAGCACACAGTCTATCTCTCAAGATGTCCAGACACTCGACTTTCAGGCACAGAAACCACACAACGCCTTTCTCTCATCATGCGTCCGGTCCAGTCGACGTCCCAGAGCTGTCTGCCTATAGCTCGCAACTTGCCTCCCCACCTGAGGTGGCTTCACGAGACATGCGTGCGTCCTTGCCTGACCGCTGGCCGTCTCGTCAGCCAGCAACCTTGCAGGCAGGTGACTACTACTCGCCTGGCGGCGTAACGAAGTTCCGTCATCCCTGCTGGGGACTAAGTCACCTGGCGGGCGTAACGATGTCACTGCATCACTGCACTTCGGTAGACTCTGACACGCTCCCCCGGCAACTTCATGAAAGATGTCATCTTTCATGTATAATATATGTACATACTGGGTTAGTATTTTAACCTTGTCAGAGTCAACCCTTCTGTTGTTATATACATTGGTATCATAATACATAGAAATACACATCTGCCATAGAAACATATAAGAAATGGAAGTTGCATTCAACGACATGTGGTGTTCAACCTTTAACACTTGTCAGGTTTCATCATCTTGATGGCTGATTACCCCAATTGCATTATTGACCCAGTCAGATCGGTAGTACCAGCTTCACGCATCTACCTCGCAGCCTTTGAAAAAAAAGTAATAATATGGTTTCTGAAACAAAAACCATCTAGCTAGACCGAAATGCGGCTTTTACATAAGTCACATTAAACGCTCAAACCCTGACCTCATTTGGCCAGGAGCTCTTGTGTTGGTCTGCAATGTCGGCAACACTCTGCCATGCCCAGTAGATGTCTACCTGGTGTGTTAACAATCTGGCAAACACATGGCTATTTTTATACAACACATTACAGTATACATTTCAAATTATGGCCCTTTGTGTACTGATGTAATAGCAAATAAATGAAAGGGGAATAATTTCAACACTTATGACATATAATATTTTACAATAATTATTTTATTTCTTAGCGTCATCGCTTGACGTTTCTTCATCCTAACGAGAAAAAGTCGGTAGTATGAATACATTAATCAAGATATGATTCTAAGATTACACTACATAAATATATAAACACACAATTCGTGTATTCAATTTTGTTGATTCCTAAAGATTTTAGAATCGTCATAGCTTTTTAAACTTTTATTTGTCGTCTGCTAATTTTGCTCTAAATTTCTAACTAATCCGGAAGTACACACGAACACTAAGCAGTTGATGTTACAACTTGTAGAACACACTTGTTCCGGTTTGGTGTAGTTACGGAATGTACAATGTTCTGACAATTCATGTGTTGGATGGTTCATTGTAAAAACCTTCTGGATTTCGCTCGACTGCAGTGGTGTAGCTGTCAATGTTTAGGTCACACTTTCACACACGGATTTAAAATATCTCTGGAAAGTTCCACACGGAGATGCCACTGTCACATTGGATAGTTCGCTTACGGTAAGTTTTGAGCGAATGTGGCAATGTTCTTGTTACGCACTATCTACAATTAATAAAGTTCGCTTTCTACCACATGGCAATGTTCTTGTTACGCACTATCTACAATTAATAAAGTTCGCTTTCTACCACACACTACACAATTATACACGACAATCACTACATTAAGTAATAAAATAAAAACATTATATACTTTGGGAGTAACCCCTATCACATTGTAGACATTACACAGCATTTGTGAATGGAAAAATTATTCACTGATAGATGGCTGTGTTGATCTGAGTGTATTTTACACACTGCACTCAGACTTTGCTTACTGGGTCGGTCGGACAACGGGACAACAGATCGGCAATCGTGTTGGTTCTGCCTGGAATATGTCGAACCTCGAAGCTGTAGTCTTGGAGCTTAAGAGACCAGCGCGCTACCATCTGGTTTGAAGGTACACCAGAATTTATAAATCGCAATGGATTGCTGTCAGATTCCACGATGAAATGGCGTCCTAGAAGAAATCTAGACAATTTTGTAATACCCACCACTAAAGCTAGGGCTTCCAACTGAGGTATTGACCAAGCCCGTTCTCTGGGTTTCAGTTTCCTGGATACGAAGTACACCGGGTGAAGGATGTTATTGTGCTCTTGCAACAAGACTGCCCCAATCGCCACGGAGCTCGCATCTGTACGTAATCTGAAAGGTAAATGGAGATTGGGCAATTTCAGGATGGGATTGTGTAAGCTATTATCAGAAAAACACGATAATACGTTACGGAATGCAAATTTTAGGCATTCATTGCTTACAATTTTCTGCGGTTTATCTTTTGTTAGTAAGTTAGTAAATACTTCGGTTAGTTCAGAAAAATCAGGAATGAACTGCCGGTAATAATTTATCAGTCCTAACAAACTTCTGACTTGCTTTTTCGTAGTCGGAAGTGAGAGTTTTAGTATCTTGGACACAATGTTATCGTCTGTCGTGACAAAGCCATTGGATATTTTGTATCCCAAGAAGGATATTTCATGGTAGGCTATGTCTACTTTTGCAGGCTTTACTGTCAGTCCGTGCTGTCTGATGCTTTCAAATGTCTATTCTAATGTCTTTATGTGCTCTGTCATCGTCTCTGTGTGAACACAGATGTCGTCAATATAGCAAATTATGTTAGGTATATCTACTAGAAGAAGTCGTGTCATACGTACGAATGTGGCTGGGGCATTGACTAGCCCAAATGGAAGTTTGCACCATTCGTACAGTCCCCAAGGTGTGGCAAATGCTGTCAGATGTCTGCTCTGTTCGTCTACTGCTATTTGCCAGTAACCTTTAGTCATGTCTACCTTCGTAAAAAACCTAGCGTCTGTCAGTTCTGTCAGTAGATCGTCAGAGTTTGCCATCGGCTCAAGATCTAGAAGAGTTATCTTATTGAGCTTTCGATAGTCGATACAGAGTCTTATCGTATTGTCCTTTTTGCGTACAATGACCATTGGAGATGAGAAGTCTGATTGGGATCTTCTTATGATGTTGTTCTTTTCTAGGTTGATGATCTCCTGATGTAGGTGTTCTTTGTAATGTAATGGAATGGTGTATGGTCTGCATCTTATGGGTGTGTTTGATGTGAGTGTGATGTGATGCTGTACTAGTTCTGTTTGTCCTGGGTTGTTGGAGAAGATGGTGTTGTACTGTTGTATTAGGTGTTTGCAACTGTCTGTTTCTGCTTGAGTTAACTTTGGATTGATCTTAATCTCCTTCAAGCAATCTGTCGTGTCTAATGCAGGTGTTGGAATTTCGTCACTAGCCTCGTCATCCTCGTGATCTATTATCACTGTACAAGCTGTCGTATCGTCTTGTTCGTTGTCTCTGTTGTAGTATGGTCTTAGCATATTTATGTGAAATATTTTGTGTTTGTCTTTTATTTGGATCTCGTAGTCTACAGGTGAAATCTGTCTCGTTACTTTAAAAGGTCCCTGCCAAGAATCAGTCAATAAGTGTCGGTCACTAGGTACTAGCAGAAGAACGTCCTGTCCAGGTGTTAACGTTATTGTTCTGTTTCCTTTGTCAGCATACTGTCTATAAGTAGCACCAGATAATTTTAGTGCATTCTTTGCAATTATACAAGATTTGATGATTCTTTCACGCAATGATGTAACATATACGTATGATGATATGGGTTTAAGTACTGGAGTAGAGTCAGTTAACATTTGGTGATAAATAGTCAATGGGCCACGTGGTTTGGCACCATAGATAAGTTCAAAAGGAGAGAACCCGGTACTAGAATGTGGTACCTCGCGATAAACAAAAAGAATAGCTGGTAGATATAGATCCCAGTTATTAGGGTGTTCTTGCGTGACTTTTGCAAGCATGTGCTTTAAATCACCGTTAAACTTTTCTATAATTCCACTAGAGTGAGGATGGTACGGGGAATTGAAACACTGCTTCACTCCCAACATTTTGGTGAAAGCTAGGGTAGATGCGGCGATAAACTGAGTGCCCCTATCTGATTGGATAGAGTCTGGAAATCCTATCCGAGAGAAAATATGGAAGAAAACTTCCATTATATCATTGGCAGTTATGTTCTTTAGCGGAATAGCTTCCGGCCAGCGACTACATTGATCAATGACAGTTAGAATATATTTATTCCCTCTAGTTGTTGTATGATTGAGAGGGCCCACTATGTCGACAGATAGTTTTTCAAAAGGTCGACTGGCTAAGTCAGTGACTTGTAACTTTGCCTGTGGGTGTTTACCTTTTTTCACCAGTTTCTGGCAGGTGTCACAACTTCTGCAATATTCTTTAATGTCATTGCAAAATTTGGGCCAATGAAATTGTGTTAATAATCTTGATCTGGTCTTAGCGTATGCCATATGCCCTGCAAGAGGTATATCATGGGCAAGATGTAAGGCTTGCTTACGATAATTAGTTGGCAAAACAGTTTGCTCTGTGGTGTTGTCACCTCTGGTATAATACCTAGTGAGGATATCATTTTTCACAGCAAAATGCCATTTTGCATTCTTGGTTACCTTTGGCTTTTGGCCGATCAGAGTAAAATATTTTAGCAATGAAGGGTCAGCCTTTTGAGCTGTTACAAACGTTTCCTTCATGGTGTTAGTAGGTAGTGCTACTGGGCTAAGCATTTGTATAGCCTCAGTTTGATTACTTTCATCTTGCACTCTAGCAGTAGATCTGGTTACTGCGTTCACACATTCAATGATATCAGATGGTGATGAAACAATGTTATCAATGATGTCATGAGATCTTAGTGCTACATTAGCTACCATACATTCATTAGGTGGTGTAACATTATCAATGATGACATTGGATGGTGATGTTATGCTATCATCAATACACAGAGATGTTATGTCATGAGGTTTATCATTCACCTCTGGCAAATTTCCAATTATTACATCACACACTGGGTTTATTAATGCAGCGCACTTTACTTTCCCAGTGAGGAAAGGTGTTTCAATATATGCCCATGCTAGTGGGTATTTCTCAATATTGCCTGAGAATGTTCTGCATGTTACGTGCCTGCCTGTATAGTCTGTAGGCATTATGAACGTTCTCTTTAGACCAATAAGTGAACTGCCCGTGTCTCGAAGGACTGTAGCAGACTTGCCATTCACGTATCCGTGATGGATGTTTATCCTGCCTTTAGAATCTACTACCAAATTAGCTTCTTCATTGGCAATAGGAATGGAGTGGCCGCATGTTAACACGCCATCTTCATAAAAGGTGTTACAAACAGTACATTTATTTGCGTTAAAAATGTCAAAAGCCTGTGCTGAGTTCACAGGATGTTTCTCTGATTGTTCTTCATCTGACGATGAACTGTCAAACAAGGCGGCATTTGCTTTGTTGGTCATTTGCCTGCCTTTACAATCATGGCGATAGTGTCCGTACGCCTTACAGAGGAAACATTTACGCAACTTACTGAAGGATCTACGCTCCTTATCTTGTCTGTTTACCATGTTTTGTAGATAAGTATTATATGCGGGGTTCTTGTCGCACATCTCGGTTTGATGGTGAGAGTATTTACAATAATTACAGTGATTATACTTCTCAGATGTAGGTCTATGAGGTTTCTGCCTACTATAGGGTTTGTCATAGTTAGCCGCTGCTACCAAATTTATGTCAGTAGCTTCACTGGCAAAGCAATGTTTGTTGGCTGTGTAATACGCCGAACCACGTCTCTCAATCTCATCTACACTTGTACATTCATTCTCCTGCAAAAATTTTGAAAATGCTGATGGAATGGATGAAATGACTTTATCTCTAATGATCAGATCTTCTAATCTTTGATAATTTTTGTCAATTTTAGCTGCTGAAGTCCATTTGGTAAATATATCTCGGATTAAGCAGAGGTAATCAGAGAACGTTTGAGTCGGTTTTGGGCTCAACTTGCTGAATTGTTCTCTGTAACCTGCTTCATCTAACATAAAATGTGCCATAATCTTTGATGTAAGATAATGGTAGTCTTTTCTGAGGTCTTTGGGGATAGTCTCAATGACTTTAAGAGGCTCCCCTGATAAACTCCTCATATAAACAATATTCCATTCAGACAGTGGAATCTGGTAATGTTCCATTAAAGTTTCAAAATTTTGGGTAAAGGCTGCGATGCAGTCACCCGAGGTATAATTACGTACAATACCTTGATATTTCTTGTACTGGTTTTCTTTCTCCAGTCTCTCAGATTTCTTATACTCTTTGTTAATGGCAGTCTCAGTATCAAGTTGTTTTATCTTTAACTGTAACTCCAGTTCTTCTCTCTTACTCTGAGCTGCTATCTCTGCTTTCTTCAGCTCTATTTCTTTTTCGATCTCGGCCTTCTTCAGTGCACTATCTAATTCAGCTTGCTTTGTCGTTGCAGCCAGTTCTAATTCGGCTTGTTTTGTTTTAGCAGCTAATTCTGCTTGTTTTGCTGAGGCTTCTGCCTCTGCTTGTTTGGCAGCCCTTTCAGCTGCTCTTTCGTCGCGTTCATTAGCTTTCTCCTGTACTAGTAGGTATTCAGAGTATTTATTCTCACTCCATTTCGTTAACTCATCACCTGTTAACTTCAACTTTAACCCCATATCGATGAAATAATTTAATGACGACATGATGGAAAATGTCAATGAAATACCAGCCACACAAATAGTTATAAGTGGTTAGTACAATAAACAATTTACAATTTGTGTTCTATTGACAATACGTGCCTAAAATTGCATCCTTAAAGTAAATGAAAAGAAAAATATACTCAAGTGCCCTGGATGCGGTGAAGAACGGTTGGAAATCGGGCTAGGAACTGTAGGGTCGCTACTTCGAAACACAAATGACCTCTACGCGCACGGTTTCAGATGGTACGGAAAAACCTGCTTTGTTTTGGAGGAAATAAATTAGCGTCTATTTGATGGTGTGTGCCTGCTTGTCACTAAGTATTGAGTAGGTTTGTATGGCGTTGAGTGTAATTGTATGTCGTAATTTTGTCAGTCAACAATTTTTTTTTCAAAACACAAGTCACTTTCTTTCCAAAACTTTTTGCTTTCCACAACTTACTTTACAAAGACAATCTACATATATCTCAACACTCTACAACATTGATGACACATCACTTACATCAAGATGACATTCAGTAAGGACATAGACATCAAGTTTACAAGATGGCGACAAGGTCACAATGGCGACAATTTTACAATGTCGACAAGGTCAAAACGGTGACAATTTAACAATCACGAATGTTTTACACGTTTACAAGATCAAACAATATGTATGCACTGTACGTTCACAACTAGTCTCCATGTTTAAACAATGTGGTAATAAATCAAAATGAGCCTTCCATGATCACATTTACATGTACAATCAAATTTGACAAAAATTATAAGTTCACAACCTCTAGTTTTAACTGTTAATCACATAAACACGTTCATTTCAAAGCCGGACGAATGCCACCACGTCCACACATGTCAGGGTCTTAAACTTGGCTCGCTAACCTAACACATGTGAGACAGTACAAGTACAACGTGATTTGACTCAAGACTCAACGACACAACGTTCAATGGATTTATTTACAGATCATATACAGTACGATGATCACAACAAGATATACTTGATACTTCAATCCACTTACATCCACAATACAGCACACAGTCTATCTCTCAAGATGTCCAGACACTCGACTTTCAGGCACAGAAACCACACAACGCCTTTCTCTCATCATGCGTCCGGTCCAGTCGACGTCCCAGAGCTGTCTGCCTATAGCTCGCAACTTGCCTCCCCACCTGAGGTGGCTTCACGAGACATGCGTGCGTCCTTGCCTGACCGCTGGCCGTCTCGTCAGCCAGCAACCTTGCAGGCAGGTGACTACTACTCGCCTGGCGGCGTAACGAAGTTCCTTCATCCCTGCTGGGGACTAAGTCACCTGGCGGGCGTAACGATGTCACTGCATCACTGCACTTCGGTAGACTCTGACAGTATTGTTGTAATTCTTATGTTAATACAGCTTCTATCTAGATGGTATCTGTCAGTTTATATTATGCGCACGGTATGGTCTTTCATGGGCACGTTTATGTCAGTGGTTTTTATTTCTATGTAATCATCCGTATGCGTTTCACCAGCCTATGCGTCTAGCGTCTAATAGTTGGCACTTAGTGTGGATCATTCATTTGTGTATTTATATGTATGTTTAAAACTATTTCCATGAATTGTTCTACAGTTATGTGATATATATATATACGAGGGAGTATAGTTAATATTCCCCCCTCACTACCTAGTGCTTATAAAGTGACTGGGTGAGTACAGAGTGATATTTTAGCACTGCTAATTTACGTACACATGGAGGGCTGGTGTACTTAGGGAAGTGACACAAAGACTAACAGCAGAGTCTTCACATTTATAGTTGGTTGACAGACAGCAACGTCTCCACAAGTAAAAGATGCCTACTTTAATGGAATATATTGAAGCAGGTGAACGAATAGGCCTGAAAGGTAAAGAGTTACAGGAGTTTGCAGAAGCAAAATTGAAAGAAGTTCAACACTGGGAAAGAGAGGAGAGGCATAATGAACGGGAGGCAAAGCGTCTACAGGAAGAGAAAGAGATACAAGTGAAACTAGAAATAGAACAACAAAAACGTCTACAGGAAGTAAAGCTGGCTGAAATGAAAAACAAGCGTCTACAGGAAGTAAAGTTAGCTGAAATAGAAACCAAGCGTCTACAGGAAGAGAAAGAGACACAAATGAAAATAGAAATTGAGAAAGAGAAGCTGAAGTGTCAAATGGAAACAGAAATTGCACTGAGAAAACTAGACATATCTAAGGATCAAAGTGAGGAAAACAGAAGACCTTCACAGTCATCACAACGATTGAAACTGCCATACTTTACGGACCGCGACAGTCTTGAAGCTTATTTGGGAACATTCGAGGCATCAGCGAAAGTGTTAGGCATCCCAGAAGAACAGTATGCTATTAGACTAGGTGAGTTTCTAACGGGAAAGGCCCTTGATACTATGTTTAATTTACATGTAGAAGAAAGAAATAATTATACGATTCTGCATCAACGCTTGCTTACAAAGTTCCAACTAACTGAGCATGGATACAGAACAAAGTTTAGACAATTAGTGCCAGAGACAAATCAGGATTTTACAGATTTTGTAAACACAGTGAAGAACACATTTAATAAGTGGATGGAGCTGGCAGAAGTAGGAAAAGATTTTAATAAATTAGTGGATTTAATGCTGAGAGACAAGGTGTTATCATCGTGCAATACTAATTTAGTGGCTTTCTTCGAAGAACGTAAGCCAAAGGACATAGACACAATGTCTCAGTTAGGGCAAAATTACATGACTGCACATCCCAATAGTTCGATAGGCAGACAAATTGATGAGGAAATAGTCTGTGCAGCGTATACGATACAGGACCAGAATCCAGTTATTAGACCAAGATCAAAAAGTGTAGATTTAACACAAAGATATGAGGAACAAGAACCTAAAGACAATGGTTCCCGTGGCAACTATTTTGGCAGAGCAGGACGGTACCCATACAAAACGGGGAATTTTCAGAGACGGCCAAATAGTTATGCCGGATGTTGGAATTGTGGGAGCTGGAGACACAAAATGGCAGATTGTGATGCACAACCATCAGATGGACCAACGAACAACAGTAAAAGGGAGATCACTTGTTTCAAATGTGGAAGGAAGGGGCATGTCAGTCATCATTGTAGGATGAGGGAAACGGAGCATTCTAATGCAGCACAAGTAATTGAGACGCTGAACAATGAAGATTGTAGTGGGTGCAAACCTCTTTTTGAAAAAGAAGGTCAGCCAGTCTTAATATGTGGTCATACAGTGAAAGCAGGATCAGCAGTGCATGAAGGAGGAAGTCTGAAGATGCACCATGGATTTGTTAATGATAGGCCAGCGTTAACAATTAGGGATTCAGGATGTACGTCCATCGGAGTTAGAAAGAGTTTAGTGCATCCCTCGGATTATACAGGGAAAAAGATTAGATCCATAACATTTAATGGGACAGTAGAATTCTACCCAGTAGCCGTGATAACAGTAAAAACACCATACATAACAGGAAGAGTGACAGCATGTGTTTTAGACTCACCAGTGGCAGATCTCATCATAGGAAATGTTATAGGAGTTAAAGAGTGTACAGAAGAGGAAGTAGTTTATTGGGACCAAAAACATGGTGGAAATAGTAACGAGGTAGTCACCAAAAGAAAACCTAAATGAGAGAGTATAGCTGAAGAAATAGAGGCACTTGAAGTAAACACTGAGGACAAGAATAGAACAGCTGAGCAGGTGAGAATGGATCTCAAATGTAGCTGTAGGGAATCCCAGAGACAAGATACTACTCTTGACAAATGTTTCCAGGGGTGTAGTAAAGTGAGACATAGAAAATCAAAGAAGGGTAGATGGAGCTTCGATAGGAAGAACAATGGTTTCATTCACCGGTTATCAGATGTCGGAACTGCATGTGGGCAAGTAGCAGTACGGGTAGCACATAGAGACCGATATACAAGAACAGCTCAGGATAGGGCATGTGCAGGGCACTTAGGAGTAAGGCATAAGCAGCAGAGAGCAGGATGCCAGGGATATTGGCCAGGATTTAATAAAGAGGTCAGACTGAACAGAGACTCCAGTGTAACGGTACAATATGTTGATAGCAAAGCAAAAGAGTGTTGGCGACATCGCTGAAACATGGTTAGGAGTAGTAAACAGATATTTTAAACATATAGGAAACATGAGGCATGGGTACATGAAGGGTAGACACAGCAGCGACAGGAATCAGAGGTTGGTTGATGCAAGAAAAGAACCACCTGATATATGGTCGGTACACAAACTCTCCAGATAGTTGATGGAAGACAGAGGCAATGCAGCGCCTCGACATTTATTCATGGACCAGTATTAGCAAAGTTACATGGGTTGGGGGATATTGCAGAGAGGAATAGACCTGCGGGTACACAAAGATTATGTTTTTTATGATGTATTAATTATTATGCAAGGTTTTAGTTCACGCATTGGTACATAATATAAAAAGTTGGTTGTATTGATGTGTAAAGAATATGGGAGATTACTATGAGCATTTGATGTATTATTTAGTCTGGGAGCTAGAGTAAGTTGGATTTATACTTACGACTACCCAGGCAATGTGTCTGGGTCACATATTTGATAAGTATTAGTTTCCCAACATTTGAAAACGATGTTTTCTTTTGAGGGTGGGGTAGTGACACAGGCCTGGGGTCAGTGACATTAAGGTCAGTGTCCGGGAGAGCAAGGGGACACATAAACAGTTCAGGAGATAAAATAGGGCGAATAGTAAGCCCCCCAGAGCGCGAAAATGAGAAGACAGTGAGGGAAGGGGGAGCGAAGAAGAAGTCAGCTGGCTAAAATAATGGTGAGGCAGACAGTTGAAGCAGTGAGGTTGTGTGTTGTGTGGGGGGCATTGTGGGGGATAGAATGGTTTCAAAGACAGGGACAAAGATTGACGTAGATCAGTTGATGTTTGGACTCCGAGATGAGGGGGAGTTGAGTTGAGACCGGACTAGGAGGAGGTCGTGGTCGGAGAAAGTGGACAATTGTGACGGAGTTAGGAAGAGACTCTGCACTGTGGGTTCCAGGGATAGTGAGTGGAATTCGGGACCCAGAGTGGGTTACTTTGAGTCGGGCCTAGAGAGAGGCTAGTATACCTGTCGTGTGGGACGAGATTTAGTAGGCCTTGAGAGGCAGTGTTATTCGAAGTGTTCCATTGAGATGGAGATATATTCTTAGAGAATTATTGTTCCTGGATTTATATGTTACATGTGTCTGTGTTAATTCAGAATTAAAGGAATATTATGTGCGCAAATTAACGCTTGTTCACTGACTGGTGTTTGGTTGTGATGCATCTTGGTTAATCTGTTGTGCAACATCACATTTACAAGGACATACCCTAGACACAACCATAGCCACTCTATCTGTCACTCTGTAATCATATACTTTGTGACACGGAGGTATGTGAGCCGATCGTTCATAAAGCAATGGCAACTACTGAACGTAAAACTTGCCAAGATATCATTTTTTTACATTGGCACCTTTCCGTCTTGACAGACGATAGTTTGGTACATTGTGCTTCAAAAAGGCTTAATAACTACGATCCATGGCGGTGGCGAGTGTGGCTGGTAAGGCCAATTCTTGCTGCAAATGTTTGCCCACAGTAGGTGCATGTGAAAACATGGTCATTTCCACCATTTTGCACCATCTTACGTCTCTCACGCTCTGTGTGTGCTTTATCTGCAATCATTTTCTCCTTTGTCTTTATTCCATTTCTGATAGTTGCCCTCCATGCAACACGTTCAGCGGCGACGTGCTCCAAGATATCAACAGCAGCTGAAAAATGCTGGCGTTGCCTGCAATGTCCTGTAAAGGATATGCGAAAAAAAAATTATGTGATAAGTCACTATCATTGAATGTAAGAAAGATGGTGCTGAAGTGCTACATGGAACCTGATATCATTGAACTAACGATGATTGCCCGAAAGAGGTTAATGAAACTAGAAGATTATATACAACAAAAAGCAAAGGTAAACAACTTTCTTTGGTCATGTGATGAGAAGAGAGGCATTGGAGAACATCGTGACAACTGGAAAGATCGAGGAAAAGAGAGGCAAGGGCCAACCAAGAGAAATGGTGCTGGATGGATTGAGACGATGGCATAGAGGAATATCAGCAGAGTTGATCTAGAAAACCAAAGACCGAGATCTGTGGAGGGTCATGAACGCCTACGTCAACCAGCATGACACTTGATGATGACGATGATGAGTTTGCCATTGATCTCTGAACGAGAAGTCAACGTTGAGGTACAACAGACCAGGGTTGGGGCTATTGGCGTATAGTTTACCCTTGATTCTGTGTGAATACGAAAACGTATAGGACGCTTTCACACGCCTAAATCTCATAGAGTATATGGTGCTACACCCATCTTTTTATAGACCAATTAGAACTGGGTTGTTGAAGTGCTCAGTCTCCCACCGGTCGCTTTAACTTCCATGAACATATTTTGGTGCCCATTTTAGACTGGGTTAACCTGGTAAGCCAGGTCAATTTTAAAAATCAGAACCCGCCCCGATACGGATCCACACCGTAATCACGGCGCCAGCAGGCGAGTGTCCAGCCTCTACTGTAACTACCCAATTCTTCCTCTTCTTCTTCTTCTTTGCGTTCATCCGGAGTGTTTTTTTTTCAGATGTGATTGCGGTGTGTCTGTTATGTGCCCTTGGGCCGAAACCCGTAGGCCAACACAACCGGCTTTTGCGTGCTTTTTTGACCAGGTAGCATTCCTGGGAGACTCTCACTGTTTGCGGTACCGTCCACAACCCAGCTGGCCAAATTGGAACGGTCGAAGACAACGGTCGTCCCTCAAAGGAAGGCAGGGACAGTCCATGGCATTTTCCGCCATCCAGGGTGGCTTCCATAATTGCAGGGCCGGCACATTGCGCCCTGGGGCTGGACTCACCGAGGGAATCGTCACGTCCTGCTCAAGGCTGCTTTAATTCCTCCCTTCAATATATTGGACATTTCGTTCGCTCAGGCCGTTCCCGCACAGACCAGACTGGTCTGCAGTCAATATCCACTCAGCGAGTTTTCGGACATGTGCTTGCCGTTGTGTCCGTCAGAGCTGTTCCAGACACGTCGGACATTCGTAAAACTACCTAGTCAGAGCTGTTCCGAACAAGAGCGGCATTTGGAAACTAGGTAGTCAGAGCTGTTCCTAGTACGAGAGACATTCGGACGAGACATTTCACTCGGACGTAAATGCGTAGTGCCAATTTTTAGTTTGCCACCCGTAGGACGGCACTTCCGACTTCAGCAGGCATTTTTTAATGAGGTTAGCCTTCCTCGGGCTACCAAATTCTGTACAAGACACTCGCAGTCTGCAAGAGTCCACTGTTTGAATGCCATTGAATGATTTATCGTCTGCAGCGATTTCCCGTATCTGCCTTGAGCTTATATACAAAAGTTTTCCCTAAGCAACCTCCTTTACTTTGAAATAATTGTTTCGAGGCGCTCGCTCGCTTTAAACTCAAGCGTAGTCCATACACATTATTTCTAGTAGTGATGGACTGAATTTTGCATGTGGATTAGAATTCCCAATCGACAGTGTCCCTCGCCATTACGCGAATCCACTCCGACTTCTGAGGAACTTGTAAGTTACGTCCCCAAGTCAAGGACAATAGGTCAACACTTTAGTCCAGCTGTCCGGTGTAGGGGTTCAACCCACTTTGATATACAATACAACATGTTTGCTACCATATTAACAGCTGTTAGGTCATAACTATGACACACCCCTACTTCCTATTTTCCATCATCCATTTTCGTTATGTTCAAACGCAACTTTTTTATGCATTGAATTTCTTAAAATATGTGTTTTCTTCTCTTGAAATATGAAAGTCCTGGGAAGACGCCACGATTCTGTCACGTGATGGGAGCTCATTTTAAATGATCTATTAATCTCGGTAACGAACGTCTGCGACCTGGAGCGGGAGATCGTAACTTCCGGTTAATTCATGCTGTCACATCCGGGTCATATGTGTGTTAGTTACGTCAGACACAGCCAAAACACGCGTCCTTGATAACCTTATGTGATCAAGGACACCACTGGGGTCTTATTGTCAGGTTTTGAGGTTTTGTTAATTTCGTTTTTTTTTTTTTAAAATTAAACTGAGATATATAAATGTTTGTTCTGGTTGGAAATTGCAAATATTACTTATAGTCTTCTTCTTAAAGTCCACGCCGTGTGGCGTTGGTTATCATGTCTGCACACAGCCTACTGTCTCTTGCGCTGCCAATAATTTCTGCTCCTTACCAGAATATCAAACTGGCCAGCATCCCTCTCTCTCTCTCTCTCTCTCTCTCTCTCTCTCTCTCTCTCTCTCTCTCTCTCTCTCTCTCTCTCAATCTCTCTCTCAATCTCTCTCTCTCTCTCTCTCAATCTCTCTCTCAATCTCTCTCTCTCTCTCTCTCTCTCTCTCTCTCTATATATATATATATATATATATATATATATATATATATATATATATATATATATATATATATATATATATATATATCGGTCAACGCCCGCCTCTTCTTCCTCCCGCTTTCTCATTGTCACGACATACTCCAGTGTCAGAGACAAAGAGTGTGACTAAAGCTCATACTCTAATCACGGTTGATAGTGTTGATTGCTTTGTGTAAGAAGCACGCTGTCAACCGCGTCCAGGTGAGAAAGGTATATCCTAGATAGAACACTGGGAACTGAGACCGTGGTAGAGGTGAATCCAGCTCAGATTCGTTGTGGGCAATGGTAACATATATTACCGCCGATGTATCTATATTATTATAGTTTTAAAATTCTAAGAGCCAGTCTCCCTGGTCGAGGCGTTAGTAGCTTTCTCCGTAACCCCGAATACTCTCGTGATTGACGAGAGCGCACGAGAATTGGAAGCGATTAGAGTCGCGCCAGTGACTTTTGAGAGTATGGAGCCGGTCGCTCAGAAAGTCGTGGCGTGCTGATGAGCGTAATCTAGCCTAGGAATCAACATACAGCTGAAAGATACTGATGTTGACCGCAATATCCTGAAACAGGATGGAAACGCGGGAAAAAAAAATGCTAAGAGTGATAGTACGATGTTTTGAGGCAATGTGAAGTATAGATATATTATACTGAATTTAAGTATAGCCTGTGTCCTTAGTACTCTTCTTTATGGAAGTGAAACCTGGACAACTTACTCACGCCAAGAGAAACGTTTAAACAGCTTTCATATGCGGTGTCTGCGAAGAATACTTGGTATTAAGTGGCAAGACAACATCACAAATACTGAAGTATTGGAAAGATCAGGTTGTGTGACGGTGTATTCCATGCTCAGTCTTCGTAGACTTAGGTGGATAGGACATGTTAGGAGGATGGATGATGGTAGAATACCAAAGGACATCTTTTTTGGTGAATTACAGACGGGTAGGAGATCTCAGGGTCGGCCTCTACTACGATACAAAGATGTGTGTAAGCGAGACATGATTGATACAGGCATAGATAATTCACATTGGGAGCAAGTCGCCGCTGAACGTGTTGTATGGCGGGCAAACATCAGAAATGGAATAAAGACAAAAGAGAAAATTATTGCAGATAAAGCACACACAGAGCGTGAGAGACGTAAGATGGTGCACAATGGTGGAAATGACCATGTTTTCACATGTATCTACTGTGGGCAAACATTTGCAGCAAGAATTGGCCTTACCAGCCACACTCGCCACCGCCATGGTTCGTAGTTATTAAGCCTTTTTGAAGCACAATGTACCAAACTATCGTCTGTCAAGACGGAAAGGTGCCAATGACTGAATTTACTAGCGCCAGACAGCAAGATAATAGATGATGTAAAACTGCACGACTTATTGTTAAGTACTTATAATTACTCGTCACACTATACTAGCACTTGATCCTCTCAGTATTTGATTATGGACTAGGACTGCTCACTGTCTCAAAGAGTCAGCTGGTGAAATTAGAGCGCATACAGAACGAAGCTATGCGGGTCATTCTGGGATGCACTAAAGACACCCCAGTAGTGTGTATGCGTTACATCCTTGGTCTGCCGACTGTTGCTGGTAGGCATAAGGTGAGGCAAGCGAAGGCATACTTCAGAGTAGCTGCAGACAAAGATCACCCATTGCATGAGGCGCTGGACGCAGTTAAGGGTCAGAGACTGATAAGAGGGAAATCATGGATGGCTCAAGCGGAGGATACGATCAGACAGGTGGAGAACATTTTGGAGAACATTAGGCGAGGAGAGGAGTGGGTCATATATATATATATATATATATATATATATATATATATATATATATATATATATATATATATATATATATATATATATATATATATATATATATACGACTGTAGTGCAGTAACTAGCATACTTGGCTGCAGGCGCAGTAGTCCTGTATTCGAATCTCCTTCGAGGAGCATCATGTTTGCTTAGGTGACCTGCTCTTCCAGCTCGACTCAGTCTAAAACTGGTAATAAAGACATATAGGTACGTATAACTCCTGCGAAAAAGTGAGAGTACTGGTGTTTGTCTATCAAGTATGATAATGTATTCATTTCATCCAGTGCGCTGGAAAGTTTGGAGCCGTGAGTTCTAAGATGGCTGGTAAGGCCTATTTTGGCCCTAAATTTTTTCCTTTCCCGCTGTTCATGCTATTCTTTGTATTTACACCACAAACTCAATGCCATTGGATGTTTCTCAGCCTGCCTACCTATTCTAATGAATAGGGTAATTTAAATTTATAATAAATAAAAAATTAAACAAAAAAAAGATGCTCGACAGACATTACCCCATCCTGAAACTTGGAATTATCGACCATAAATTCTCGTACTCTGGACTGTACGAAATATATATATATATAATTCGTCGGTCCCACATTGTAATAAAATCTGGCTTTGTTAACATTTTATAGCAAGGTCGTTTAAGGGAAACGGACGCGGTTTCCGTGTTCGGCGGGCTTCGAAGTCACTCATAAGTGATTTGGAAGCAGACCTATGAGCGTTGATTTTCACATTTATATGATCGTCGGCTCTTCAAAAATCATTGGTGAACTTATTATTATTATTATGTGCCATACCGATAAGCATGGGGAAGGGGGGTGTCATGACCTGTCATGTTTCGCCATCTCACACGATTACCAGAGTGGTGGATCAGCTCCGTGTTCTTGTCTCGGTCATGCCACGAGGCCAAGTCATATAGGCATTTACTTCTCTGCCTTGCCCTTGTTCTTTCCCATCAATCATGCCAGTTGTCACCAAGTTCTCCAGCGTATTTTATTTTCATAATGCGTCCAAAGAATTGTGACTTTAATTT
Organism: Cepaea hortensis; assembly: GCA_963921405.1. Lineage (NCBI taxonomy): Eukaryota > Metazoa > Mollusca > Gastropoda > Stylommatophora > Helicidae > Cepaea > Cepaea hortensis. The sequence goes on along the minus strand of OY992876.1, from coordinate 308,363,821 downwards.
CTCTAAACAGTTTACGGTTTTAATGTGTTTCTTTAGAACTTGGTCATTGGTTTTTCTGTCTGCTTTTTAATCAGAAACCACATTTCTACAGCCATCAGATGTTTATCAGCTTGTCTAATCATTGTCCATGCTTCACATTTTTACAAAAGTGTAGGTTCTATGTAGCACCTCAACACTCTTTTTCTCGCTGCCAATGACATCTTTTTATTGGTCAGTATGTGTTCCTTCTACTGATCGTAAAATTCCGCACAGTGTTCCAAACAGCCAAACGATGCTGGGGTTTATTGCGACGTCTTGTAAAGACATGCAACTAACTGTATCATACAGTAGGAGCTGCAGTAGCTTACAAGTATTTGTTCGCCTGTCAACGCGAAGGTCGTGGTTTCGAATCCTCATTAGGAAGGATTTTTATTAATAAACTGGGCGCCCAATTCGACCCAGCCTAAAATAAGTACCACGAATTATCTTGGGAAGTAAAAGTGATTGTGTTATACTGACAACGACAGCCAACTGGTCTGTAACAAATATGGGCTTAGCGCCGTATGCCCAATGCTTTAATGCAGTGGTTCTCAACCGGTGGGGAATCCCTGGGGCGGGGGATTTTAGGTATTCCAGGGGGGAGGGAATTAAGATTATTTCAAGATCGCATTAATACAAGAACCGATTACTTGACATTGTTTTCCCCTCTATACTTTACAATTCTATACTTCTCGCCCTTCTGAAATTCGTTTTATAACGTACATAGACTTGCAAATCACGTTTTATCTAAACGTTTTAGTAATTGTTATTAAATTTAGCTTCCATTGTTACGTATACGGTGTTGGGGCGGGGGGGGGGTATAGCGGAAATACGAAGATGGGGAGGGCGGAGGAATGACATTCTGAACAAATGGTGAAGGAGTGCATGGGCCAAAAAAGGTTGAGAACCACTGCTTTAATGTGTGTGAAAGAGGCCTTTTTGTGTTTCATTTTCATCAAAGACAGTTTATGTGCGTTGAGAAAAGAACCGACATGGTAGCAGTCGAGACGTTCCCTTACGTGCTCTGTCCTCATCTGCAACAGTCTGCGAAGAGTCCCACTACTAATGGTCCCAGTAACAATCGGATTATATGTCTGGGTCAAGTGAAATATTCCGGCCACATTTAAAGGTAGATGTCTGTAATAAAAAACACACTGAAGGGTAAGATTGAGTAAGAGGTGGTCGATGATACAAGTGGGAAGATAACATCAAGAGATGGACGGACAGTGTTGAAGATCAATTGTAGCCATCCTTCATTGTGGAGACGGCACTTCATTTACATATTTAAATGTGCCACCGATGTCCATGTTGTACTCTCTATTCGATTAACATTTTGTAAAATTACGGAGAAAATCGCTTTGTCCTTTGTTCTCATGTGAGATGGAACGCGGAACAAGATGTGACCTTTCTTCCTTGAAATTGTTTCTTTATGACGTCACAATCACGTGCAGAGTTGTCATGTGCGTGTCTGGTCATTAAATTAGCATAATATTACATGTAAGTCGTTCTAGGCCGCATATTTTTCATAGATAGTTGAGTTGGGCTAAGAACCGACATCACTGCACTCAGGACATTCCCGCACGCGCTCCATCCCCCCGTTCAACAGCCAGCGACGAGTCATACTGCTAATCGTTCCAACTGCCTTCTGTCTGAAGATTCACCTGGTCTTCCCTGTCAGTTTTGAGGTTCATCCAAAACCACTGCCGATCTCCCGCCTTATCAGTCTCTCCATATACGGGTGCTCAATCTGTTCCACCGATTTCTCCATCTGGTCGCACAGGCACCCGACAATCTCTCCCTTGTCCATAGGTAATCTACCACTGAGAGGTGCACTCCCGCATGACCCGGACAGAAAATCCACACAATTCTCACAATATATGACCTTTCAAGCGAGGCAAGCCATTCTACACGAAACATTCCTTTCTTTATACAATTTGTTATATTAACCAACTATATTGTTGTTATTTCTTCATTTACTTTTGCGTAATTTAATTGTTGCAATGTATATACTGTCGTTACTATTACATTTCCTTTTAAGTAATGTACTCTTCGAAGTTGTTACATTTTTCGACTCTATTGTATATCTCTTTCATTTCCTTAAGAGTTTCAGTTTTCAAGTTGCATGGGAGTGGTTACGTTCCGAAGGTTGTAGGTTCGATCCCGGGCTACATCGCTCGGTTCAAGGGTGAAGTGTTCTCTGAGACTCCTAGCAGTCGTCGCTGGAGCTAAGGAGTTGGTGCTCTGTGTACGCTTTCGGCAGGCCGCCTTAAGGAACGAACGAACGAAAGTCTTTATTTTCAAAGGGTTAAGAATTGGGCACGCAGGCCCGTCTGACATTCTGCCCTTCTTCTTTCCTCTCATACATTCTTTCATTCAACATCACTTATGAAGTAAATTTTGACAACAAAAGAACAATAGCATTAAAACGCATGAAAAATAATCAATCAATAGCAAATGACTCACTTAGGCAGTGTTTAACATGGGCATTATAAATACCTAAGGAGGGTGTAACGTGCCATACATAAGGGAATGTTTTTTGGCTAGTTGTCGTTTGAGATAAGTTACCATTGTTGTCTTTTTGTGTTTTTGTTTATGGGGGAATGTAGTCTGTACTGAGGTAGTGTTCAAACAAGTTGCGAATGTATGTATAATGATTGGTGGTGTCGTTGATTTCTTGTTGAAGATTGTTCCACAACTGAGCGGCAGAGTATGCTAAGCTTGTTTTATACAAGTCTATCCTAGGTTTAGGGACATGAAGTATATTTAGTCGTTCGCTATGTCTAGCGTTATATTTAAACAATGGCCAAAGGTAGCTTGGAGCATTTTGAAATAGGATTTTGTGAATTAGTTTGGCCTTATTAAAAAGTAAGCTCTTGTGAAGTGGCAGTAACCGAAGACGTTTATGTAGGTTAGAATTGTCATTAAGCTTGTTACCATTAGTTAAACGCACTGCCCTTTTCTGGAGTGAATATAGGCGTTTTGTTATTGATTTGGAGCATCCATCCCAGACTGTGGAGCAGTAATCAATATATGTTTGTATATGGGAAGTATAGAATATCTTTCTTGTGTTTTCGTCAAGGAAATATTTAATTTTGGCAAGTTTGTATACTTTTTTTTTGGCTATTTGTTTAACGAGAGCATGAACATGTGAGTTAAAGGTTAGATTTTGATATATGATAAGACCCAGTGCCTTGTGCTCGGTTACACTTTCTATAGGCATGCTACCAATGTGCAGCTGTGAAAGAAACAGAGCCATGTGGGATAAAAACCCGGTGCAATGAATTTGATCCTCTTCTCTTGTAAACGCTTTTTGTCCCATAAGAGTAACGTAGTCATTAGATTTATTGACTCTGTTGTAGCTGTTGCTTAATTTTCAACTGCTTAACAACCCGTCGACCCAGCTGACAGAATTAAAGCGCTCTGGCGTTTAAACTTCCGGTACTTTGAGGATTGATAGCGGGATCAACTCCAACAACAGTCAAGTATTCTTCAAAGTTGACGTCTCGTTCACGACGCATGGCAAACTACTGAACATAAATTTAAGTTGAAAATTAAAGTGGGGTTTGGGTTGACTGCAACCGCTTGCAGATATGCAATATTTTTTTTTTCCTTTGTGACCTGGTTGTTATATCTAGACGTCTGCGTGGCTGATAGGATAAGCGCGCTCACCGTTTTCACTTCCTATGCGTTGATGATGGGGTGGCGGTTGAACCCCTATACCGGCATTAAGATGGAATGAAACGATTTTTCGTTCAGAAAGCAACGACAAGCTTATCTTCAGCATGTGCCATGCCGGTAAGCATGGGTGGTCATGTTTTGCCATCTCACACGATCACCAGAGTCGTGGGTCAGCTGCGTGTTCTTGTCTCAACCATACCATGTGACCAAGCCATCCAGGTATTTACTTATCTGCTTTTCCTTTGTTATTTTCCTATCAATCGTACCAGTAGTTACCAACTTCTCTAGTTTATTTCTTCTCATAGCATGTCCAAAAATAGTTTGACTGTATACGTCTAATTTCTCTAATCAGATTACGTTTTTCATTTTTCTCTTGTAAGACTTCGTCATTGGTTTTTCTGTCTGTCCCCAGAAACCACACTTCCACTGCCATTAGATGTTTTTTTAAGCGTGTCTGCTCATTTTCCAGTTTCACATCCATATTAAAATACAGATTCAGTCTAGCACTTCAACACTCTTTTTCTCATTGCAATTATCTTTTTACCAGTCAGAATGTTTTCCATCTTGCAAAAGGCTTCCTTTGCCATGGCAAATTACGGAATTTAAAATTGCCTAGGAAATCATCCAGGCGGGTGTTGATCGCAACTTCCTGAGCACTACATGCAATTTTGTTTACGTGGTTGTGACATTAGGAACTATGTTGTAGTTCTCATTTCCATGCCTACAACGTGTCGTAGTTGTTATTTTAATTGCTTCTGTTGTATTACGGTTTCTTTCCTTCTAGATATTGTACTTGTTACAATTATCCGCTCTATTATAGCTCTTGTTAAGGCCTTTCATCATCATCATCATCATCATCATCATCATCATCATCATCATCATCATCATCATCATCATCATCATCATCAAGTGCCTTTTCAGCTGCCTATGCGTTCATGGCTTTCTACAGATCTCGGTCTTTTGTGTTCTGGGTCAACTCTTCTGATGATATTCCTCCATGTTATCGTCTCAGTCCATTCAGCATTATTTCTCTTGGTCTGCCCCTGCCTCCCTTCTCCTTGATATTTACAGTCGTCACGATGTTCGCAAATGCTTCTCTTCTCATCACATAACCAAAGAAAGCTGTTTGTATCATTCTTATTGACAATAGGAAAATCATCACCAGAGTTGATCCAGAACTCCAAAGACCGAGATCTGTGAAGAGGCATGAACGCCTATACCAACTGGCATTGTATTTTATTATATTAATGATTGTGGTTATTGCTTCACTTCCTTCCGAGTTACCTAGTTATTACATATACCGTTTCGTTTGAACTCATTGTTTCATTTTCTTTTTCTTCCGGGTATCGTAAATACCCGGATGACGTGGATGACGTGAGGTATTCGGTACAAGTACATACTTGAGCCGAGAATCTGGCCATCGAGTGAGATGACGAGCCAGAATGCCTACGCTTGTCAGCATGGAGTATGACGACGACAATGATGATGATGATGATGATGATGATGATGATGATGATGATGATGACGATGATGATGATGATGATGATGATGATGATGATGATGATGATGATGATGATGATGATGATGATGATGATGATGATGATGATGATGATAAGTTAAATGGGTGGTTCAGTTCGCTTTTATTGACCTTATACCCCGCTATTAAACCACAGTCGCCGGGAAGGTTAACCCGGTTAAAAAATGCCCGCAGAAGTCGGATGTGTCGTCCTATCGACACAAGAAAACAGCTCTGCTGTAAACAGGCACAACGCAATCACGTCCGAAAAAAAAAAAAAAAAACTCCGGATGAACGCAGAAGAGGAAGAAGAAACCACAGTCGGAATACGTTTAGAGGGGGTAGTAAACGCAATGTCAAAATCCCGTCTTACTGGATGGGCAAACAGTCACAGACAATTTTTAAGCTGGTCGTTTAGCACTGATTTTCACAATAGCATGTGTGTCGGTCTTTCAGACATCAGTGAACCCACCGACCGACCGATCTATCGATCGATAGATAGATAGGTAGACAGAGAGACAGACAGACTGTCATACAGACTTATAGATAGACAGTCAGACAGGCAGGCAGATTTACAAGCACCAAAAGACGCAAATAAAAACATAAAAATATGAATGAGTTGCTCTGATCGAAAAACACAAAAGATAGAGGGCACCGTTTCAACATAGTCGTTATCAACGCAGCAGTTTAGTTTAGTTTAGTCGATGGATCAACATCACGGCACACGGGTGTAACCCATAAGTGCTGAGTTCTCCTCCTAACTCAAACCTGAGTCTGAGGCAACTCAGCTCAGTTCACGAACTCCGTAGCACCGGCGAGGATCCTGAAATACTTTGGGTAGATTATTAACTCGAAATTTTGCCCCGGCTACTCTTTTTCGATTACCAACTGCCAAGGGATTTTTTACGTGAGCATCAATACAGCAACAAAAAGGACATTTCACCGATTGGGCTCGGTTCCAGATAAGAACTACTTGATGTTGTCCGTTTTATTAGTGTGTGTGTGTGTGTGTGTGTGTGTGTGTGTGTGTGTGTGTGTGTGTGTGTGTGTATGTGTGTTTTATTATTGCTTCATGTTTGTGTTGTTCCTGTGATAAAGCTTTTGGTATACACATCCACTGTATCTTTGTGTTTCACCGTCCACTGCGCTTCTTGTTCCAGTTTTGTGTTTTTATTTAGATTCTCGTTACAGCTCGACAGGAGTAAATTTTTATTTTTATACCAAAAATCGTTCCATCGGTGATCGAATCCCCAACTCTACCGACGACCGGCGCAAGTTCCATCTCTCAACTGAGAAACTTGCCCAGCCAAATAGGCAATAAGGAATGAAATACTTCACTTGTGATGTATCACCAGCAGAAACATCATTAAAATAAATAACGCCATTCTGTTTGGCCACAAAGACAAACTGACACCTTGAAACAAAGCAACAATGAGAGTACTCACCGGTGATCTATCAACACGAGTACCCCCAGAAAAATATTCCACTATTTGACTCCAGAGATTCGCCGTATTGATCCGGTTCCCGACGCCAGTCAGGAGAAACTGGAATTATCTTCCTGTGAGACTCGGTGCAACAGGGGAGAATAACCACACGATGGAATGTAGTTATTGGGCTGGCACGGGAGAGGGTTGGTTAGGGGTTAAATGACCTGTCGGGCCAAGGAGCTGAAGTTATATGAGAAAATTGGACGCGGTATTGAGTTGAAGAAAGGTAAATGTAATGGGATAGTAGATATGGCTAGGTGAGGGTGTGGGTTATTAGGTCTTCATATGTTAGGTGATGATATGAATGAGGTGAGGTGGACAGTTTTCTTGCACGCCACTTTTACTTTCCAGACAATTTCTAAAAGATATTGGTAATCTTAATGTGCCCTTTTGACGATTGGGGAGATCGGTAGAGAAAGAGGCGGACCGGGAGAAATGATGCTGGATGGACTGAGACAGTGGGGTGGAGGAATATCATCAGCAGAATTGATGCAGAATACCGAGATCTGTGAAGAGACATGATCGCTTAGGTCAGCTGACACGGTACTTGATGATTACGATGATGATGATGATGATGATGATACTGATGATGATGCTATTGATGATGATGATGATGATGATGATGATGATGATGATGATGATGATATTGATGATGATGATGATGATGGTGGTGGTGGTGGTGGTGATGGTGATGATGATGATGATGATGGTGGTGGTGGTGGTGGTGGTGGTGGTGGTGATGATGATGATGATGGTGGTGGTGGTGATGATGATGATGATGATGATGATGATGATGATGATGATGATGATGATGATGATGATGATGATGATGATGATGATGATGATGATGACGAAGTTTCATGAGGCACGGTCCGTCCCAGAACCGTCCTGGTGAATCCGATGCCGAAATTCCGGGAAAGAATACAGAAAGAAATAATAGGGCACAGCTACGCACTGCACAAGTCAATGACACTTCCATGGCTTGAAGCTGTAAACAGTACGCCATGATTTGTCGATACCCTGGCAAAGTTTGACAACAATTATCAGAGCTACGCGTAAGGACTAAATGTTGAGTGAAAAATCTCTGAGAAGGATTGCTTTGACTGTGATGAATGACCACTTTTGATGCACACAGATATTTAAACAAGTGCTTTGTCTTTACCCTAGACCAAACAAGGAAAATCTTAAAACAGTGCAAGAACTTGGTACCACTAACGAGGAATCAATGTGTATAGACCAGATTCACCATGCTATAAATAATTTGCTTATGAGTAGGTTTTCAAAGTTTTAATTTTGACTGGGCGACGGTCAGCACTGCCGCTATTCTGCCCAACGCCTGATCCATTCAGGATGTCCTCTTTTCAGCCTTGTCAAAGTATGAATAAAATGAGTGGAACTGCGGTAGAGCTGTGGACATGTAAACAATGTAAAATAACACAAAGTAATGCATCTTTACAGACCTCAATTACGGAAAACACAGGACGTGGCGGCAACTAGCCTTCATCAGCAAACAATTACATACACAAAACACAACATATAAACCTTGGGAAGACACTACAGTGACTACACTAAGGCATAAGAACTGGATTAGAAGAATGGAACTATGAAACAATTAGAACAATGGAAAGAGAATTTAAAACATCCCAGGCTGTGATAATAATCATTTCAACCTAGAATTTCAGAGCAAAATGGGTACAAACATTATCTTGGCAGGTAAAGACGGGCGGCTTGATACTGACCAAATCACCCACAGAATGCCGAATGTTCCATACAATATGAGTCCAGCATCATATGCCATGGCTCTTTAAGGTTGATCAAAGGTGCTTAAAAGAGGCTGGAGGGGATGGTTTAGCACCTTACTATGACGAGTAAATGCGAATATGAGGGCCCTGGTAAACCCGGGTTAAAGAGGTCGTTAGAGGGACTCTTTTCCACACCACGATGCGTATATATATATATATATATATATATATATATATATATATATATATATATATATATATATATATATATATATATATATATATATATATATATCATTGGCATCTTTCGGTGGCGAATGTGATTGATAAGGCCAATTGACGCTGTACATGTTCGTCCACAGTGGATACATGTGAAAACATGGTCATTTCCACATTCATGCACTATCTTACGTCTCTCACGCTCTATGTGTGCTTTATTTGCAATCATTTTTTTTCCTTTGTCTTTATTCCATTTCTGATAGTTGCCCTCCAAGCAACACGTTCAGCGGCGACTTGCTCCTAATGTGCATTATCAATGCCTGCATCAGTCATGTCCCGCTTACACACATCTTTGTATCGTAGTAGAGGCCGACCCTGAGATCTCCTACCCACCTGTAATTCACTAATAAAGATGTCCTTTGGTATTCTACCATCACCCATCCTCTTAGCGTGAGTAGTATACAATGTGCAAACTAAGTCGAAAATGTGGGCTATTTATGTGGGCCGGAATTCGTATTTTCTTATATGAATGTTATACTTCCCCCAGCGGACCACATAGAAAACGGACCTCATTTTTGGTGGGAATTTTCTTGGGTCCTTCCGGTACTTCCGGTTGACTTCCGGTCCATGCGTACCCGCCCTCGGTATCCCCAGATGCCTTCGCCGGCAGCCTCTACTTCCCCGGTCCGTCCCGGGACCGCTTGAAGTCAGTGATGCAAGCCCCGAGCATGTGGAATACTTATATAGATAAATAGACCAAATAGGCGTCGGGCACCTGGGTTCGAGTCCCAGTGTGTGTGTATGTGTGTGTGCGTGTGTGTGTGTGTGTGTGTACACACGGGGTAGACCGATGTGAGGGGTGCGAGGGAATAGGCCCCTACCCAGGATATTAGCCTTTGCCCCACAAAGGGGCCGCCAACCCACACCTACTGAGAGGAGATGAAGAATGGCGAGCCGCAAGTCCTGGTCTGATCAAATGTAGTATAAACTACACTTTGATCTGACCCAAAAGATCGCTTGGGCATATTCAACTTTAGGAAAAAAGACTGAAGCCAGATTACGGCTATTAATTCTATATATGGATATATTGCCACAATTAATAAACACGTAATGAAGTATAGACACTGATTAATTCTAGTGAAGATAACACCAAAGACTCAATAGTATATACAATCAAGTAAATTAATATAATCAGTGAAATTTGCAAATTAATCATTAAAATAATATTTTATTAAAATAACGCCAGTTATTCCCCTTCCGTATTTTGGAAGTAGTTGCGTCCCCTTGATACCGGCAAACATGGGGTATGTCATCTGCGCTTAATGTAATATCGCAGTAACCGAGTAACGCACGATAGTGAACTTTTGAATATAGTGGTTTTAAATGGCACTGAATCGCGTGAGCTCATCGCCAAATGTATAAACACATATTGTAAGATACTTAGCTTGGGTGCGAATGAAGTTTTCACATGAAAAGTTGCGTATATATGAACAGTAAATCAACAAATAGTGTCATAAACTGTCCCTCTTCCACGGCGGTCTGCATGGATGGTGACAAATATGCTTTACTTTGCGGTAATCGCACAAAAGCGGTAAAAACTGCATCATGGAGGCAAGCTCCGGGCATGTCATGCGAGGCAACTTCCGGACATGTCTTTAGCTCTAAAGTTAGCTTACTATCGCATAATACCATTCAGACATTAACAAGGTACCTTAGTTCATTCCCAGACAATGTGAAAAGAAAATCAACAAATAATGTCAGAAATTGTACATACAGAAACGAAAAAAATTCCGAGGAAAATGCGGGAAGTTTGACAAATCAGCTTTTATTTTGCCGTAGTCGCATTATGTATAAAACATATATGATGCTAGCAGCTACTGTCAACGTACTTACTACACGACAAGACAAACATTCGAATGGCTATTTCAGAGCACAGTGGGTAGGTTATGTCTTCGTGTTTAGCTATATGGTAATTCCGCAGAATCCTTAACTTGAACAGAATTATTAATACGGGTACTGTTCAAACAAGGCATTACTATCATATTTAGCATCAATATCCAGTGCCTTGCCGTGTATGTGCGTGCGTGTGTGTGTGTGTGTGTGTGTACGCGCATACGTGTAGGCATGCGTGGGTGTGCGTGCGTGCGTGCGTGCGCGCGTTTGTGTGTGTGAGTGAGATCACCATTTTCTATTGCATACTGGCCTATGCGTGAAGACTAGATACCGTATTTATATCGTTTTGTGTGCTGGTAGTAATTCATAATGTCGGGGCGTGCATAGGCATGTGAGCTAGTGTTATGGGTTACAGTTGTGTTACGCCGAATGGGGGAGTGATTGTGGAGTGGGTATAAGACAGGTTGTCGATAGTAAAAAGGTGGGCAGGTCAGACCTTGTGGGTCTAAAGCGGCATACCCACGTGTAAACAATTAAACACAGTGTCCGACTAAGCCTTGCTCATAGTCATAGAGGAGAGCTATGATCACCGATACCACTCGAGGAAGACATATCCATTACCTAACAACTAGTGGCTCATACACCAACGAGTGTATAGCACAACCTAGCAGATGTATAAGTCTTCACACGAACACAACAAATTGTTCCAGCTCGACCTTAGGCGACTCACGTAACATGACATGTCACGTGTCAACTGTCCTAACCAGCGACGATATAATGTCAGGAATCGCGCATTGACACTTTCGTTACCTCTCTATGTGTCCATACGGATCTATGCGTCGTTCCCAAGAACAATATAGGAGTAGGGGCGCAAACTCACGAGGGTCACCATGTATGGGAGTTATTCCACTACAGCTTCAACATTGCAGCTGAAGGTTAAAATGATCTGTCTTCTCTCTCTCTCTCTCTCTCTCTCTCTCTCTCTCTCTCTCTCTCTCTCTCTCTCTCTCTCTCTCTCTCTCTCTCTCTCTCTCTTGTCTATATCCGTTAGGGTAGTCCACCAAATAACACCAAAGAACATCCCGACCTCAATACAATATAAGGCAGTGTCGACTGTAGCATACACAACTATAACCAAGTCATCACATTCTCCGACTAAGCCTTGCTCATAATCATAGAGGAGAGGTGTAATCACGACACCAGTCGAGGAAGATATGTCTTTTACCTAATAATTAGTGGCTCATACTCAAACGAATGTATACCACATGATAGCAGATGTATAAGTCTACATACGAACAAAACAAAACTGTCTCAATTCGACCTTAGGCGACTCATGTAACATGACATGGCACTCTTGATTTTAAACTCTTCTGAAACTGCACCATCAAACTTGATTAACCCTTCATGCCTGTGTGGAACGATTCCACAATGGACAGAAAAGTTGGTGGGCAGCCAATCTTATTTAGTGCCTTGAACAGACCCTAATGACTGAGCAAATCAAATGTCTATGTGAGGTCGATAAAGGCAATAAACAGTGGTTGATTCTGTTCACGGCATTTTCTTGCATTCGTCGTAATGAAAATATCGTATCAATGTTAGACCGGTTATGTCGGAAGGCGGACTGTGATTCAGGGTAGACTTGATCTCCTAGGACTTTAAGTTTTTGTCAGAACAATTCTGGCAAATACTTTCCCAACAATACACAGAAGTGAGATACCCCTATAGTTGTTGCAGTCGCTCCGATCGCCCTTGTTCTTGTACAGTGTTATGATGATTGAATCTTTGAAATCCTGTGGGACTTGTCCTTCTCGCCAGCATAGCTCTATTAACTGGTGGATCTGTAGAGTGAGTGTGTCTTGACCACTTCTGATAACCTCTATTGGAATCCCATCCTTACCTGGAGCCTTGCCAGATGCAAGTTCATTTATAGCACACTTAACTTCTGTTATGGCAGGAAGTGTGTCCAGGTGGTCAAGAGTTGGCGTTAAGGGCATCATCCGCTAGTTTGGTCTTACTTGAGTACAGCTCTAAATAGTGCTCTACTCATCTATCCATCTGCTGTTTCTTATCAGTGATGATTTCTCCAATCAAGGTTTTCAGTGGTGCACTTCTTTTGATCATTGGACCACAGGCTTACTTTATCCCTTCATACATGCTTCTGATGTTTCCCTTACCATTTGCGTTTTGAATGGGCTCACATAACTTGATCCAATAGTCATTTGCACACTGCCTGGCAGCCGTTTGCACATCCTTCCTAGCTTGCTTCAGCTCACTAAGAGTGTTACGCGTTGTTCTTTCCATGTTTCTTAAGAGAGCTATCTTCTTTTTATCATTCAAGGGCTGCAGTGTCTGGCTGTTTGCCGCAAACCAGTCCTGCTTCTTGTGATCCGCGGTGCCGTAAACCCCTACCTCAGTTTTAGAGAGTTTCCTTATGTTTACCCCACTTTTCACTTACTGTACTATTTTCTGATGAATCACTGAAAGCGTCTTCAAGTTGCTGTTGAAACTGAAAGTACTTTTCAGGATCGTGAGTGTTAATAATATTAATCCTGGGGCTAGATTTATGTTTGGCTGTGTAGATTCTCTTTGGTCTTAGTCTAACCCTTGCAACAACCAAAGAATGATCCGTATCACAGTCAGCACTGTGGTAACTTCAAGTTAATGATGTATGTTTCAGATGTTGTCTCCGTGCGATGATGAATTCCAGCTGATGCCAATGGCCGGATTTTGGATGTTTCCATGTGACCTTATGCAGCTGTTTTAGTACCTGGTGCATTGGTTTTACAGCCTGCGATTCAGATTTTGTCCCAGCCCCAAGCACCTATTGAAGCAGGAAGGCTGTGGCGGATCAGCACCCAACTAGCCGGGGGCTGCCCAGCTTGAGGCGGGCTGTAGATGATCAGTGACAGCTGTAGATGTCTCCCACCGTCAAAGGCAACCCGTGGCGCCCCATGTCTACGCCAGTTGACAAGGACTTGTAACCCGTAAATGTTACCTCTCGCTTTGATTCCGAGACCGGTTAAGACCAGGGATGGAGTTATTGCCTCTCCATAGCACAAAGCCTGGGCTAACATGTAGAGACCATGTGTTGCTAATGCAGCATGGTACCTCTCTCGGCCTGCCTAGTTCATTCAAGAGGAAAGGTAACACCTCTACATCTTGAACAAGACAAGCTGCAGAAGCTTCCGGATCAGCAAAGCAATGCTTTAAATGTCCGCCTGTCGGAGCTTTGATCCTAAACCAGCTGCCAGCCAAGGCTTAGGGCCTGGTCTGCCCTGCTATGACATTTTGTCTTTAGGTTGCATTTCCTCACACCAGGATAAGGCTTGTACCCTCCCAATTGCGCACTTCCGCCCGAAGCCGTTGGCACATTGTCGGGTGTCGGGTTTGATAAGCGCCTCCCAACATTCGGCGCTAACAGAAATCAGGTAGTACCGTCTACGGTAGCTCAGTAATATCTGACGAAGACCTGACTAACGGACGGACGGACGGACAGACGGACAGACAGACAGACAGACAGACAGACAGACAGACAGACAGACAGACAGACAGACAGACAGACAGACAGACAAAGTACTTTCCAAGTATTTGCAATCTGTCAGTCTACCTGTCTGCCTGCCCGCCTGTGTTTCTCTCTGTCTCTATGTAAAACTATATAGTTTTCTGTTTGCCTGTCTTTCATTCAGTTTGTCCGTCTATCTGTCAATCACATCCCTCCCTCCGCCTTTCCGTTCGTCTGTCTACCTCACTTTCTGTGTGTAGTTCTGCCTTCCTGCTTTTCTCTATGTCTGATTATCAGCCTGCCTCTGTGTGTATCTGTCCCCCGTATATCTGTGACAACCATATCTGTCGGTTGTACTGTAGTCCATTCTTGCCGTTAAGCCAAAATTGAGCAGAAGCGTCGAGTCTGGAGCCGCTGTGTCTACACTGCACACTTCCCTGGAGATCATCTATCAAGCTTGGTAGTTCTCCCGCTCTTAAGTCGCTCTACATCCACGGAGCTCCCATAACGGTCGGTGAGAGGAGTCGTCCTACGATCTAGCATTATGAATATGTCAGACATATCATTATTGCAGCATTATTCATTTTTATTTTTATTAGATTATTATTATTATTATTATTATTATTATTATTATTATTATTATTATTATTATTATTATTATTATTATTAATCTTCGTTTTCTTCTCCTTCTTCTCCTCCTCCTCCTTCTTCTTCTTCTTTTCCTCATCCTTCTTCCTCTCCTCCTCCCACTCCTTCTTCTTCTTCTTTTCCTCATCCTTCTTCCTCTCCTCCTCCCACTTCTTCTTCTTCTTCTTCTTCTTCTTCTTCTTCTTCTTCTTCTTCTTCTTCTTCTTCTTCTTCTTCTTCTTCTTCTTCTTCTTCTTCTTCTTCTTCTTCTTCTTCTTCTTCTTCTTCTTCTTCTTCTTCTTCTTCTTCTTCTTTTCTTCGTAGTCTTCTAGTTCCTCTTCTTTATGCCTCTTCATATTCTCTTATATTCAGCTTCTCCTACTCCTTATCCTCCTCTTGCACCTGTTCATTCTCCTCCCCATCCACTTTCCCCCCTTACTCCTTCTTGTTATACTAATTCGCCACCTCCTCCCCCTTCTTCTTCTTTCTACTCCTGTTTTCTCTCCTACACCTATCTACTCCCACTTCTTCTTCTGCTATGAAAAAGAAGAATCATCCCAAACATAAAACCAAGCAAATCTCAGAAACAT
>OY992876.1:308273549-308341049 GCA_963921405.1 Cepaea hortensis | reverse complement strand
TAGTAGTAGTAGTAGTAGTAGTAGTAGTAGTAGTAGTAGTAGTAGTAGTAGTAGTAGTAGTAGTAGTAGTAGTAGTAGTAGTAGTAGTAGTAGTAGTAGTAGTAGTAGTAGTAGTAGTAGTAGTAGTAGTAGTAGTAGTAGTAGTAGTAGTAGTAGTAGTAGTAGTAGTAGTAGTAGTAGTAGTAGTAGTAGTAGTAGTAGTAGTAGTAGTAGTAGTAGTAGTAGTAGTAGTAGTAGTAGTAGTAGTAGTAGTAGTAGTAGTAGTAGTAGTAGTAGTAGTAGTAGTAGTAGTAGTAGTAGTAGTAGTAGTAGTAGTAGTAGTAGTAGTAGTAGTAGTAGTAGTAGTAGTAGTAGTAGTAGTAGTAGTAGTAGTAGTAGTAGTAGTAGTAGTAGTAGTAGTAGTAGTAGTAGTAGTAGTAGTAGTAGTAGTAGTAGTAGTAGTAGTAGTAGTAGTAGTAGTAGTAGTAGTAGTAGTAGTAGTAGTAGTAGTAGTAGTAGTAGTAGTAGTAGTAGTAGTAGTAGTAGTAGTAGTAGTAGTAGTAGTAGTAGTAGTAGTAGTAGTAGTAGTAGTAGTAGTAGTAGTAGTAGTAGTAGTAGTAGTAGTAGTAGTAGTAGTAGTAGTAGTAGTAGTAGTAGTAGTAGTAGTAGTAGTAGTAGTAGTAGTAGTAGTAGTAGTAGTAGTAGTAGTAGTAGTAGTAGTAGTAGTAGTAGTAGTAGTAGTAGTAGTAGTAGTAGTAGTAGTAGTAGTAGTAGTAGTAGTAGTAGTAGTAGTAGTAGTAGTAGTAGTAGTAGTAGTAGTAGTAGTAGTAGTAGTAGTAGTAGTAGTAGTAGTAGTAGTAGTAGTAGTAGTAGTAGTAGTAGTAGTAGTAGTAGTAGTAGTAGTAGTAGTAGTAGTAGTAGTAGTAGTAGTAGTAGTAGTAGTAGTAGTAGTAGTAGTAGTAGTAGTAGTAGTAGTAGTAGTAGTAGTAGTAGTAGTAGTAGTAGTAGTAGTAGTAGTAGTAGTAGTAGTAGTAGTAGTAGTAGTAGTAGTAGTAGTAGTAGTAGTAGTAGTAGTAGTAGTAGTAGTAGTAGTAGTAGTAGTAGTAGTAGTAGTAGTAGTAGTAGTAGTAGTAGTAGTAGTAGTAGTAGTAGTAGTAGTAGTAGTAGTAGTAGTAGTAGTAGTAGTAGTAGTAGTAGTAGTAGTAGTAGTAGTAGTAGTAGTAGTAGTAGTAGTAGTAGTAGTAGTAGTAGTAGTAGTAGTAGTAGTAGTAGTAGTAGTAGTAGTAGTAGTAGTAGTAGTAGTAGTAGTAGTAGTAGTAGTAGTAGTAGTAGTAGTAGTAGTAGTAGTAGTAGTAGTAGTAGTAGTAGTAGTAGTAGTAGTAGTAGTAGTAGTAGTAGTAGTAGTAGTAGTAGTAGTAGTAGTAGTAGTAGTAGTAGTAGTAGTAGTAGTAGTAGTAGTAGTAGTAGTAGTAGTAGTAGTAGTAGTAGTAGTAGTAGTAGTAGTAGTAGTAGTAGTAGTAGTAGTAGTAGTAGTAGTAGTAGTAGTAGTAGTAGTAGTAGTAGTAGTAGTAGTAGTAGTAGTAGTAGTAGTAGTAGTAGTAGTAGTAGTAGGTGTTCAATGCAAGTCCACCAGTGCCAGTAAAGTACTTGGATACCTGTAGAAAAATATTCTCGGTGTGGCTGACCCGGTCGTGAACAGTCTGTCACAGTAGTCACGCCGATTTGAAACTTCCTACTTCACTCATACATTAGCTGGACTGACAGACATGCATCACTTTACCTGACCTTCAATCACCGATGAATGTTTATAGGTGATTTTTTTTTTTAAAGGATAACAGAACTGTGCTCCTCTTTGATGCATGTCAAAAGTGGGGTGATCATCTTTTAAATGTCCTTACAACGACACCGTGTTCGTCTTTACCATAATATCACGTGCTTAACACTCTTGACAATCTTAACAACAAAATTGACAGGTTACAAGACAATGGCATGGTTATTGTAACTTCTATAGCACTTTAAAGGATTTAACGGGAAGCCCACAAGTAACAATAGAAGGAAAAATGTTTAAATACGTTAATAACACAAGCATGTGTGGATTATTCGTTTGAAATCAGCCGAGGGTCAATTGGCAGCGCATCATGTTGCGTTGATTTTCACAATGGTATGGGCGTTGTAATCCCGCATACCGCTTTCGAAACACAGCTGACATGCGATTTGGAAGCAGACCGCCTTGCGTTGGTTTTAAAACAATGATATGAATTCTGGTCGTGAAAACAATGGTAAACTACTGAACGTAAACACGCTAAGAAATCACCGCCAATATACGCTGGGGTTGACTACGACGCCTGTATAGGGTATGCAAATAACTCATTAATGAGTATCGCTCGTTTAGAAAGTCATGGCTAACTTCTGAGCGTAGACTTGCCAAGGAAATCAGTCAACAAATGCTAGGCAGCCAACGTTTAGCAGCAAATACAATGAGTTGAGTTGACTTTGTGTTGAGCTAAGAACCGACATCACTGCACTCAGAAAATTTTCATACGCGTTACGTCCCATCGTTCAACAGACGGCGAGGAATCATACTACTAATCTTTCAATCCGCTATCTGATTGAATGTTCTGCTGGTCTTCCCTCTTAGTTTTGAGATTCCCCCAGAACCCCTGCCGATCCCCCGCAATCTCATTCTTTCCAAATACTGGTTCTCAATGTGATCCCCCTCCTTCTCCACCTGGTTCCACATACGCACGGGACGCAGAGGTGTTTCCAAGGCACTAGGGCTGGGTTCTATACTGGCCAAGACCTATTTACGCGTCCTCGCCGAGCGTCCTGGGCAACAGGTCCCTTTGGGGTCCTGGCTAAAGTCAGTAGAATCGTTGATTCCTCCGAAGTCGGAGAATGTCTGCCTGCACAGCGAGGAACCACCAGTCTGCACACCATTAAGCCAGACATGGGACAACGGATACTCGCGCAAACCTCAGGTCCTTTATGACATCACACTGATGTTGGACAACAGGATGTCTTCATCTGACATACAGGACCTCGCGCTTGAGTTCACAGTCAGCGAACACAAGCAAGCAAGCACAGACGCACGACCACTTCTTCATTGTCCATAGGTAGTCTACCACCAAGCAGTGCAGTCCCTGCCAGCCTATCAGCCTGTTCATTCCCCCGTACTCCCGCATGGCCAGGGCAAAATCTCCATACAATTCTCACAATCTGAAGAGAGGATAGCCATTCCACACGAAACATTCCTTTCTCCACCTTACTACGCATACTCCTTGAGTCCGTAATGAATACAACGTGTATTGCAGTAGTCTCCTCTAACCAACGAATTGACGCTGTTACTGATTCCACCTCCTTTCTCATGCTGGAGGTCGTAGTCTCATATGCCAGACACTCCTTTATAAAGAATCGTTTATTAGCCTTATCAATGAAACCCCAGCCAATACGTTTGTTTCTCACCACTGATCAATCGATGTAGATCACTATGTAAAGACGTGGAAATTACCAAACTTTGAATATTCTGGCTTTATCATCAACAACAATAGGGTACCTTTCACAAGAAGAATGGAGTCATAACAGTACAGTGGTTACAGAGTATTAATTGCTTCAGTGCCAAACCATCTTTAGCAGCTGTCTCCCAGATGTCAAGATGAATTCCAAAAGATTTCAGTGAGATTTTCAGTGTTTAAAGCGTTTCCTCTGGCCGCCTTGGGAGCGCTTACCACAACGCAGCTCGCAGTAAAAAAAAATTGTTTAGGGAGCCTGTGATCTGGCATACGACTTAAATGACCAGCCCAGATAATCTGATTTTTCATTAGTAGAGTGTGGCTACTGGGCATGGATGCTCTTTTTAGAACTTCAGTGTCTGGGATCTTGTCTTGCCATTTAATCTTCAATAGCTTCCTAAGGCAGACTGTGTGGAAGTGGTTTAATTTCCTAGCATGTCGCTGATAAACAGTCCAGGTTTCACAAGCATATAGCAGTGTGGATAATACAATTGCTTTGTAGACTTTCAGCTTTGTTTGCAGGCTTATTCCATTTCTGCCCATACATTCTTGTACAGTCTGCCAAAGGCCGCGCTGGCCTTGAGATTCTTGCATTCACTTCATCATCAATTGTGGCAGCTTGTGACACAGTGCTGCCACGATAGGTGAATTTGTCCTCAACACTTAGTCTATGACCGTTCACCTTGATATTCGACACGGTGTGATTATTCCCTGGAGCTGGCTGGTACATAACTACAGTCTTCTCCAAGTTGATATTGAGCCCAAAGTTGGCACAGGCATATGAGAAAGCTGAAACATTGTGTTGCATGTCTGCCTCTGAGTTAGCATATAGAGCCCAATCATCAGCAAACAGCAGTTCTCTGACGGTGTAGCTGTTAGTTTTGGTTTTGGATTTTAGCCTTCTGAGATTGAACAACTTTCCATACACGCGGTAGTTGAAATATATGATTGTGGATGAAGAATGACTTGCGCGATGAATTGGATTAAAGTGAGGAAGAGTTGACCTCACTCTCTCGCCTGAGTCCATCTAAGTCCAGTGGCAAAACAAGTCAAGACAACTGGAGACAAATACAGGTGCAGTGGATGACCAGGGTGCTCTACGTGCCTTGCCATGCTCATTACGTTCCACAACGCTTTGGATGTAAACGCCGTCTTGCCTGTTGAATAATCAGTCATGTGTGTATGTGTGTGTGTACACACACACACACACACACATATATACATGCACAAAACACATCATATAATGACGGGGAAGACACTGCAGTGATTACATTAAAGCAATAGATCTCCCAAGGCTACTCGTATATAAGAGTATCAACGTCAAGATTCATGCTAGTGAATCCACAGCCGGGGATTCTGAGATAAAAAGAACATTCAAAACAATGTTTTCCCGTATTGAATTTGAATAACGAAGACATAAACAATAGATTGTACGATTTATTGCCTGGCATATTTCGCTGCATCTCGTCAGGTACATACTGCAGAAATCACACAACTTACGTGAATTAACTAGATAAATCCTTCAAGTTGAAATATACACATATTCGCACAGTAATGTCACTTATCTACCACGGTAATTTTAAGCTGACTAACATGTCTTTCTGTTTGCACAATTATGGCTTGCGTAGATTGATCATAATTGCTTCTGCAAACTTTAACAAGCGAGTATTTCGTGTGTTAAACAACACGCGAAAGGCAGTGTCTCTGTCCACCACATGGCCACTTTCGACACATTTTCTCTTCATTGTTCTCAATTTTTTCATCTTTCCTTTCTTCTCATCCCATTCCCATGCCGTAATGTAGCCACTGCAGTGTCTTCCACATGAGTATATGTTGTGTTGTGTGTATGAATTTCTTTGCTGATGAAGGTTAATCACCGCAACGTCCTTTGTTTTCCTTAATTGTGTTCTGTTAAGCCGCATCATTTAGTATTCTTTTTGCATCGTCCTCCTGTCCAAATGGGATGTTACACGCGGCACTGAATCCGTTAAGAGCCTAGGGCACACCACAGTGCCTTGTTCTTGGTGGGATGGATTTCGTGGCTGCATGTGTCAACGTGATTTGGCAGCCAGCCCTAAGCACAACCCTAACTTAGTCGCTTCTTACGACATGCTTGACAGGATGCAGTGCTACTATTCTTGGTCTCCTCGGCTCCCTTGTAGGCCCTGGTAACACACAAGGAGACAAACCACACCTGGAGAAGAAAACAAACGAGCGAATGAACGAACTTTACTTTGAAAGGATCTCAAACTGGGCGCGCAGGCCAATCTTACATTCGGTCCTTCCAATCACTCATCTTTCGTTCAGCAGTTATCTGGTGTTTTTCTTCGCTCACGAATTTTTGCGTGTGGATTGGGTTTCCCTATTACCATTGTCCCTTATGTAGAACCCACTCCGGCTTCTGAGGTAACATCCAGATGTGAATTGTAGACCGTTTCACAACCAATAAACAAGATAACTGGGACTTTGGAGTTAACATATTATAGAAAACTTATCAGACTACCACGGGTCAAGAAGCAAGAAGATCGATTTCATGTCGCCGGGTTTTATCACGTATAGCTGGGTCTTGTTCCACACGACGACCTGCTGAAAGCGTCGCACAAAGCAAAAACTCTGTAGCTCCAGTGATTACCTCCAGCAATCACGGAGAAAATTACACTTGTGAACCCAACGAGGTGGCCTGGAATCGAACCCACAACCATGGGAGCGTGAGATAGACGGCGTAACAACTCCGCCACAGAGACTCCCTCGTGGGCCAAGAAGAAGACACATTTCAAGAGAATGAAAGAAGAAGAGGACACGTTTCAAGAGAATGAAAGAAGAAGAAGACACATTTCAAGCGAACAAAAGAAGAAGACACACTTCAAGCGAACGAAAGAAGAATACACATTTCAAGCTAACGAAAGAAGAAGAACGCCAAGAAAAATAACAAGAGACGGAGGATGAAAAGGAGAAGAAGAAGAGGAGGAGAAGGAATAAAGAAACTGCAGGGGTAGGTAGAAACTGTCCTTTGACTCTACTTCTGTATTTGTTGTGCATAAAATAAAGAACTGAAGCATACAGAATCGACTCTGAGCTTTGATAATTGAACGGCCGCAATTAAATTATTACAACAGACAACATTGCATGTATATGCACATCGCAAGCAAACGAAAGAAGAACATGAACAAGAACCAGAAGAACAAGTAGAACTAGAACAAGAATAAGAACAATAAAAGCAAGAACAACAATTACCAGAAGAACTAGAACAACCAGAAGAAGACAAACAAGAATAAAAAGAGCAAGAAGTACAAGAATAAGGAGAACAAATGAACACGAATGAGAACAATAACACAAAAAGAAGAGCAAAAGAACAAGAAGAAGAATAATAACAAGAACATGAAAAACAAGAAGAACAAGAACATAAAGAACAAGAAGAACAAGAATAAGAATAGCAAAATAACAAGAACAAGAACAAAAACAAGAAGCGCAATAAGAACAATAACAGCTAGAAGAACCAGAACCACAAGAACAAGAACAAAACAAACAAGAAGAACAAAAACAAGAAGAACAAAAGAACTAGAATAAGAATAAAAGCAAGAATAACAAAAGATCAAGAAGGACAAGAATAAGAATAAGAACAAGAAAATAAAAAACAAGAAAAACCAGAACAAGAATAAGAGGATAACGAGGATTAGGAGTAGAAGAGGAAGAGGAGGAGATGAAGGATTAAAGAAACTGCAGGGGTACGGAGAAACTGTCCTTTAACGCTACTTATGTATTTATCTATATATATAAATCAAAGTGTATGTATGTAAATATGTATGTATGTAAATATGTATGTCCTTTATTTTTTCGCTAACGGCCCATCCGATTGAGATGAAATTTTCTACACGCCTTACTTTCATTCCAGAGCTGTCAACTGTCATAGTTTTTTTTCCTTGTTCCTCCTCCTCCCTCCCCCCCCCTCCCAAAATACGTACGTAAATATATGATGATGATGATGAAAGAATCCCCGAACCAAAACGCTAGGGAAAGGAAAGAAAATGACGTGACTACACATTAGCTAAGGGACTTAACTCTAGAAAAAGTTATTTCAAGGGGCATAACTTTTAATAACATTGTTGTATAACTTATAGTCATATTGTTGTATCGTTTTCAATGATTTATAAACTCTTTGTCTATAGTTATGTACCGGCATATGAGTTATAATAAATAATGATACAATCTTTTAGACATTTTCAAATTTTACATAAAAATAATGCATAATGCATAACATTGTAACTCATCTTTCTATACTTAAGAAGTTATCTAAAAGATGTTGAACAATATCATCGCATCTTTAGTGTTTTCCGCCATCATATCGACACGATTCGCTTGACAGCACTTCTCAGCGCTATCAAGCCAAGACGCCTTACACATTTCAAGCAGTCTGATACGGGGGGAAAATGGCACGTCGTAATAGCACAAAGAAACAAGCAGCTTCCAAGATGCATAGTGAGAAAACCGACCAGACTATCAAGAAGACGAACCTGCCTTTGGAGAGTCTGCATGCAAGCTGTAATAAAGTATCTGAACCTACAGTCAATGAAACTACCAATAAGAAGAGCGACGACTACCCACAGACGAACACAAAAACTTGTGAGAGGAAGGAGGACCAAGACACCAGAATCAGAAACACTGATTCAAACACAGTCAGATGGGTGGTCAAGCGGCTAAAAATGGAGCTTACTGATCAACAAATACAGAAGCAGCTGCAGGAAGAAAATCTTCACGTCAACATTTTGAAGGCAGAGCGGATTCTTACCTACTCAGAATTAAATGAGATGCTCCACACCAGGGACTGGGCGAACCCGGGCCGGGTCAGGCAGACAGACAGACAGACAGACAGACAGACAGACAGATAGATAGATAGATAGATAGATAGATAGATAGATAGATAGATAGATAGATAGATAGATAGATAGATAGATAGATAGATAGATAGATAGACAAAAAGACAGGGAGGGAGGGAGGGATAGACGGAGGGATGGGTCTATTAGACAGACAGACAGACAGACAGACAGAGATAGATAGATAGACAAACAGACAGACAGACAGACAGGGAGGGAGGGAGGGAGGGATGGAGAGACGGAGGGAGAGACGGAGGGACGGGTAGGCAGACAGATAGACAGGGAGGGAGGGAGGGATAGACGAGGGAGAGACAGAGGGATGGGTCTATTTGACAGACAGACAGACAGACAGTCAGACAAGCAGACAGACAGACAGACAGATAGTCGGTAACGGGAACGAGAACTTATATGACTCATCTTTTGGTGCTTAATTGAAGAAGTTATCTACCGTAAATTTATTTGTACATGTAATAATTTTTATCTGGCCTTTTATAAGGGCCAAGAAAATATGAATTAAATGAGATTCTCCCCACCTTTTCGCTGCCCAATGGAGCACCGAGAATAAACAAATGCCACGTCATACAGTACGTGGCATAACTACCTAACGGTAGTTTGTGGGCATTCGAGCTCCAGCCTTCGGTGAACTCAGAGCATTTCTGATACTTTCTAACAGGTAATACTCAAATGATTTGACATTAGAGCATGCGAGGGCGTTGGGGACATGTTGCTTACACCTACACACATCGACATTACGGACACAGGCGAGTTCACACTCCGTGGCCTAACAGTCCACCCAATTGTGTAGGTTTGATTTGTAGGCTAAAAGCGTGAATGAGGGTAGCATGTGAAGGACTGAAGTCTGGATCATCCTCTGCATTCCTTAACGTTGTACATTGATCCGTTGACAAATAACATCATTCTGAAACCACACATATATGTCTGTCTGTCTGTCTGTCTGTCTGTTTGTCTGTCTGTCTGTCTGTCTGTCTGTCTGTCTACCTATCCGTCTATTATATATATATATAAGATATATGTAGACAGAGAGTCGGGAACGGGAACTTATATGACTACTTATATGAATTAAATGAGATGCTCCACACCAGGAGCTGAGCAATGCCGGGCCGGGTCAGACAGACAGACAGACAGACAGACAGACAGACAGACAGACAGACAGACAGACAGACAGACAGACAGACAGACAGACAGACAGACAGACAGACAGTCGGTAACGGGAACGGGAACTTATATGACTACTTATATGAATTAAATGAGATGCTCCCCACCAAGGACTGGGCGAAGCCGGGCCGGGTCAGCTAGTTGTCCATAAAAACGAACTGAAGTATACAGAATCGAAACCGACACTTAATAATTGAACTTCCACTAAGCTGTACCAACATGGCCGACAGGCAACGCAAGTATACAAATTCCATATATATTGGTCTAAATATCCCCCCTCCCCTAACCCCACGCCACCCTATATTATCCCTTCGTCGCTTTGCTTAAATATCATTGAAACAGAGCCAATGATACTGGAAATACATGCATAATGATGGTGTTTACCGCCATAATGTATCGTTTCTCTACCCTCAATTGAGAACGTGACGCCGATGTCAAAATATCGATACATTTTCACCCCAGGAGATCAGATGCATTTTATATCCAGGTCGAGTATTGGTATCGACCGTAAACAAAGAAGACGACGATATGTATTGTGTATATTTGTTGTTGCTATTTAAGGTAATCGTGATCGCCATATGTACGATTGAATGACGCATTTACTCTATAGAACTATTCTTGTGTTTTCTGTCCATCATCATTATCATCATCATCATCATCATCATCATCATCATCATCATCATCATCATCATCATCATCATCATCATCATCATCATCATCATCATCATCATCAGCACTTTCTTCCTGTTTTACCGTCAAGCGTCTTGAGTAGGAATAGCTGACGTTCCCGCGCCCGATTGGGGGGGGGGGGGGGGGTGTGGAAGAGGGGGCACTAGATAGTGTCATTACACGTGAGCTGCTGAGTTGAGTTGAGAAAAATACCGCCATCTCAGAACTGTGGACATTCTCATGCGTGCTCCGTCCTTATCTTCAACAGCCAGCGAAGAGTCACAATACTAATGGTACCAGCTGCAGTCTGATTATGTTCTCGGTTGGCCTTTCCTCGGAGTACCGAGTGTCGGGCAGATTCTCCCTGCTTAATTATCATCTCCATGTCGTAATTCCGTATGATTGTACAATGTCTTTGATATCTTCGAGCTATTTTCTTCTCAGGCGCTCTCTTACTCCCGTATCAAATCTTCTTTGGTGTAGCGCTATTGCTGGTAACTGATGGTGTTGCATTCTAACGAGATGACCAAACCAGTTGATGTTCCTTCTTTCAATATATGTGGCACAAGGTGTTGATCCCACTGTCTGATAATATCATTTATAACTCGGTCTCGAATAGATAATCTGGCAGCTCTTCTCAGGCATCTTATTTCTCAGGTGTTGATTTGGCTTAAGTATGATTTTAATCATGTTCAAGTCATTGGTAGCATGAACGTGCTATTTATTATCAGTATTTTTTCGGACATAGGTATATTTGGATGTTTCAGTATGGGTGAAAGTTAATATGTAAGCGCACTTGCTTTTTGACAATCGATTTCGATATTTCTGCCTATTCTACCTTCTCTGTGATCATAATTCCCGCATTTTTAAATTCCTTGCTTCAGGGGTGTGCTATTTAACTGAGTATTTAGTGGACCGGTATACCTGCCTTTACGTCATAATTCTTTTGAAATTGATCTACCGGAAATGAGAATTGGGTGCAGTATGAAAAGGAATTGAGACGAGTCGAGTCAAGGATCGAAATTATAGCACGCGTGGCATCCCCACAACTTCCCCAAACAGCGAATGTTGTTCAAAACATTGTTTTCCCGTAGTGAATTTGAATAACGAAGGCATAAACAATAGATTGCACGATTTATTGCCTGGCAATCAGCAGATTCGCTGCATCGCCATTAATCGGCAGAAGCCAGTCTTGTGCAAACAGAAAGACATGATAGTCAGTTTAAAATTACCGTGGTAGACAATTGCAATTACTGTGTGAAAATGAGTATATTTCAGCTTGAAGGATTTATCTAATCAATTTATTGTGTGATTTCTGCAGTATGTACTTGACGAGATGCAGCGAAATATGCCAGGCAATAAATCATGCAGTCTATTGTTTGCGTCTTCGTTTTTCAAATGCTATTGTTGTTATTTTGTTAGCTCGCTTTAAACTCAAGCGTAGTGCATATACGAGCTACAACTTCTATGTAGTGCACTGCCATGAATTCTACGTGTGGATTAACTTTCTCTATTACCGGTGTCCATCGTCATCAGGCGAATCCACTCCAAACTGCACAGGTGCTTGTAATTTACGCCCACAAGCCAAGGACGAGAAGTCAAGATTTTAGTCCAGGTGACCTTTCCTAAAACTAACGGTATCAGCTGCAGTCTGATTATACAAGTTTATACAGTGGATGCAAACTCATTCCCCAAACAAGACCAACAAATTCAAGCAAACATTTTCACAACGAGAAATGATGGTTACAGTGTTCTGGGAGCCGCAAGGTCATTTTGTTGGCATAATTCATGACACTGAGGACCACAATAACGTTAGAAGTTTATTGTGAAACACTGAAGAAGATTTGTCGGTCAATCCAAAACAAAAGGCGCGAAAGGCTCACAAGTGGCGTCATTATATTGCACGACAACGCGCGGCCCCACACTGCTGCTCGCACAAAGGCTTTACTTTAGCAGTTTAAGTGGGACAATTTTCAACCCCCCCCCCCCCTCCCCCCTTTTACAACATGGACTTGGCACCAAGCAATCATCATCTCTTCGGCAAGATGAAGGTCTGACTGGCTACCCAGCACTTCGACGGCGCCGAGGAGCTCATGGGTGGAGTCTACAACTGGCTAAGTATCCTGGCGGCGCTGTTCCTTGATGAAGGATTACAAAATCTCGTGCCACGGAACGACAAGTGCCTGAAAATAGGTGGTGACTATGTGGAAAAGTAATGCAGTGATGTATGAAACGTTTGTATGTGTTTAGATGTTATTGTCAATTTGTTTAAATTTTTACCAGCTAATAGGCGGTTGATTTTGCAATAGCCCTTGCATGCTCATCTGGGCATTCCTTGGAAAATTGAGAGTCGGCCAGACTCTCCGGTCACTTCCTGCCGCATCTCCAGACAAAGACGGAGTATCTGCCCCTCCTCACTATAAACACGATGACAACGAAATGTAATGCGAAATGTTCGGTCCGCACATATACTAGTTAAGAAAAAGGTCCATGTTGCACTCCTTAACGTGGGCTGGGTATATGGTGCTAGATTCATGTTTTATAGACCAATCGGCACTCGGTGGTTGATGTGGTCAGTATTAGGCTGGTGACCTTTACTTCTCAAGTCATTTCCAGGTACCCGGCTTCGTTGCAACTGGTTTAATCTCATATGGCACTGTCTCTTTTCGCAGTGCGGCCTGCCGAAAGGGTCGAACAAAGCACGAATTCCATAGCTCCAGCGACCTGGAGTCTCCGAGAAAATTGCACTCATGAACAGTGTCACGACATACTGGAGAATGCCGATGCAGATTGATGAAAGGCCCGAAACCGCCGTCGCTAGGCGCCACAACTATTTGATGTGGGGAAATATGTTCAAAATTCAAACACAGTCTGGATTCCTTGAGATTTCCCCGGCATCAAAAGAGACGTCGGCATTCTGTTTACCCGATCGGGAGAATGTAGAGGGGAGTGCCGTCTTGACTGGAATTCCGGCCATGTGAATGACGTCACTCGAGCTGCATTTTCGATTGTTTGAAGTTAACGAAACGTGCGATCAGTGTGTTGGATGAACTACAGATAACGGGAGTGTTTGTTTGTTCCAATTCGAATGGAGAAGGGATTCACAGTGTCCCATGTTGTTTGGAAACAAGGGAAATTTTTTTTAAATGTTGTGAATTGTGAATTCCAACTCGAAACACTAGTATAAGGTAGTTTATTAATTAATAGAGTTTAGGACTTGAACTTAGTGATAGTGCGTTGTGTGAACGTAGTCTAGAAGCCGCTGCTGGCTGATGCATAGCTTAAACGAGGTAGAGTGATATATCATTTCACTCGACAGGGTAAGACCAATGTAATGGGATGATATTCAGTGAGATTTGGGATTGCTGGGGGGATAAAGGAAATGTTAATGGTAGGATATTCCGGTAGGGAGGTCTACTGGGGGAGATGTGCGTTTCCTTTTGGTCCTTCCTTTTCCTTACCACCCAAATGTGACGAACTACTCTGCTTTATGCCAGAGTGTAGTTCTAGATTAACCAGGATAAATATCTGAGTGTGGCCTTTGGCCTACACTCACATATAGTGGGTTCGAATAGGGTTTTTCTCTCACCAAGTGCTTTATTTTCAACAGGTTCCATGGTGTAGAAGAAAGGAAGTATTACTCAGAGTTGTGTACAATGCCAGTCACACTGAGTGAAGTTCTGTAAATGGTGTCGGCAATGGGACACCGTTCCACCTATCATGGCCTCATCAAAGCCCTGAGTGTTTAACATAAAAAAGGCTGGTTGTCAGTGACTGAAGTCCTGAAAAGGCTGATTCATATTAACAGTGATGACTTCTCAGAACAATAACATTATTATATAGAGAAGGCATAATGGTGAGGAAACCTACTCAGTAAACTTGTACAACCAGATTGGCGGAACTTACTCGAACAGACATCATCAGTTTGTTTCTTGGGGAGTTGTGTGAGAGAGGTGCAGAGATTCCTAGGTTCCAGGATCGTTATAGACACATTAGATACATCGAGGGTTCTGAACTTATGGACGTTGGTATACCATATTCAGTAGTGGAGACCAGTCACCCGACTATATAGGATTAACTTCAGGAAGTCAACCATTGTCCGGAGAGATGCTTCATTCGGTGAGATCTGTTCGGAACTTACTATGGTGTGATGTGGTATGGCCGAACATGATGATGACCGATCCTGAGCTCACTGATCTCTTCTCGCATACACCATAGAAAATACTACATATTTCCACACGCAAACAGTGCACACACACACACACACACACGTGACACTTTTCTGTATTAAATGTTTTATTTTATCATTTGTTAAAATACAGTCTTGTGTGGGTATGTTCTGGGGAAGAATGAGAGGGGGCATGATCCAGTGATGATAGAGAGAGAGAGAGAAAGAGGTATCCATAAACTGAGGGAGTGTGGTGGACGGAATCTAGTGGATTCTCCAGGATAATGATAGGGGTTTAAAATATAATGTGGGTGTTGATTCCCCTCACTCCAGGGACGATACTAAAGGTAATCCACGACAAACAGAACGACGTAGACTAACTACCTTCGGGGCGCGAGGCAGGAAGCTTAACCATTTCGCTACGGAGACTCCCGGGCTATAAGAAGTGTTATTGATAAATACCGTCTTCTTCCTCTACCTTCCTTTGCCAATGGGACAAGCCTTTCAACGTCATGTTACGAATAGCTTTCTAGACAAAGCCTCTGTATGGCTTGTAGACAATAAATTGAGCATTGCTTCTACAACTTCGTCATGTTACGAATAGCTGCCTAGACAAAGCTTATGTATGGCTTGTTCACAATAAAGTGACCATTACTTATACAAATTAGTCATGTTACGAATAGATTTCTAGACAAAGCCAATGTGTGGCTTGTTCACAATAAAGTGATCATTGCTTCTCCAACTTAGTCAAGTTACGAATAGCTTTCTAGACAAAGCCTTTGTATGGCTTGTTCACAATAAATTGATCACTGCTTCTACAATCTATTGCCGGCTCTCTAGTGAGGGCTGCCAGCTCTCTAGCAAAGTTGTTACGAACGCAGTTCGTAATCCCGCATACCGCGTTAGAAACACAGCTGCGGGCGATTTGGCAGCAGACCGCCTTGCGTTGGTTTTTAATACAATGCTATGAAGGCCTGTTATTCAGTAAGCACGGCAAACTACTGAACGTAAATTTGCCACGAAATCACAAACAACGAAAAAAAAATACTAAGGTTGACTGCGACGTCCTGTAAAGGATATGCAACTATTTTGTTTAAACAAATTAGTGAGAACAAGATATAAGGAATTGTCTTTTGCACCACCCATCCCTCCCTCATCCCGTATTAACGTAAATCCAAAATAAGTAATCTGGATTTTTCAGGGAGGCTAAGTCGCACAGACAACTTATCACAAACATCAGAAAGAAGCTGTAATACTTATTTTTTGTCCACATTATGAGAAGACAAAAATTGGAACATGTTACAACCGGAAATATTTGTGGAAAGCGAGATAGATGAAGACACAGTGATAAGATTCTTGACAGTCTTGTGTCATGGCACGGAGGTGAGTCAACATATGAAATGATCCATTCCTTCGGAGATGGCAATTTGTGGAGAAGTAATGCTCGCCCATGCAAGTCGACAAGGCAATGGATGATAATGCTGATGATTTACACGTCAATGCGTTTCCATATTGCACTTTCGAGATAGCTTATGCTTGAGTGCTAAGTGACATTTCTGTACAGCACAAGACTGGATCGATCAATCACATCCCTTCTAAAAGTGCTCATAATTTACTTAAAGATCATCGTGAAGATGCCACTGATATTACCGAACAAACATGTGACACTAAAAAACAGACCAGCATAGTTCAATGCAATTTGCCTTCCTTCGTTATGATATTTAGTGTCATGCCTCGAAAATGACAGCAAAAGAAACCACAAACTTAGAAACACTAACATTTCTACGAATAATGCTTATCGTTGCTACGAAGAGTAGGATAATGATCATCAAGTGTCATGCCTAAGACGTGGGCGGTTATGGCTCGCCTTCACACACGGTCACCAAAGTCTCGAATCAAGTCTGTGTTCTTGCCCCGACCATGCCAAGTTGCCAAACCATTCAGGTATGTACCCCTTTGTCCTCCTCTTGCTTTCTTTTAATGAAGCTTGCCAGTTGTCGCCAAATTTTCAAGTCCATTTCACCTCATAAAGTCCAAAAAATCTTGACTGTCTACGTCTAATTTCTCCAAAATATCTCCGTTTTCCATTTGTCTCTTAAAGGACTGTCTCATTAGATAAAACAACGGCTATATTAGGAAATTTACGTTTCTCCTATCTTGGACATGTAATAGCAAATGAAGACAGAAGTGAAACAGAAATCAAGACGAGAATAAAAATGGCCAAATATGCTTTCAACATAATGAAATCAGTATTAATGTCTAGATAGATTATCAACACAATAAAAATGAGAATTATCAAATGTTGTTACACTAAACACTACTATATATCGCTGAAGCCTGGACAATGAACAAACATTTATAAAACCCTGGAGATGTGTATATACAGAAAAATATGTCGTATTTCATGGAAACAGATACAATTAAATACAAAGGTCCTAGAAAAACGGAATGAAAAGAGATGTTATTGAAAATAAATTTAAAAAGAGGCAAGTGAAATATTTCGGCCAAGTTAAAAGATATAACTTATAAAAACCATACTGAAGGGCAAGATTGAAGGCAACAGAGCAAAAGGTAGACAACAATACGATTGGGAAGATAACATCAAGGGATGGACGAACAACATTCTGACAGTATGTACAATCTAGACGAGAGCCAGACAATGTTGCAGATACATTGCAGTAAACTGTCATAGTGGAGACGGCACCTGATTAATTGATTAATTAGAAAAGAAGATGATGTGATCGTCTTTTTCTGTTCTTTATTCCCCATTGGAGCAAACGTCCTCAAGCACCTCACTCTAAGCCGCCCTATCTTTCCTGCAGCTCCATCTTAGCTTTCACATATTCATCACTGACGCTTGTTCTTGCCCATTTGTTCTTTAGGTATCCCTCTGTTTGGTCTTCCCTGTGCTGTAAGTATCGCTCAGTTTCGACTTCTCTGTGCTGAAGGATCCCTCTGTTAGGTCTTTCCTGTGCTGTAGGTATCACTGTTTGATCTTCCCTGTGCTGTAGGTATCACTGTTTGGTCTTCCATGTGCTTTAGGTATCACTGTTTGGTCTTTCCTGTGCCGTAGGTATCACAGTTTGGTCTTTCCTGTGCTGTAGGTATCACTGTTTGGTCTTCCTTGTGCTGTAGGTATCACTGTTTGATCTTCCCTGTGCTGTAGGTATCACTGTTTGGTCTTCCTTGTGCTGTAGGTATCACTGTTTGGTCTTTTCTGTGCTGTAGGTATCACAGTTTGGTCTTTCCTGTGCTGTAGGTATCACTGTTTGGTCTTCCTTGTGCTGTAGGTATCCCTCTGTTTAGTCTTGTATGTGCTGTAGGTGTCCCTCTGTTTGGTCTCCCCTGTGCTGTAGGTATCACTGTTTGGTCTTCCTTGTGCTGTAGGTATCACTGTTTGGTCTTTCCTGTGCTGTAGGTATCACTGTTTGGTCTTCCTTGTGCTGTAGGTATCACTGTTTGGTCTTTTCTGTGCTGTAGGTATCACAGTTTGGTCTTTCCTGTGCTGTAGGTATCACTGTTTGGTCTTCCTTGTGCTGTAGGTATCACAGTTTGGTCTTTCCTGTGCTGTAGGTATAACTGTTTGGTCTTCCTTGTGCTGTAGTTATCCATCTGTTTAGTGTTGTATGTGCTGTAGGTGTCCCTCTGTTTGGTCTTCCCTGTGATGTATGCATCCCAATGTTTGGTCTTCCCTGTGCGTTCCAGAGCAAGGATGTTCTAGTAATACTACTATCAAGTTTACTCTATTGTGTAGGTCACCCCTTATGTTTTAAATCTCGGCACTCGATATTGTGGTAAGCACCACGTCAGTCGGTCGCCTTTACACACCAAGACGTTTCCTGATACCTGTTTTAGGTTGAGTCGACGTGGGAGCCTAAGTCAAGTATAGAATTGAGCCTCGAAATGGATTCTAACCCATGATTTCACGGCCGACAGTCTAGCCACAGCACTACCGTGACTCCCAATCAACAAACCATCCGCCATTGAAGGTAGCTAGTTAGTCGATAGATCATCCTCATTGCACAAAGAACCGCTCAATCCGTGAGGGCTCGGATCCCCTCCTCAATAAATCCCGCAGCGTGTAGCGGCTAACGATACAAGTTTTGTGTTGGTTTATTAATCTTCTTTGGCTTCCTGCGTATGTTCTTGTCTGGCCACACATCGTATAAGTTTCTGCTCTCGCAGTCTGTTGCCCATTGAAATCCACAGGTACAGCCCTATACCCAGTGATGGACTTGCCACTGTGTCAGCTTGAGCGATGACTAGAGGAGTAGTAGTAGGAGACACGCAAACTAAGTATATTTTTAGGACTTTAGTCCTTCGTGGTGACGTCATATTTTACTATACAAAAGTCATGATCCTATGCTCTGACGTCACCAAACTGAGTCCTTTTCCGACCGCCTTTTTTAATTTTGGCGGTTATTTTCTTGAGTCTGGGCGACTACTTCCGGTTGTCGTGATGACTACTTCCGGTCCCCGGGCGGTGGTGGCGGTGGCGGTGGTCACGTGGTGTGATCGAACCCCAGTCATATCGATCCCCCTTCAATGAGGAGATCGAAATCCACTATAACAGAAAAATGATTTATTCCATCTCTCGAGATAACTCGTGGATCCATTTTTTTTTTTTTTTTATACGTTTATTTCATACAAAGCAATGTATATTTACAAGGTGCAATGCGTGTTTCTTTGTTTGTGTATATTACAGAGCGTTGCCGTTTGTTAGTGTTATGTCATATGCGTTAATGAAACAAAAACATACATATACAGTTATGATAATGACGTACGCTTTCAGTCATCCCATTCTAACTTGATTGATGGTAATAGTGATGATAATGGTGATGATAATGATGATGATGATAATGGTGATGGTAATGGTGATGATAATGGTGATGATAATGACGGAGACAACAACGACTATGATGTGGTGATGATTCCTTCCCCTCGTTCATTCCAAAGCCATCATTCTCACACGCTTATAAACCTTCAACACACATCACGCGTTCTCTTCCACACCGACAATATATACATTAAAAGAAATGTTGGTGTCAAGGTCGAAACGGCAAAAGCCGCCCCACGTTTTACACTGCAGGCAGTCTCATGCAAGCTTAGTTTCCTGTAAGTGAATTCAATTTTATTGCTGAATGACAGCCCTCGACTTAATCGCAAGTGCCCAGGGTTTGCTTGTGGTGGGGTGGGTTGAGACCAGGAACGCGGAAATTTGGTTAACCTTTTCACCTTTGGTTAACACATTTTCTTACTTGGCCAAGATTTTTGCGCTTTGGTTAACAAAGTTTCCTACTTTTCATAAGTTCGGGTGAATTGTGGTCAAACTTTTCACATCTGGACAACAAAATCTCCCACTTTTCATAAGTTTGGGTGACAGTTGGCCAAACTTTTCACGTTTGATTAACACATTTTCCTACTTTTCATATGTTTGACTGAGATATTTATAAGTTTGGTTTGAAATTCGGCTAACCTTTTCACATTTGGTTAACGAATTTTCCTACTTTTCATAAGATTGGGTGAGCTTTTTATACGTCTGGTTGAAATGTAGCCAAAATTTTCACCCTCGGGCTAACAAATTTTATTACTTGGCCAAGATTTTTTTTTTTGCCATTTGGTTAACAAAGTTTCCTACTTTTTATGAGTTTGTTTGAACTTTGGCTAACCTTTTCACTTTAGTTAACAAATTTTCCTACTTGTTGATGCTTGTGGTTGAATTTTGTCCAAACTTTTCACCTTTGGTTACCAAATTGTCCTACTTTTCATAAGTTTGGATGAAATTTGGCCAAAATTTTCACCTTTGATTAAAAAATGTTCCTACTTTTCATAAGTTTGACTGCGCTATTTATAAGTTTGGATGAAATGTGACCAATACTTTTCACATTTGGTTAACAAAGTTTCCTACTTTTCATGAGTTTGGGTGAGCTTTTTATAAGTCTAGTTGAAATGTAGCCAAAAAATTTTCCCATTTGGCTAACAAATTTTATTACTTGATTGAGATTTTTGCCCTTCATTCTCGCATCGCATGACAACTACATACACCGTAAGCACTAAATATTCAACAACCAAACCGTAATTATAATCTATATACCTGTTTATTTTACAGTATTTCAGTGCATTTTACAGTGTTTCAGTACATTTTACAAGAATAATAAAAAAACAAAATTCATAATGTCATTACACGAAACGGATGATGTGCTATGAGCTGGTATACATAGTATCATCACAGCATTTTATTTTCACATACAGAGCTATACACAGTGTACGTTGTTTCTGGGTTTCTTCACACCATTGTCTGAGTAGGTTGGTTTTTCCAGCTGGTCTCTTGATTGGTGGGCTGACATCTGAGTATTGTAGACAACAGGACCATCATTCATCTGACTGTCGGGCACATCAACCATCTGGCTATTGGGCTATTCACATAGCTGGTTGCTGGGGTCATCACACATCTGACTGTAGCTGGGTTGATAACTGGTGGTATAGTGTGCGTCTACTTAGTGGCTTCGTTTAGTACCCTGTTTGACTTGAGTACTGTCTTGAGTGTGTTGGACTTGATTGCTTCGGTTGGTGTCTTGTTGCACATCAAACAGCTGGCTATTGGGTTCATCACACATCTGGTTGCTGGGGTCATCACACATCTGACTGTAGCTGGGTTGAAAACTGGCGGTATAGTATGAGTCTACTTGGTGGTTTCGGTTAGTTCCTTGTTTAACTTGAGTATTGACTTGAGTGTTTTGGACTTGATGGCTTCTGGTAGTGCGTTGTTTGAGATGAGCACTGACTTGAATGTTTTGGTTACTGACTTGCTTGTCTCTGTAAGTACCTTGTTTGATTTCGTTACTGGCCTGGTTAATTTGGTTGAGTCTGTCAAAGTCAGCTAGGATCTCGAGATCCATGGCGCTCATCTGTTCATATTCTTGTCGAGTAAGTGTCATACCGGTCTTAGTCGGGAATTTCTGGTCGGCTTCACCGTAAAATCTTCGGATGTGTAACGTCGTCGTTCCTCTGTAGGATGAGACATACACGGCCTTATCACCACCGCCCACTGGTCTAATAGTCTCACAGCTACGAGTCATGTAGACCCAGTTAGCAGGCACAGTCTTAAGGTCTGTAGTCATCTTCTGTTCACAATGCTTGGGTGTTACCAGCCTCGGGTTTATATACTAGTTTTTTTAGCCACGCGTAAAACCGGTTTCACCCAGTTTCTTAGGTCAAGCGGTTCAGATTACGCTGACGTGGCTGTTCGTATGGCGCGACTAAGCGTTCTACTACCCGCTCCTTGACCTGATGTATATTTGAGGTGGGTTGGAGAATGCGGGTCATGGTCGCCACATGACCTCTAGCAATGATGAAATAGATAGCGTAGAGGTCGCCGTGATACTTGCGTTGTAGTCACTGTGAGCTACAGTCTGGGAAGTCAGAATAACATTGCTATACATATACAGTCTCCTCACACCTACTGTAGTTTTCTTCAAATTGAGGACTGGTCAGCTATTTAAGACATGAATGTAAGTATATTACAACCATCTTGTTTTTATGTAGGTGTTTTAATACTCGTCCGGTAGTGTGGATTGATATTTTTAATTTTACTTACCAGTTACCCCATGGGCATTAGACTAGCTCGTCCTCTTTCACTGTTGTTCTTGACTTTTTATGTACTCCATCACTTTGACTCTGTGACTGTCCCCCAGGACTGGGGTCAGAATTTGGTCCAACGCTAGTATACGCCGTTCAAAATTCGCACGTTCTCTACGTACATGGTGCCAGTTACCATTGCGTTCTTCCATGCCAACGATATGAACTGTTAAGAAGTGAGGTTCAGTTGCAAAATTAACCTGTAGAGGAGGGGGAAAAATCACATTGAAACTTATAAGACTTCAGCACCTAGTAGTTCATAGTGAAATAAAGAGTCCCAGATAATAGAATGTACCATTAGACACCGGAACTAATACACCTGTTCTTGGAAACTATGATCATGACCGTTACTATTTATACACACCTTACTCGTTGGGTGTTGTATTTCATCTGCTGCGATAGAGGAGCCATTTCGGAAACCAGCGGTAGGATAGTTTTCATTCCACAAAGTATTGATTTTCTTGAGAAACTCAAAGGCTGGTCCATGACTGGTAGACAGAGCGTCAATATTTTCATCTGAAGAAGAATCATGAAGCATATCAAGTGCTGTCTCAGTCGGGTCTATGACTGTCTGAATACAAGAAGTAGGTTTCCTGCCGAACAACATGTCTAATGACAGAGCTGGGATGAAGAAACAAGAATCACCAGTCTTCAAATCAGGTAACGTAGAAGTTGTGCTACTTTTGTCAACACTGGCATGCTCTGGTGATCTTTGGCAGACATTATTGTGGAAACCAGTGTCTTTATTTCTCTGAGCGTGCACCGATACTAGTCTTTGGGAATGAAACTTTCGTGTTTCTCTTTGACGTTTCTTTTGCTTTTTGGAAGAAGGGTGTCCTCTCTTGAACATTTTCTATGTGTTGACACCACAGATGTCAGATTTAAAATGGTTTGTAAGGTTGACTGGGGATGTAATCTCATCCTCTGTGCGGTTGGGTTCCGTGAATACCTCCGGACGTAATCATTACCTTCACGTCTCAGCTGTACCCTTACACAGGCGATCAATTGTGACGCCATCTTTAATCGGCTTTAGTCACGTGTTTCGATTGTATACCTTAGCCATATGATCGGAACCATCGCCATATTTTGAAGGGCTGTGAGCATTACCCAAGTGTCTCGACTGTATCGTTATGCTGTCAGTACACTCTGAGTCATCGTACAGTTTTACCCAAAGACATGTCTGAACACGTTCACGTACCTTCACTCCGCCGACATAGCCCTGTGATGAATTACCCAGTCGGTCTCCCTCAGATGATGCTGATGATGATGATGATGAGCTGATGATGATGATGAGCTGATGATGATGATGATGATGATGATGATGATGATGATGATGATGATGATGATGATGATGATGATGATGATG
Source organism: Cepaea hortensis (assembly GCA_963921405.1). Taxonomy (NCBI): domain Eukaryota; kingdom Metazoa; phylum Mollusca; class Gastropoda; order Stylommatophora; family Helicidae; genus Cepaea; species Cepaea hortensis. Next base: position 308,317,673 of record OY992876.1, on the reverse strand, counting down.
ATGATGATGATGATTTTTGTTGGTGGTGGTGGGTGATGAAGGTGACACAGACACACACACGGATGTGATGATGGAACACGAGCACCAATCAAAGTTGGGGCTGTCTGCAACGTCCTGTAAATGCATTGCATAAACAATGTTGGGACTGACTGCGACGTCCTGTAATAGATAGACATCTAGCTGGTGATACACCCTCTTCGCACGCACATGACCTGGCTGGTGTTCATTGAAAATGACAATTGGAAACTTGCCCAGTACACATGAAACTCCATAGAATGTTGAGGTTGACTGCGACGTCCTGTAATTGATAGCACACCCGCACGCGCGCGCACACACACAGACACATACACGGATGTGATGATCACCCACGAGCACCAATCAATGTTGAGGCTGTCTGCAACGTCGTGTAAATGCATTGCATAAACAATGTTGGGACTGACAGCGACGTCCTGTTATAGATAGACATCTAGCTGGTGATACACCCTCTTCACGCGCACATGACCTGGCTGGTGTTCATTGAAAATGACAATTGCAAACTTTCCCAGCACACATGAAACTCCATAGAATGTTGAGGTTGACTGCGACGTCCTGTAATTGATAGCACACCCGCGCGCGCGCACATACACTTGGCAGTACACCCACGCACGCACACACACGCCTACATGCGCACACACACACACGGCTTTCATGATGGTACAAGGGCAACCAGACAATACTGGGGTTGACTGCGACGTCCTGTAATTGATAACACACACAAACACACACACATGCATGTGACATGACTACTGTTCGTTCAATAAGACAGCAGTAATCTTACCCACCAAACACAACACTCCACAGAATGTTGGGACTGACTGCGATGTCGTGTAATTGCTAGCACACCCACGCACGCACACACGCATGTACACACACACACACACGGACACATATCCCGCGTGACCAAGTCATCAAGGCAAGTATACATGCCTTACCCACTGGGACAAGCAAATATTCCCTTCAATCCCGGTTGTCTTCTGCTCTCTATCTGTGATAAGCATTGAAGTCCGTTGACGTTAATTGACAATTCCGTAGGCGTTCTGGTTGACTGGTATCGGGTAATCTCGTACGACCGTCGCTGGCCATTGTATTTTTCTCGCGGGGCGTGCTCGGTGAAGCGTTACTGGTTGCTTGTGCGCGGAGGTACGAGGTCATTCAAGGGGAAGTTAGTGTGTAAAAGGGGGAAGCAATTCTGATTGAGTCAAGGGACCAGGTTTGTCTGCCTTGGCATACTTTTATAATTAAGGGGTATAACTGCGGTGTTTAATAATATTACATATTTTTATGATTATCTCGTGAAGTTATGGTTTAAATTAATGGACACTCATAATTTTTTTATTGACGTAACTATTCTCTACTAAACATACAAGAAACTTTTGATGTTTAATTAAGTTTTAGGGTTAATTTTTAGTATTATTCTATGGATGGTTAGTATATTTCTAAACCAGATTTTCACCAAGCGCTTAATGTTGATACATGGGGTACTACGGAAACATGCCGAAGCGTACAAAAGTTTATTGATCATCCAACTATGGATCCTCGAGTTATCTCGAGAGATGAAATAAATCAATTTTTCTGTCATATTGGATTTCGATCTCCTCATCGAAGGGGGATCGATATGACTGGGGTTCGATCACACCACGTGACCACCGCCACCGCCACCACCGCCCGGGGACCGGAAGTAGTTATCACGACAACCGGAAGTAGTCACCCAGACCCAAGAAAATAACCGCTAAAATTCAAAAAAGGCGGTCGGAAAAGGACTCAGTTTGGTGACGTCAGAGCATAGGATCATGACTTTTGTATAGTAAAATATGACGTCACCACGAAGGACTAAAGTCCTAAAAAATATACTTAGTTTGCGTGTCTCCTACTACTTAGAGGGACTTGTCAGACCTGAATGAAGTGGCTCTCTTTAAATATTAAACAGTAAGTTTAACATGTTAATGTCATTTTAGAAGCGTTGTCTCCTAGCAACCAAAATTTGTAGATCCACTCCGCAATTAACTACATCCTTCTTGTGGAAATGTATTCACACACCCTCAGAGTTGAGTTGAGTTGAGATTAAGCTGAGTTGAGTTGAGATGAACTGAGTTGAGTTGAGAAAAACTCCGACATCACATAACTCGGGACATTACCATACGTGCCCGGCTCTCATCTTCAACAGCCAAGCGAAGAGACCCAATACTAACGGTACCAGCTACAGTTTGATTATGTGTCCGATTGGCCTGTCCACGAAGAACTGAGTGTCGGCTAGATCCCCTGGTCACTCTCTGCAGCACCATTCTCTCCAGGTCATGATGATCTATTTGTTATTCCATACTGTACACACGACCCTAAAGGGCTCTGACCTCATCTGCCTTATCATGCACCAATACCCCACCCAGAGGTGCACATCTAACCAATTTGTCCGCCTGCTCATTTATCAACACACCAACTCGCCCTGGGAAAATATCCAACAAATGCTCCCATTCTTAGATTTAATTGAAGCATGCCACTCTGCCCGAAGGAAACCTGTCTTCAAACTGCTCAGCGCGTTCAGCGAGTCCGTTACAAACACACCATATAGTTTACCCTCCAGCCAGCGGAACGCCGCAGTGACTGCATCCACCTGCATTCTCACATAAGATGTTGTGGTATCATATGCCAGACTCTCCAGCACTAAACACTGTCCGTTAACCTTCGCTATGACCCCCAGGCACTTCTTGTGCCTCTTAGCACACCTGAACTATCACCAGATGCCCTGCCAGGGGCCGTATGTATCTTACCCATAAATAACCACTGAACCTCATAACAAGACGATTTACACACGTCAAAATAATCTTAAATACACATCCCCACATATGTAATTAAATCTTCCCAATATGAGTGCTCCATTTCTACGCATGGCAATTATTCAAATAATAGACGCGCGCAATGACCCAAAGGTCAGCTCTGATATCACGTGAGTATAACTACTATCATTATCATCTTCGGAAACACATCTTCAACATTTCGATATCGAAGTCGGTAAAAAGCCAGGAATATTGTACGGAGCGTTTTCATACATTTATAGCAATATCGTTTTAGAATTATGGTGATTTACCGTGCATCGTGTTAGTACGATTATGATACACTTTATTCATTGTTATTTGCATTTAACCATGGAGTTGTAAAATTGTATCGCACCAGAACGTTTCTTTGTAGATGTTTGTTTACACTTTTATTAGGGTAAGCTGTGGGTGTACCAGGTGATATATTTGTATTACAATATTTAGCCGTTTGTTTGTGGGTTTGTGTGTCTGAATGTGACCGTGTCACAGAGAGGTGTCGTGTTTGGGTAAGTTTAATTGTTTTCATATTTACAGTAGCAATCATGGTCACACACACACACACACACACACACATACACACACACACACACATTTTAATTATTTTATATGCATGTATGTATGTCTACATGAATGGATTAGGTAGGCAGGTAGATAACTAGATAGGTAGGGCGGTAGGTAGACACATAGGTAAGTGAGCAGGCAGGCAGGCATGTATGTATGTAGGTAGGTAGGTAGTTAGGTAGGTAGACAGGTAATTAGGTAGGCAGGCATGTACGTAGGTAGTTAGGTATGTGGGTACGTAATTAGGCAGGCAGGCAGGCAGGCAGGGAGGCAGGTAGGTAGGTAGGTATGTAGGTAGGTAGCTAGGTAGGCAGGCAGGCAGGCAGGCAGGCAGGCAGGTAGGTAGGTAGGTAGGCAGGCAGGCAGGCAGGCAGACAAGCAGACAAGCAGACAAGCAGGTAGGCAGGCAGGTAGGTAGGTAGGTAGGTAGGTAGGTAGGTACGACGGTATGTAGATAGGCAGGCAGGTAGGTAGGTATGTAGGTACGAAGATAAGTAGGTAGGCAGGTAGGTAGGTAGGTAGCTAGGTAGGCAGGCAGACAGGCAGGTAGGTAGGTAGGTATGTAGGTAGGTAGGTACGTAGGTAGGTCGGTATGAAGGCAGGTTGATAAGTAGGTAGGAAGGTAGGTAGGTAGGTAGGTAAGAATGTATGTATATAGGCAGGCAGATAGGTAGGTAGGTACGAAGGTAAGTAGGTAGACAGGTAGGTAGCTAGGTAGGCAGGCAGGCAGGCAGGCAGGTAGATAGTTAGGTAAGTAGGTAAGTAGGTAGGTCGGTATGAAGGTAGGTAAGAAGACAAGTATGAAGGTAGGTAGGCAGGTATGAAGGTAGGTAGGTAGGCAGGCAGGTATATTCCCATAGTAAAGTACAGGACCCTTCTACACGTCATAGACACAATGGTCACATGATGCTAGACCCATCTATGTATAGACCAGTCGGCGCTCAGTGGGTTATTTTGTTTCTAATTCACCGATCGCCAGGCTACACAAGGGGCAACGAAGCAGAAGATCCACTTGCAAAGTAAGTTTAGTAAAGTCAACAAAGTCCACCCGGTCCACGCCTTAAATCGAACCTGTTAAGCTGGAGTTCGAGGGAAGGACAACGTCATTAACCCACTAACTCACTCACCCATTAACCCACCCACCCATTAACCCGTTATCCACTAACTCACTAAACTACAAATCCACTCACACACTCACCCACTAACCCACTCAACCACTAACCCATTCACCCACTCAATCACTAACCCACTCCAACCCTTATAACGATAAAAGGCGAGAAGTTAACTGATTAAGTGCCAAGGGATAATTAATCATTTTAAGCGACTTCCCTTATCTACCATAGAATTACATATCGCAGAAATGTTGTCATTGTGTTATAATACAACATGTCTGCTGCAATATTAACAACTTTTAAGTTATAGCTGTGACACGCTCATATTTCCTATTTTCCGCCATCCATTTATGTTTAGTCCAAACCTACTTTTTGTGGGGTCCAAACCTACTTTTTGTGTATTCCAAACCTACTTTTTGTGTGATTCAAACCTACTTGTTATGTGGTCCAAATCTACTTTTTGTGTGGTCCAAACCTACTTTTTATGTGGTCCAAACCTACTTTTTGTGTGGTCCAAACTTTCTTTTTGTGTGGTCCAAACTTTCTTTTTGTGTGGTCCAAACCTACTTTTTGTGTGGTACAATCTTACTTTTTGTGTGGTACAATCCTACTTTTTGTGTGGTACAATCCTACTTTTTGTGTGGTACAATCCTACTTTTTGTGTGGCCCAAACCTACTTTTTGTGTGGTCCAAACTTTCTTTTTGTGTGGTCCAAACTTTCTTTTTGTGTGGTCCAAACTTTCTTTTTGTGTGGTCCAAACTTTCTTTTTGTGTGGTCCAAACTTTCTTTTTGTGTGGTCCAAACCTACTTTTTGTGTGGTCCAAACCTACTTTTTGTGTGGTCCAAACCTACTTTTTGTGTGGTACAATCCTACTTTTTGTGTGGTACAATCCTACTTTTTGTGTGGTACAGTCCTACTTTTTGTGTGGTACAATCCTACTTTTTGTGTGGTACAATCCTACTTTTTGTGTGGTACAATCTTACTTTTTGTGTGGTACAATCCTACTTTTTGTGTGGTCCAAACCTACTTTTTGTGTGGTCCAAACTTTCTTTTTGTGTGGTCCAAACTTTCTTTTTGTGTGATCCAAACTTTCTTTTTGTGTGGTCCAAACTTTCTTTTTGTGTGGTCCAAACTTTCTTTTTGTGTGGTCCAAACCTACTTTTTGTGTGGTACAATCCTACTTTTTGTGTGGTACAATCCTACTTTTTGTGTGGTACAATCCTACTTTTTGTGTGGTACAATCCTACTTTTTGTGTGGTACAATCCTACTTTTTGTGTGGTACAATCCTACTTTTTGTGTGGTACAATCCTACTTTTTGTGTGGTACAATCCTACTTTTTGTGTGGTACAATCCTACTTTTTGTGTGGTCCAAACTTTCTTTTTGTGTGGTCCAAACTTTCTTTTTGTGTGGTCCAAACTTTCTTTTTGTGTGGTCCAAACTTTCTTTTTGTGTGGTCCAAACCTACTTTTTGTTGGGCACTGTATCTGTAATTGCTATTTATGCCAATAACTGATCTACTCATCTCATCTCGTATTATCGTACCCTTTCTTCTTATCTCACGATTTCATCTTATCTCATGGTATCATCTCATCGCATCTCATCCCATCAACTCATCTCATCTTGTCTCATCCTATCATGCTCCCCAGTACCTTGTGGTGTCAAGTGAAAAATAAACAGTGGGAATGCCCATTTATGGACTTCATGTATCGAGATTCCATACATGGACTTATGGACTCTGCTATTCCCTCTGTCCATCATTTACAATAATTTACATGGTCGGCATCTTCATTTGGTTCTGTTTGATCTGTACATCAGTGCGTATTGTGGTGTACTATTAGTTGGTAGCCTAGTTATATGGCCGAACTATATCACTTGCTGTTTTCTAATGAAATCTAGTGCTGCTATAACCCTCACTTTAGTCCTTATTTCATTATTTCTAATCATACCCGATCTACAATGACTTCAATTGTCTATGATGACTTATAATGGTGTTTACACGTCTTTCCAATTTACTTTTTATGTGTGCTAATCAATACCTCCAGGTTTATTAATTTTATATTTGTAATACCTCAGGTGATCTCTGTTTGCAGATGACTGTATGCGGCCCGGGAAATGTCATAAGATGAGTGGCTCAAAGGTTTCAATCTTTGCCCTACTTGACTCCGTTCGGTTGCCATCTTGGCAATATTTGGCTCTATTGCTGTCCTATATTTGCGTGTTCAGCTCTAGGTGTTTCGTTGTCAATCAAAGGTTAAGAAGAGGGAGAGAGGGAGGGGGAGAGGGGGGGGGGGGGAGAGGGGACAAGTTTAGTCTTGAAAAGATGCATGGAGAGATCGGGATATATGCAAGCATGCATTGCAAGAAACGGAGACATGTAGGAAGAGAAATGGAGAGAAGTAAAGAGGCATGGAGAGAATATGGACTATATTTAGACAAGCGTGGAGAGATATGGAGGGAGAAATAGAGAGAAGTGAATAGACATGAGGAGAACAGGGGATATATTTAGACAGGCGTGGAGAGAATGGAGATCTTCTGAGACAGACAGCGAGAGAGATACACAGTGAAAAGGAAAGACATTTAGACATCCACTGAGAGAAATAGAGAGACATTAGACAGACATTATGAGAAACGGAGTGACATAAATACGGACGTAAGGAGACACAATATAACTGCAGAGGCATGTAGATAAATGGAAAACCATGTAGATAACTGAGGATACATATAGATACACGGAGTGTCATGTAGATAAATGGAAAACCATGTAGATAACTGAGGATACATATAGATACACGGAGTGTCATGTAGATAAATGGAAAACCATGTAGATAACTGAGGATACATATAGATACACGGAGTGTCATGTAGATAAATGGAAAACCATGTAGATAACTGAGGATACATATAGATACACGGAGTGTCATGTAGATAAATGGAGACAGGTAAATAAATTAAGAAACAGGAAGCTAAGAGGGGAAGCAAAGATAACTGGAAGGACATGATAAATGCATAAGCGGATAGATAACTGGAGAAATATTTAGATAAATATAGAGACACGGAGAAAGCCGTGAAGAGACATAGAGAAGCAAAGAGACTCCGAAAGAGACATGGGTATAATATATATATATATATATATATATATATATATATATATATATATATATATATATATATATATATATATATATTAAAATATATATATATATATATATATATATATATATATATATATATATATATATATATATATATATATATATATATATATATATATATATATATATATTTTAGTTTTTTTTTGTTTTTTTGGCATATCCTTTACAGGACATCGCTGTCAACACCAACATCTTTCAGCTGTATGTTGATTTCTTGGCAAGATTATGCTCAGTAGTTTGCCATTGCTTTCTGAGCGGCCGGCTCACATACCCCGTAAGTTACCGTTGCGATTCGAACCACTGCTGACTCTCACCGTCATCACGTTACCCACGAGAGTATACGAGATTACGGAGACAAGTCATAACCTCTAAGCCACGAAGCCGGTATATATATATATATATATATATATATATATATATATATATATATATATATATATATATATATATATATATATATATATATTCTTCTTTGCGTTCATCCGGAGTGTTTCTTTTTTCAGATGTGATTGCGGTGTGTCTGTTATGCGCCCTTGGGCCGAAACCCGTAGGCCAACACATCCGACTATAGCGTGCTTTTTTGACCAGGTAGCATTCCTGGGAGACTCTCACTTTTGTGGTGCCATCTACAACCCATCTGGGCAAGTTGGAACGGTCGAAAACAACGGTCATCCCTCAAAGGAAGGCAGGGACAGTCCATAGCATTTTCCGCCATCCAAGGTTGCTTCCATAGTTGCAGGGCTGACACATAGCGCCATGGTACTGGGCTCACCGAGGGAATCGTCACGTCCTGCTCATGGCTGCTTTAAATCCTCACTTCAATATATTGGTCATTTCGTTTGCCCCGGACCATTCCCGCACAAACCAGACAGGTTTGCAGATGGTATCCACTCAGCGAGTTTTCGGACATGTGCTTGTCGTTGCGCCCGTCAGAGCTGTTCCAGGCACGACAGACATTCGGAAAACTACCTAGTCAGAGCTGTTCCGAACAAGAGCGGCATTCGGAAACTAGGTAGTCAGAGCTGTTCCTAGCACGAGAGACATTCGGACGAGACATTTCACTCGGACGTAATTGCGTAGTGTCAATTTTTAGTTTGCCACCCGTAGGACGACACTTCCGACTTCCGGCGGGCATTTTTTAATGAGGTTAGCCTTCCTCTGGTTTGGAGGCACGTTAGACTGTTGTGATGTCGCCCACATCTCAGCTGGTCAAGATAGAACGATCAACGACATCGCGGTTTGCCCTCAAGGGAAGGCAGGGGCAGACCATGGGCATTCCCTCGCTATCCAAGGAGGCTTCCATAATTGCAGAGCCGGCACATATTGCTCTGAGACTGGGCTCACCCGAGGAGTTGCCACGTCCTGCTCATGGCTGCTTTAGTTCCTCAATTCCATGTGTTGGGAATCTCGCTTGCCACTGGTCGCTCAAGCACACACCAGGAGCGGTCAGACTGCGGGCGACATCCACTCGGTAAGTTTTTTCTTTTGACTTCAGACCACGCAATAGGTTCGTTCGCCATGCGTTTCAATTCGCGTCATTGAGACGTTCTTCCACTTTTGTCTACACTCTATGAGTTAGATACAGACAGTTGTCGTAACCGTTTCCTTCGACTGGGGCACTTTTCTGACTTTTTGTACTCGCTCACGAGGTAGGCTACATGTGCTGCCGGCTTAGCACCTTACCTTCGTGCAGCAGTGAACGAGAAACGGCCAGGCCCTCTCATCCGGGAATCCCTCATATCCCCCAGCTGAGAGCCTTCGAACATGTATCATACCTGAGCATGTAGCTTGCTCTGTATCTCGCATCTATTTTTCGGTAGGTGGGTATCGGCCCGACTATCAGATCCGAGGGTTTGAGGCTTAGAGGCGTTCAGCCACAGCCCTCGACAGGGAGCCTTAGAGTTTTGTCCGGACCAAGGTCTTCTGCCTATCGTGTACCTGATTTAGTCTATTGACTGCTATCCTCAGCCTACCCGCAGAGCAGCAGGTTGTGTCTCTCTTAGTCTGGCCCCTAATCCATAAGCTGTCCGATATGTAGTTTTCATCCATCGGCAAGCAGATAGGGGTCAATGGGACACGCAAGCTCCCCCACCACGGCAAGGTGGAGACACATCGGGGGATATATATATATATATAGACATGGCGTGTACACGTAGAGAAATAGGGAAAGATATAGAGAGACAATATAAGATGTGAACAGATATATTGACAGAAAGGGACACAGAAATAACAGAAATATACATAGACATAGAGAGGGGGACATGAAGAGATCCATGAAGAGATACACATAGAGACAGGGACATCGAAAGAGACTGGCCCAACGACATAGACAATGACATGAAGAGGCAACCAAAGAGAAACATAGAAATGACACGCATAGAGACACGCTGCAAGTCAAGGAGAGACATAGAGAAAAATATGAATGTGTGCACGGAGAGAAACATAGATGTGTACACAGACAGACACACGAATGTATGCATGGAATGAAACATTGATGCGTACAAGGTCATAAACAAAGATGTGTACACTGAGAGAAACATAGATGTGTACACAGAGAAAAACATAGATGTGTACACAGAGAGAAACATAGATGTGTACACAGAGAAAAACATAGATGTGTACACAGTGTCGCTAGTCGTCCCTGGGGGGGGGGGGGGAAGTGGAACCAACAAGCACACCTGTTAATTATCATTGTCTAGGTTTTCTTTTGCTGGTGGACCTTTGTCTACATACCCCCCTTTTATTTTTAAAGTCTTTTAATCACTAACTCTCTCTCTCTCTCTCTCTCTCTCTCTCTCTCTCTCTCTCTCTCTCTCTCTCTCTCTCTCTCTCTCTCTCTCTCTCTCTCTCTCTCTCTCTCTGTAACAGACACTACCCCCCCTTTCACGTTCCTTCAGCACATACCGCCACTAACACATGTTTCGAACAAAATGATAAAACATTTATTGCAGAAAAGTCTCAGTTGAGTGTGCCATGTAGGTGTGAGAATAGGTGTGATGTGATCTATCTTAAATGGGTGTCATAATCTAGTATCGGATCAGCATCAGAGTTTGACATCACCATACAGCCGTTCAACGTAACCATTCACATAACAGGAAATATCTCACCAAGGGCTGCGTCTTTCTCTGACTGCTGATGATTTTTCTTCCCACTCTGTTCTGGAAACTCGTAAATAATATAGTATCCACGGATTATGTTTGTAAGTTTTTTTATTCCGTCACATCACAGGTGTAAATCCGTTCAATGGAAAGGTATTATCGTTCACTGAATATCCAATCATCAATTTTTTCTTCACTTACTTAGGGTCATTTAGTATTTCACACCCGATATAACGGTCAGTAATATATTCCAGGTATTAAAGAAGATAAACACCGATTTTAGCATATATAGTCTTTCCACTGCAGTTTATCACTTCATTGATCATCTCACTTAGAGTGATGCATTTTGTTTCGTTGTTCATTTTTTTATTCACAATAAACTGACATTCGTGTTGAACGTGGTTCATCGATTCATATCATTGATTACTTCATCCTATTCTGACCAATTACTTCTGTTCAGATTGGTAACCACTTTCCATGTCAAGTTCAGGGAACCTGTTGAGTAAAACAACAGCTTGTGAAAGCAACGCAACTCCGACCTATGATATGTGAATGTAGGTACTTTAGCTATATTCAGAAAATAACCTCTAGTGATCCTACTAGAACTATATTCTTATATAAGACAGAATGGTCCTTACTTTACCCTATACAAGATGAAAGAAAACCACGCTAAAGCAAAACACATAAATCCTAGTATAGACTTATCCTTCTGACTGTACAGACTTTACTCTACACAACTAAAATCACTCTTCAGCCGAATGCTGTCTACTCTTATTACTACGTTTACACACAAAAGTATACTTTGTTATATTTCTAAGCTATATCTTAATAATCACCTTATTGAATTATATTTCCTGCCTAGACTGATATCCTTTTAATTCCCATGAAGGGACAGGGTTGGTTATTTTTACACAACCTAAACTCTGTGATATTCTTATTATATACGGCACTGAAACACATTTCCACTCCAACCGATGTTAAGTCCAACTCTCCACTGAGTTTAACTTTCTCTGTTCACATATAAATTTCCTGTCCGATGTCACTGGGTTTTTCCCGTCCCCCTCAATCATCCCTGCTCCTATTCCGTCCTTTGATGCGTCTACGTCAACATGCTAACAATAGTCTTTGATAAAGACGATCTCCCGTTATCGTCGCTTTTCGGTTGCCCAAAGGATTTGGTTTTTAGTATTTCAAAGATATCCACTGTTTGATTGTGTTCCGAACTTCTCGACGATAAACGATCCCCGGTGATTCTCCGTAGAATCCGATACGGACTTTTCTTTGATCTTTCCCGGTAGACAATTTGTCCGTTGGCTTCGCTTCCTTGTCCCCGACGTACGGCCAGTATTTGAAGTTACGATCACCGTCTGGTTTAAGATTTCAGGACCGTCACATCTTTCCCCAAATGTTTCGGTCGTTTTCTATATCGGGATCGTCGCCTGCCAGCCATATCATGACACACAGAGAGAAACATAGTTGTGTACAGTGAGAGAAACATAGATGTGTACACTGAGAGAAACACAGATGTATACACGGAGGGAAACATAGATGTGAACACGGAGAGAAACAGAAGTGTAGACAGAGAGAAATATAGATGTATACACTGAGATAAACATAGATTTGCACACGGAGAGATACATTGGTGAATACAATGAGAGAAACAGAAGTGTAGACCGAGAGAAATATAGATGTATACACGGAGATAAATATAGATGTGTACACGGAGAGAAACATAGATGTATACACAGAGAGAAACATAGATGTGTACACAGAGAGAAACATAGATGTATACATAGAGAGAAACATAGATGTATATACACAGAGAAACAGATGTGTACACGGAGAGAAATATAGATGTATACACAGAGAGAAACATTGATGTGTAAGTAGTAAAGTGGGGCACACGTCCACGTACTTTTACACTCAAGATGGCGGCTGATATGTTTTGAAGGTTTTTTGCCGAGTGGGGTAAAAATTTTTGGTAAAATCCCGGGTGAAATGTGGCGGGTAAGTTTCTGTGAAAGTAATTAAGGTAGTGGAAATAGAAAGAGGGGCGGGAGTACGGATGAGGGGTTTGAAGGGGTGGTTGAAGCGGTGTATATATTTTGGTTGGACGTGGTTACGTAGGAACGGGGTATATGAATTTTTTTCATGGGTGGGACTTTGTTCGTCTCTGGAACGGGGTGTATATTTTGGCTGGTGGGTTGTTTCTGTAAAAGTAATTAAGGTATGAAGTGGTGGGGAAAGTTATATATTTTGGTTACAAAGGAACGGAGTATATGATCTGTTAGTATGAGTGGTGAGATGTAGTGAAAGATAAACTGCCAAGGGCGGGGGTGTGACGGATCGTCTTTATACTCGACGAAGCATGGGTAGAGGTGTAGATGGTTACTATCATCTGAACAAAAGTAAAGAGGGTCGTAGGAGTCTGACGTGGATGGGGTGATGTCATCTGTCTGTGGGGTAGCAGAACACTGAAGAGGACTATCATTGGTTGTTAATATGCCTTACATCCCCCAGATGGGGCCCCATGGTGGGAAAACATCGTGGTGGTAAGAGGGTGTAGAGACTGTCGGTATCAACTGAACAAAAGTAAAGAGGGTGTGATAGTAGTGTCGTAGTGAAATTAAAGGGTGGTATGTTCATACTAGCTTCTTCACCGATTAGAAATCTTATAAAATTGTAATGGATATGGTGTCATTTGGTGGTAAGGGGTGGGTACCAGGTATTAGTGGTCGATATAGGGGTGGTCATAAATGTAATGGTTATTGATAAGAGGTGGTATGTTCGCAGTTACACACTGGTCAACCAGTGGTCAAGCAGTGGTCAAGTAATGGTCAAGTAGTCAAGTAAAGAAATTTTAGGGAAAAGTGGTTGTAATGATATGGTGATGCTTAAATGATGGTAAATTAGTGGTCAAGCAGTGGTCAAGTAGTGGTCAAGTGGTCGAGTGACAACTTAAATTGTAGAGGACGATGTGCCTAAGATTATAGTAGTAGTTAAAGTGATCGATGACGTGGTCAAGTAGTGGTCAAATAGTGGTCAAGTAATCGACAAGTAGTCAAGTGAGGACATTTTAGGGAAAAGTACGTATAGTGCAATGGTGGTGGGTAAAGTGACGAGAAATCACTAGTACTGATAATAGTACTACCAATATTAGCGACAAGAATATTAGCTGGTGCGTTGTTAGAGATACAAGTCTCTTTTTTGTGGGGTGTGTAAAAATCATACAAATACACATACAGATACAAAAGTACAGACAACCCATACCATTATTACTGTCACATCAACAGATATACACATGTGCAGAGACATCACAAAGACATCAACCATACAAGTATACATACAGATACCACAAAGACATACACCATACAAGTATACACATAACAAATTCATAAACAAAAAGACACGTACACACATAAGCACACACATCACAAAGACAACAACCATACACACATAAGCACACCCATCGCAAATACATAAACAAAAAGACAAGTATACATACAGACAAACACAACTACCGACACACTCGTACCATTACTACTGGTACCACAACCACTACAGACACACTCACCCATCGCAAATACATAAACAAAACGTGTCCCCACAAGAATATCACAAACCACATACCCCTTTTTGGTAACGAACGCGTATGTCCGAGAAGCCCCTACGTCATCAGTGCCATATGCAAGCGTCATTAAGTGGTATCGTGAATCATCGGTTTGTAGGGAAGCAGGCGGGCGGGCGTGAGAATAGCCTGTCTACAAAAACTGCCATGTCAGCTATGTAGGGTCGTGTGCAGAACCAGTGTATAAAATAGACGGCGTCTCCTCACTCGCTCTATACCAGTTCGTGGTACACCAGTTCACGTGGTGACTTGGGTAGCTACAGTGTTATTTTCGAACCAGGCTGGTGTGAGCATTGTTCGTGTCGTCGGGCAGATATTGTTCACGTACTGACTTGGCTAGCTACAGCAGTGAAACAGGTTGGTGTGAGCCTTATTCGTGTCGTCAGCAGATATTGTTCACGCACTGACTTGGCTAGCTACAGCAGTGAAACAGGTTGGTGTGAGCCTTATTCGTGTCGTCGGCCTCTAGTAAAACAGTGAAACATATATTGTAAACAACAGAACATTTTTTTTTGCCGTTGTAAAAAAGTGAAAGTGTGTGACTTATGACCAGTTTTATCAATATGACCACCAGATCTACGTTCACGTGTTCAGTGTGCGACAAAGCCTATTGTGATAAGTATACACTTAATAGTCACATTCGGACCATTCACAATGAGAAGCACCTGAAACACCCCTGTCAGTTATGTGATAAGGTGTATAATTCGAACGATGGCCTACAAAAACACAAACGAATATCATTAGCCACGTATGAATACACCAAACACTCCATCATCATCACATCAGAGATCACCACCAACTGTATATTTACACCAGCCTCATAGTGTAAGTCAAGTACCAGACTGCCACCACTGTGCCTTCAATGATAACCTTACCCGCCACAATGGGACCATTCATAATGAGTATACGTGTCAGTTACGTGACAATCTATACAATTCGAACCTACAACGGTACTTACATCACCAGACACCACGAGAAAGGACGACACCCTTAGACACCCTGGCAACACGTCCACTCATAGTAGCAGAGGATATCCAACCAAATGATAGGGACAGCTTGGCAGCCCTTAAGGCGTACTGCAAGGACCTCGCGATTATGCTACCCAATCAAGTGGTAGTATTAGAAAAGAGTATCGACCACCGCTACCGGGTGGTTTTGGTATGATAAAAAGAAGTATTCAGATATCTTGTATGATATCTCATGCATTTCTTTATTCTGCATTCGAAACAAATAAGATATGTGTGATGACTTCGACAACAACAGTGTTTTTGATAGTCAACCATCAGAGCCCAGAAGAATGAAGATCACTAATCCAGAACTTTTTGGTTTTTCACTAATCATGTATGTCATTGATTTTTTTCTTACGATATATCTCTAAACTGTTTTGATGAATATGTATGTCATTGATTTTTTCTTATGATATATCACTACACTGTTTTTCACTAATCATGCATGTCATTGATATTTTCTTATATCACTAAACTATTTTGATGAATAACACACATATTTTGGTGATTAAATATTGAAACCAAGATTTTTGTTGATATTCTTTAGTGGTTGGCTTTCACGTGGTTGCCCTCTTCTTTTCGGAGAGACATCAACACTGACAGGCAATGAAACAAAGACACATACTGAGATGTATTATGTATTTATTCAACTGTTGCTTGCAACCAAGTATAGAATTTACACCATCCACCTCCCAGTATCCAACGATGTAGTTTATGATTCATATACATGCCTACAGATGTAGCGAAGCTTTCCTCCAGGTCCTGGACATTCACGTCTGTATTGTAAGAATTATTAACCAGATGCTTACCCAGACGCATACCAAGTGTAAAAACCATCATTATTCTCCCGTAATTGATGATGTTATCGGCAAAGACTTCGTCAGCGATTGAAACAAAGACCGGGAAAACCTGTTCGGGCTTGATACAGACTTCTAGTCTCGTGAATAACACATCATGTTGGTTGGCTATCTGACGTACTAAGCGACACAACCTCGAGTTATTGGTCATTGTGGGGTTGTAGGAACTAATAATAGTCAACGCCATACTCACCACCTCGGTTTGAAATTGTTTCAAGTCGACCATTGCTTCCATCATTATTATACCGATAGCTACCAGAGACCCACTGACGTGTATTTGGTGGTCAAATGGTCTAATACTATCACCCGATACGTTTATAAACACCAATGCGACTAGATAGGTGGTTATTAATACTCATGGATCCTAGGTGGAAACATCCATTTACGGCCTTGATTGCGGGCCCAACGGGGAGTGGTAAACCGTCTTTGTCCAACGGTTCTTGGCCAATCTACCAGTCATGGTAGACCCTCTTCCAGAGGAAATTATATGGTGCTATGGGGAATGGCAACCCATCTATGAAACTACGAAGGGTGTTCAATTTAATGAAGGTCTGCCGGATATGGAAAAATGGACAGGGGATAGACGTCGGTTAGTAGTCATAGATGATCTAATGTCTGAGACAGATGACAGAGTGACTAAATTATTTACTAAAGGCAGTCATCATCACAACCTCAGTGTTATGTATATAGTACAGAACCTATTTGGTAAGAATAAAGAACAAAGAACTATCAGTCTGAATTCGCACTACCTAGTGGTGTTTAAGAATCCTCGAGACGGGTCTCAGATTACCAATCTGGCCAAGCAGATGTATCCAGGCCGTGTGTCATATGTCCAAGAGAGTTTTAAAGACGCAACATCGGCTCCACACGGGTATTTGTTATTTGACCTGCGACAGTAAACACCGGATCAGCTCCGCTTACGAAGTCATATATTTCCCGATCAACATCAAGTCGTCTACGTCCCTAAATAACATGTCTAAGCGACTTAAACGTAACGAGGGTATGTTACGCTTTTTGGGTCAGACCAACCCAACCACTGTGAAGGCAGTAATGAAATCAGCTTCCCCGGATCTCGTCCAATCAATTTGCGAATGCTGTCACAATGTTTTAAAAGATAATGTTCCCCTGACACCAGCTCAGAAGAGACGATTGCAACGCTACAAAGACAGTCTGAGAGCACTCACTCATAAGAAATTATCGCTCAAGAAAAGGAAAGAGATTCTGCAACAAGGTGGTTTCATAGGCGCCTTACTAGGCCCCATACTAAATGTGTTGAAAAGCGTGGTGGGTTTGTAATGGCCAAGAAGATGATCTTGATCGATCCCCGGTTGCTAGAAAACCCCTATGTACCACCCGACACACTAAATGATAGTCTACAGGATTTATTTGGATCATCAGATGCAACAAGTCCTGGAATCAGAAGATCTACCACCTCGTGACAAGGCCAGAGCGTATCAGCAAACACTACAGAGGTATCTGAATCGACTCGAACAGTACAGACACAAGCCTCTGTGACTAGTAGATATCAAGGAACAAAAACCTGAAGTCACCAGTGTACCGACACCAGTAGCCGAGACACCTCTTCAACCAACATCTATTCAATCAACACCTATTCAACCGGCTCAAGTAGTCGACCCCAAAACAGTCGAGACCACACCACCTTACAAACTCAGGCGAAGCAAGAAGAAGACTAGGATACCTACCCCCAAGTGGCAAAAATGGCCGCCCAATTAAGAAAGTATTACTATGACCCTAAGAAACCGGGAGCCTATGGTGGAGCAGCCGCCTTAAAAGAAATACTAACCTGAAGAAAATAGATAAATGGTTAAGTCATCCGGATACCTACACGTTACATAAACCGATCCGTCGCCGCTTCTAGAGACGCCAGACCATAACCGGTGGTGTAAATCATCAATTTCAAGCCGAATTGATAGATATGAGACTATTACAAAGATAAAACGATGGGATGTCGTACCTAGTGACTTGTATCGATGTGTTTAGTAAATATGCTTGGGCAATCCCGATCCAGAAGAAAACGGGGAAAGCTCTAGTGGTGGCTGTGAGTAAAATCTTTGGTGATAGCCAACCGATAAATTTTCAGAGCGATAAAGGTTCGGAATTCGTTAATCGGACCTTCTTAAAATTTCTGAAAGATCGAGGTGTGCACTTCTTTACCACCGAGAATGAAGATGTGAAGGCAGCGATAGTGGAAAGATTCAATCGAACCCTGAAAGAAAAAATGTGGCGTTATTTCACCAAGACCAATACACTGCGCTACGTCGACGTGATAGATAAATTGATCCAGAACTACAATGGTTCGTATAACAGAAGTATTCGCATGCCCCTGTGCAAGTCAACTATACTAATCAAGAAGAGGTGTGGAATAACTTGTATAAGCCGACATACATATCGAAAAAAGTGTATTTTACACCTGCGGACCGAGTCAGACTGGCTCAACCCAACAACCTTTTAAAAAAGGGTATATGCCCTCGTGGACAGAAGAATTGTTTACCGTCAGTTGCATAAACCAGACCAGTCCAGTGACCTATGTGGTAAAAGACGATTCGGGACAGGATCTACAGGGCTCGTTCTACAGAGAAGAAATACAACTAGTTGGAGACAAGCAAGTGTATCGTATCGAAACAACCTTACAAGAAAGACCCAGGAGAGGTGGTGGGAAAGAGTATTTAGTGAAGTGGTTTGGTTATCCCAATTCATTCAATAGTTGGATAGCTGACATGCAACTAGCTAGTTATGGAGACTAGTGGTGTGACTGAAGACAGGGTGGAAACTATTGTCGTGCGCCCACAACTGACAGATGGGGAAAGAACATCGATCTGGTCATTCTTTGGACAACGTGTACCGAGGCCAGAGATTGTATTTCTTTGTCAAATGGTGATTATATATGCCGTAATTGCCATGTCTTTGTTCAATCTGACTCAAGGCAGCGCAGACGCACCAGACGGCAAGTTGTGGGTAGCTCTAATGAGTAGTTGTTTGGGCTATATGCTACCTAATCCTAAATTAGAAAAACGATGAGTTTCTACGTCACTTTCCCGAGCAATACTGGACCACAGGTATTTCCCAACAACCAACAAGGTCACTTTTTTGTCAAGTTGCCGCAGACCATTGATGTAACGACCCAATACGAAGTGGGCCTGGCCGAGATTCAGTTCCCCAATGCGTATTTTAATGGGTTGCCTGGGGAAATTTGGTTCCAATACTTTCCACCTAAA
This sequence comes from Cepaea hortensis, assembly GCA_963921405.1. NCBI lineage: Eukaryota > Metazoa > Mollusca > Gastropoda > Stylommatophora > Helicidae > Cepaea > Cepaea hortensis. The sequence continues at coordinate 308,298,169 of OY992876.1, read as the reverse complement.
GGTAGTTGTATGGAACCTATAACCCTTGTATGTCCACCAGGTCCGTTCAGAAGCCCTGAAACTTTCATCGAAGAATTGAATAAGTTGTGTGTAGAAACCCAACTAGACGAGAAAGTAAACATCAACTTCTTTCTAGGTGTACCTTGGAAAAGGGTCGGGATGAAAATATTTGAAAAAGGCGCCCAGGCAAAAATTAGTGACAGATTGAAGAATATGTTGGGTTTTCCCAGCTCGACTCTATCAGACGATAATGACTTATTATACGGTGATGTAGAATTAGAGATGGCTAACGAAGTTAAAAATATCTATGTCTATTCCGACCTCGTAGCCGCGAGACCAGTTGGAGACGTCATGGTTCCTTTACTAAGGACTGTTCCTATATTGGACAGACTGTCACCTTCAGTGTTTCGTCTTTATGATAAACCACATTATGTACCATTAAGTCGATTCTCCTTCGACACGGTGGAAATACTTTTAACTACCGATACGGGTAAAACACTCTCATTCAAGGATGGGACTTCAGTGCTAACTTTACATTTTCGAATCAGGAAACATTCAGACCTCGAATAGACTAAGATGAGTTTTTACGTGATACTGACGAGTAATGCATCGTTACAAATATACCCACAAAATAACGCCGGACATTTCTTTGTCAAGCTGCCACAAACTATTGAGCTCACCTCCCACTACGAAGTTGGTTTGGTCGATATTCAGTTTCCCAACACCTATTTTAATATTTTGAAAGATGAGGTGTGGATAAAGTACTTTCCACCTCCAGACCTAGAGGACCCACCGATGACGATTACGCTGACGCCTGGTCTGTACAAATCAACAGAAAAATTCATTGGTGAATTGAATAGATTGCTTATCGAAGCTGAGAGATTTATCAATGAACTGCAATGGCTGCGTCTCGATGATGCCTTGCAAGAACATAACCGAATGATGTTATCTTATAACGATATTTGGAATAAGGCTCGTTTCCAATTATATGAACAGGGGGCTGAAGTTAGACTTAGTGACAAGTTGGCAGAAATTTTACAATTTCCCTCGACACATGTCACCGAGACTGAACCCAGTCTGTCTGGTGTGGGTGAAGTAGATTTAGACCAGGGCACAAAAAATGTCTTCGTCTATTCCGATATTGTCACCTCGCGGGTAGTTGGTGATGTGATGGTACCATTACTGAGGCCATACCTGTTCTAGACAGATCCACCATCTCGGTATTTAGGATGTATGACAAGCCACATTACGTACCACTCAGTCGATTTTCATTTGACACGATTGAACTTCTTATAACCGACGAGCAGGGGAAAGCTATCCCATTTACAGGTAGAACTTCAGTAGTGATGTTACATTTTCGAACAACCAAACGGTTTGATCTGGGCTAACCATGGTTAGGCACGTACCAATCCAAGGCAACCCCAAACTGTACGAGGACTATTTCTGCAATCAAGCTGGAAGTGGTCTCCCTGTTTTTGTGGGTGGTCGAAGTCAGCGAGGTCATGGAATTGGTAGTTTTTTTAGTGGTTTTGGTCACCCAATTCTTCCTTGGTTGAAGACTGGTGGCAAAGCCCTATTGAGAGAAGGACTGGGGACGGGTTTGCAAGTGGCTCAAGATGCCATAGCTGGTAGAAATGTTGGTGAGTCTTTCAAAGAACACGCCAGAGATGCTGGTCAACGACTACTACAAGGCGCTGCTCAACACATCAGCCAATCAGGTAGTGGTGTTAGGAAACGAAAACGAGCCGCCCCGCCAGGTCAGCCCAGTAAAAGAATAAAACCAACAGTCAGAAAGCCGTCGACTCATAAGACACATCACCACCAACCAGGACATTAGGATATTTTCTCATAATGGCGTTAATTCATCCCAAGTCGTGCGAGTGTCTGCATTCTGGTCTGGATCTGTTTAGTGTGCCTCCCACCCAGACAGCCGTGGAAGAGGGACAGTTTGTGGAGATTCATCCATTGGCCACGTTAGCTTATGGGGCACCCATCGAATTCACAATTTCTGGTGTCGGTGAAGATTACATTGATTTGTTTAATACTTTTCTTCACGTAAGAGCCAAAGTTCAATGCCCAATGGCAACGACCTACCAAACACAGCCGAAGTCGGTCCTATAAATTATTGTTTGCATAGTTTGTTTTCTCAAGTAGACGTGTCCCTGAACGACACTCTTATTTCCCCGAGTGAAAATTCGTATCCGTACCGGGCCTATTTGGAAGCTCTTCTGAATTATGGTGAAGAGGTCAAAAAGAGTCATCTGACGTCAGCTCTATAATATCAAGATACTCCTTTGCACATGACAGACACAAAGGGTTATAACAATAAAGGGCTAGCCAAAAGAAGATCTTTAGCCAGCTATAGTGTGCCTCTGGATATGATGGAGCGCCTACATTCCGATATTTTCAATCAGGACAGGTACATGTTGAATGGCGTCGATATTAAAATCAAACTAACCCCATCAAAATCCGTCTTTAATTTAATTGCCACTGATGTAAATGGTGGGTACAAAAGTGTCATTACCTATGCCACCCTCTTGGTGAGGAAAGCTAAGTTAAATCCAGCTATCCCTCTGGCCCATGAAAAAGCCTTATTGAGATCCAATGCCAAGTATCCTTTTAAAAGAGTGGTGGTAAAGACCTTTTCTATCCCTAAAGGTATGTTTTCCCACACACAAGATAACCTTTTCCTCAGCCAGACACCGACCCGGGTGGTGATCGGTTTAGTGAATGCTTCCTGTTTCAATGGCGAGCTGAATACGAACCCCTTCATATTCAATCATTATCAGTTAAACTATTTGAGTCTGATGGTAGATGGGCGTAGTGTCACAGGCAAACCCTTAACCATGAATTATACCACGAGTCAGTACATGCGAGCTTTCCATGGTACCAATTTTGCCCTTGGTTTGATCGGTAAGGATGTCGGGAATGGTATAAATTATGAAAGTTTTAGTCAAGGGTACTGTTTATATGGTTTTGATCTGACTCCTAGTATATTAGACGGGGAACAGTTTGAATTGGCGAAATCTGGTCCACTGTCAGTAGAATTAAAGTTTGACGTTATAACGAATGCACCTCTACAAGTCGTCGTATACGCCGAACTCGACTCGGTCCTAGAAGTTTCCAAGACGAGACAAGTGCTAACCGATTACATAGCATAATGGATACCCAACAACTAAGACAATTACTCATGTCTGATCTGCTTGTTCGACGCCTTCCACTAGTCAACGTGTGCGCTAGAGATCATTTGCCTAGACACATTGATAGAACACAGCCAGCCGCTTTGATCGTCAATACTGACAGCAGTGCTTACTCTGGTTCACATTGGATCGCCCTATATTTTAATGGTCTAGGTCAGTTTGAATATTTCGATTCGTTTGGCTTGCCACCATTACACGCCGACATTATCCGTTTTATACAACAAAACTCGGACAGATCACCAGTGTACAATACCCGTATGCTACAAGACATTAATAACAGTACTTGTGGTCTGTATGCGTTGTATTTCTTATTGATGAAATGCCGCAGCTCGACCATGTCACGTATCCTACAACCATTTGGACACAGACAACACGTGAACGATCGTCTCGTGTTTCGATTGGTTACTCCATGGTTAAAAAAGACAAGTCCAGACCTGTTTAAAACTAGATAAATTCATCGTTATAAACTGAGACGACCACTAGTCTTTTTGTGTCTACAACGATCAAGATGTCTACAGCCAAGTGGTTATTCATGTCAAGACCTGTTGATATGTCCAGACAACTAGACAACAGTTTGAAAGCGGTGACAGTTTCTCAAGACACAGGAACAACGACACTCCATCTATATCAGTATTATGATTCTGAGCTGGTGTATCCTTCGAATGTAGTAATTACACTTACGAAAGCAGAGTTTGAATCTCTCGTCTCGATGAAATCTGATATTCTAGCTGCTTTTGAGAATCTAAGTTACGGTGACCAAGCTACATATAAGCCAGAGCGATCTACCGATAGTCAAGACACGCCTCTGAATGACCAGACATCTTTCTACAATAATCAAGTCGATCGTAAACGAAGCCATTTTTAAATGTTGTATACCAATAAAAGCCGTTTGAAAATGTTATTATTTGTTTTTAATTTTGTCTCTCTGTTTTAGTATGTTTTTTCCCCATTGAATGGGTTTTCTTCTTCGTCTCTCTCTCTCTCTCTCTCTCTCTCTCTCTCTCTCTCTATATATATATATATATATATATATATATATATATATATATATATATATATATATATATATATATATCAGTGGTGATGTCTTTCGGAAAAGAAGTAAGAAGAAAACCACTTGAAACAACCAATAAAACCATGATGCTCACCACATTCATACTACGAGTTTACTGGTACCACCGCGTATTTGCCGCAGACGCCTCACATTCATACCACGGGTGTACTGGTACCACCGTGTGTTTTTCTCATTAAGAAATTCCTGAACGTAGTCGTGGTGATGGTCCCAGGCAATCGTACTGTGTGTGTGTCTGTATGAGTGTCTGTCTGTATGATTCTGTATATATATACGCGTGTCTGTGTGTTTCTGTATATGTACGTAGATGTATTTGTTTCTGTATGGTTCTGTGTGTGTCTGTCTGTATGATTCTGTGTATGGCTGCACGCGTGTGTCTGTATGCTTCGTTGTGTGTCTGTTTGCTTCGTTGTGTGTCTGTTTGCTTCGTTGTACTTGTCTGTTTGTTTCGTTGTATTTGTCTGTCTGAATGTAGAAGTATAGGCGTTCCTGATCCTTACCACACACCATATCCACTACAACTTTATAAGATTTTAGTGAATAATTTCACTAAGACACTATCACCCCACATTTATCATCACTCATTTATGAACATTTAAAGCAGTTGGTACCGACAATAACACCCCACTCTTCCTACTTTCGACTAATTACTTTCACAGACTACCCCGTTCCAACCAACAGATTTTCACTTCAACCAACAAGAATTCATAGACCCAACCTGGGATTTTCAATCATTTTACCCGTCCCAATCTCACGGTAAATATTAACGCTCTTTCACGTTCCGGTATGTTAGTTTTTGTCTGTATTTGTTTCTGTATGGTTCTGTGTCTGTCAGTCTGTTTGTTTCTGTATATGTACGTAGGTGTATTTGTTTCTGTATGGTTCTGTTCATTGTCTACACTCATGACTGCATATCTATTGTTATTGATGTTACGTACTTCACTGATATTTTCATATATTTCTGGTGTACAAGGGAAAAAACATTACACAGCCCTGTCTTAATAGACTGACAGTGGCCTATTTCATTATCAATCCTTATGACAGTTTTTGTTTCCAATATATGTTTTTTTTTTTCTTTCCCACCAATTTGTAGATTTTCAAGCACATCTAAAAAGCACATCTAATTAGTTGACATGCCGTACACTATCAAAAGCCTGACACATATGATAACAGTCACAACTATTTTCTTAACTTGTGTGTTAAAAGCATTGTGTATTGCTTAGTGTGTTTACACGGCTGTAGGTGACTTTTGTGTTATTTTACATTCTGTACATTTGAAATGGAGGTACCGAAATTCTGTAACACCGATTAAAATGGAAAATAACGCAAGTGAAAACAAACAGACCAAGTGGTACTGACCTCTCTCTTTCCCCCGCTAACGCGCGCGTGCCCCGTGGGCGAGTTTATCATAGAAACCAGACAGAATAAAAAGAAACGTATTTGTCTGTATGGTTATTTTCCCCACACAAACTCCTGGCTATTATCTTTTTTAACCACTTCCAAAAAAAAAAAAATTACCCGCCATCCCCCGCCTAAAACGTTCCTACCTTTTGTTCTAAAAAATTACCCGCCATCACCCGCCTAAAACGTTCCTATCTTTTGTTCTACAAAATTACCTGCCATCACCCGCCTAAAACGTTCCTATCTTTTGTTCTACAAAATTACCTGCCATCACCCGCCTAAAACGTTCCTATCTTTTGTTCTAAAAAATTACCCGCCATCACCCGCCTAAAACGTTCCTATCTTTTGTTCTAAAAAATTACCTGCCATCACCCGCCTAAAACATTCCTATCTTTTGGTCCAACAAAAACATTACCCACCATCCTAAACAAGACTTCCAATATTTCCAGCCCTCACGAGTGGTCCTATGGCTCATTTTTCAGGCTCGTATCGCAATATATTACCAGACTCCAAGTTTTTTTCAGATTTTACCCTCTTATCTTATTATATTTATGACCATCGCTATATCGACCACTAATACCCCTTACGACACACCATAGCCATTACACCTTTATAAGATTTCAGTGAAGAAGCTACATACCACCCTTTAATTTCAGTAAGACACTCATCATCATCAAGTGCCGTGCCGGCTGGCGTAGGCGTTCATGGCTCTCCATAGATCTCTGTCTTTGGTTTTCTGGATCAACTCTGCTGGTGATATTCTTCCATGCCACCGTCTCAATCCATCCAGCATCACTTCTCTTGGTCTACCTCTCTTCCACTCGATGTTTCCAGTTGTTACGATGTTCTCCAATGCCTCTCTTCTCATCACATGACTGAGGAAAGCTGTTTGTCTCTGTCTTATTGTTGTATATAATGTTCTAGTTTCGTTAGCCTGTTTCAGGCAGTCGTCGTTAGTTACTCTGGCAGTCCAAGGAATTAGTATTTTTATAAAAAAGATTATTAAATAAATTATTATAAAAAAGACACTACTATCACACATTTAACACGGTACCGATATTTTACCCCGTTCCGTCACACCCCGACCAACCAGCAAGAATTTCCCCGACTACCATAACATGTACTTGGAACCCTCGTTTTTCATTACTCCCACCTCTTACCCACCATTCCCGCCTATACTCTACGTAACCAACCGCCATATATAACTTTCCCTTCAACCCTTCAACCGTACTCACATTAATTACTTTCACAGACATCCCAGCAAAATAGACACGAATACTTTTACGCCCCTCGAACACCTTAATTACTTTCACAGAAACAACCCACAGATTTCACCCCGTTCCCACCAAAAAATAGACCACGCAGCCATAATTACTTTTTACGGCCAAAAAAAATTTCACCCAGGATTTTACAAAAAATTTTACCCCACTCGGCAAAAAATACCTTCAAAACATATCAGCCGCCATCATGGATGTAAAAGTACGTGGACGTGTGCCCCACTTTACTACTTGTGTACACGGAGATAAAAATTGATGTAAACACAGAGAGAAACATAGATGTGTACACTGAGCGAAATATAGCTATGTACACTGAGAGGAACATAGATGTGTACAGTGAGAGAAACATAGATGTGTACAGTGAGAGAAACATAGATGAGTACAGTGAGAGAAACATAGATGTGTACACTGAGAGAAACATAGATGTGTTCACTGAGAGAAACGAGGATGTGCACACTGAGAGAAACATAGATATTTACACTGAGAGAGACACGGATGTGTACGCGGAGAGAAACATAGAAAGAGACATGTACAGACAAACCACAAGACATCTCTCTTTCCATGTGTGTCAATCTCTCTCATTCAATTTTAGCTTTACTATCCGTTTGTCTTTCTATCTGTGTTCCTTTGTTTCAGTTTCTCTGCCTATAACTCTTTGCATCCGTCTCCAGCTGACTTTCCAATCTCCTTCTCTCTCTCTCTCTCTCTCTCTCTCTCTCTCTCTCTCTCTCTCTCTCTCTCTCTCTCTCTCTCTCTTTCTTTCTCTCTCTCTCTCTCTGTCTTTCTTTTCTCTCTATCTTTCTCCCTGTACCTATCTCATTATCCACATCACATATATCTCAATCATAATCTCGTCCTTCCTCCTCTACTCTCCATATCTCTGTCCATGTATCAGCGCAATTCTGTAACGATCTCTCGCCATCTTTCTCCACATCATTGCCTTTCTCTCTCTCTCTCTGTCTTTCTATATCTCTCGCTCTCCGGTTCTCCCTCAATCTGTCTTTTTCTCTCTTTCTCTTTCTAATTTGTGTTTCTGTGTCTAATTTTCTCTGTCTTTAATTTCTCTCTCTCTCTCTCTCTCTCTCTCTCTCTCTCTCTCTCTCTCTCTCTCTTAACTCTCACACGGAGAGAAACAAGGATGTGTACACGGAAGAATTATAGACAGAGAAGAACAGATACATGCATACGACCAGGAGACAAACACAGAAAAAGACGTAGAGAGAAACATGAAGAGACAGAGACAGAGACAGATGAGGAGATATATGGAAATACATGACACCAGGTTGCCTCTTGTTTACGCTATCTCCATGATTGTCACATTACATACAACATCAGGGCACAATGAAATATATGGTCACCTAATCACGGACGCCATTAGCAGCTTTAAAAAACCGTTGCATTATTAACACAATCTAAAATTAGGTTAAAAATATGCTGGATGGAAACGCGGAAAAAAAAAGAAAAAAAAAAAATTGTCTTCCATTCTTTCTATATGCCCCAGCCATTGTAGTCTATTAGCCTTCATGATACCAGTGATTAGCGGGGACTTAAACAGAGCATACATGACTTTGTTACTTCTTCTTTTCCACTCTCCACTTTGTGTATCCCTAATGGGTCCAAAGATGCGTCTTAAAACTTTGTTCTCAAAGGTTTGTAACAAGGCTTCGTCTCCTTTCGTTGTACTCCAGGTTTCAGAGCCATACAGCACAACTGGTCTGATCAGTGTTTTGTATATTGTGATTTTGGTGTTGCGAGATAGCGCATTTGATTTTAATAGATGTTGTAGTGCATAGTATATCTTATTTCCAGAATTGATTCTAGTTTGTATTTCTTCCCTTATGATGTTGGAGCAGTTGAAGATTGTACCCAGGTATTTGTATGTTTCCGTTCTTTTAATGGTCTGATTATCTACTTGTATGTGGCCAGAAGTTTTAGCCATTCCTTCTCTTGAAATTACCATATATTCTGTCTTATCTTGGTTGATAACCAGCCCCATCTGTTGCGCTTTTTCCTTTAAGTGAGTCAATATGTCCAATGTCTTTTGTTCATTTTCCCCTATAATATCTATTTCATCTGCATAACCAAGCAGTCTGGATGTTCCTCCAATATCACATTCCTCCTTTATCTTCCTTACCACTTTTTCTAGAGCCAGATTGAAGAGTAGCGGCGATAGTGCATCACCCTGTTTCAAGCCAGGTGTTATTTGGAAAGGGTCTGATTTCCTGCCTTTATATCTTACTATATTATAAGTATCTTCCATGCATAGTCTGGTCATGTTGATTAACTTCCTTGGTATTCCAAATTCCTGCATAGCATTCCATAGACTATTCCTATGGACACTATCATAAGCTGTTTTAATATCCACAAAAATGTTATGGAGATCTCTTTTATATTCCCAATTTTTCTCGGCGATTTGTCGAAAGATAAATATCTGATCTATTGTTGATCTGTTTTGTCTGAAACCCGTCTGGTAGTCACCTAATATGTCTTCTGAATATGGTTTTAGTCTATTTAGTAATACTGCGGATAGTATCTTATAGCTTGTGGACAGTAGTGATAATCCTCTATAATTTTCACATTGGAACTTGTCTCCTTTCTTAAAGATAGGTATCAATAATGACTCTTTCCAGTCATGGGGTAATTCTTAATGGCGACGCGATGACTCGCTGTCTTGGGGGAGAAGCTGTTCAGTGTTTTTCTTCTGTGGATTCCTTATGGAAATTCCCGTGAAATTCGTGTGGATAGTGTTTTTCCTTTGGATTATGTGATGTTATTTCGTGTTCGTTAATTGGAAGTGTTCAAAAGAAGCCACGGAAGGCAGGTGGTGGATGAAATTATGAGGGCAGCCGACAGATATTTGTTGGTTATGGTCTCGAGTTTCGCGACGGCAAGCTTTCTCTCTTTCGAGAGACACTGATTGCGGTCATCCGGCCAGTATGGTCACTGCCATAGAGGAAAGCAACGGCAAACTACCTCTTTGAAATTGCCTAGTTTATTATGATTCGCTTAAAGACTGATCATCGCAAGACAAGGACAGAGACATTAAAATTAGGAACATGGAACGTTAGGACGCTAAACAACGACGGAAAATTAGAGAACATAACACAAGAAATTCAAAGAGAAAAAATTAATATATTAGGTATGTGCGAAACGAGATGGACAGGAGCAGGCATCAAGATACATAACGATTTTAAGATTATTTATTCTGGAGGTGAGGATCGGCATGGGGGAGTGGCAATAGTTTTGGACCGGAAAACATCAACGTCTGTTCAGGGATATTGGGCCGTGTCGGACAGAGTACTACTAGTTAAATTGAGTGGCAGACCTTTTAACATAAATGTTATTCAAGTATATGCCCCAACAGGAGAGTCCATTGAAGATAGTGTAGAGGAATTTTATAATGACATAGAGTCTGCCTTAAAGAAATGTAAAAATTCAGAAATAAACATTATAATAGGGGACTTCAATGCAAAAGTAGGAAATCAAGGGGATAGATACACAGTAGGAAACTATGGTTTAGGAGAGAGAAATGAAAGAGGATACAGACTAGTAGAGTGGGCAAAAGAACAGGAAATGATTGTAGGAAACACCTGGTTCAAGCAACACCCTAGAAGATTATGGACCTGGAGGAGTCCTGATAGCAGGATTAGAAACCAGATTGACTACATTCTCATTAGCAGAAGATTTAGAAACGCCCTAACAGTAGCAAAAACAGTTCCCAGTGCTGACTGTTATAGTGACCACAGATTACTCACAGGAACATTGAGGATAAAGTTGAAGAAAGTCAAGTATACAACAGGGAACACTAAATATGATTTGTGTACATTGAGTAATGACAAGGAAATACAAAACAAATTCAACATAGAAGTACAGAACAGATTTGAAATATTGTCTGATCTAGAGATCCTATTCCAGGATGTGGATGATCAATGGGAAATGTTAAAGAATTCAATCAATATGGCTGCAGAAACAACTATTCCAAAATTAAAGACGGTGGGTCGTAAGAAATGGATGACTGAGGAAATTTTACACTTAATGGAAACAAGAAGACTCAACAAAAATAATCCTGCCAAATATGAAGAAATTCACAGACAAGTCAGAATATTATGTAGGAAGGCAAAAGAATCATGGCTTGAGGAAAAGTGCTTAGAAATTGAAAAACAACACAACAGTCAAAATACCAAATTAGTGCACAAAAGGATTCAGGAACTTACTAATAAAAGAACAAGTACATCAACAGGCTGTCTAAGAACTAAAGATGACAAAATCATAATAGAAAAAGATCAGATTCTACATGTATGGACAGATTATGTGAAAGACCTGTATAATGATAACAGAGAGGAACAGTATGCTATTAGATTTAATAATGAAGGACCAGCAATTTTAAAGATGGAGGTTCAAAATGTTCTTAAGCATATGAAAGCTGGCAAGGCCCCCGGTGCAGATAACATCACAACAGAAATGATTAAAGCTTTAGAAGAATTTGGACTAGAGCAAGTCACTAGACTGCTGAACACATTATATGATACTGGAGATATACCTTCTGAATTATGTAATTCTGTATTTATTGCAATCCCAAAGAAATCAGGAACCTTAGAATGTGATCAACATAGAACAATTAGTATAATGAGTCACATCACAAAGATTTTGTTACGAATTATCATGCAAAGAGTGAGGAAGAAAATAAAACCTGAAATAGGGGAAGAACAATGTGGTTTTGTAGAAGGAAAGGGTACAGTAAATGCTGTGTATATGCTGCGAACAGTTATTGAACGTGCTTTAGAAGTAAACAAGGATATACATCTTTGCTTTATTGACTACACAAAGGCTTTTGATAGAGTAAGACATGTCAACATTGTGGATATGCTTGCAGATCTACAAATTGATGGGAAAGACATTAGACTTATAAAAAACATATATTGGAAACAACAAGCTGCCATAAGAATTGATAATGAAGTAGGACAATACCAACCTATTAAGAGAGGTGTTAGGCAGGGATGTGTAATGTCTCCAGATCTTTTTTCCTTATACAGTGAAAATATTTTCAGAAATGTAGAAGACCTAAATGGAATCAGCATTGGAGGACGAAACATAAATAACATTAGATATGCAGATGATACAGTATTGATTGCAGACAATGCACAGGATCTGCAACAATTAGTAGACGCTGTGGTTGTACACAGTGAGCAGCTGGGGTTGGAATTAAATTGTAGGAAGACACAGGTTATGGTCGTCACTAGGAAGAACGAAGTACCACAATGTAATATACAAGTAAATGGGAATATTCTTCAACAAGTGAATCGGTTCAATTATCTCGGAACAGTCATAACATCTGATGGCAGATGCCTTGAAGAGATTAGAACAAGAATCGCCATTGCGAAAGTAGCCTTTAGCAAGATGAAAAACATTCTGACCAATAAAATGATGTCAATTGAAACGAGAAAAAGAGTGTTGAGGGGATACATAGAGCCTGTTCTTTTGTATGGATGTGAAACTTGGACAATGTGCAGTCAAGCTGAAAAACATCTGATGGCTGCAGAAATGTGGTTTCTGAGGAAAATGCAAAGAATACCATGGACAGATAGAAAAACCAATGACCAAGTACTACAAGAGACAAATGAAAATCGTAGATTGATTAGAGAAATTAGACGTAGACAGTCAAAATTTTTTGGACATGTTATGAGAAGAAATGGACTGGAGAACTTGGTGACAGCTGGCAAGATCGAGGGGAACAGACCAAGAGGAAGACCGAGAGGAAAATACCTGGATGGCTTGGCCACATGGCATGGACGAGACAGGAACACTGAGCTGATCCACGACTCTGGTGATCGAGTGAAATGGCGAATCATGACCGCCCACGCTTTCCGGCATGGCACATGATTGATTGATTGATAGCTTTAGATGTTGTCGTGTTTTCCTTTATAGTGTCGTCCCTGGAGTGAGGGGAATCAGCACCTACATTATTTTTAACCCCATATCATTATTCTGGAGAATCCACTAGATTCCGTCCACAACACTCCGTCAGTCACTGGATACCTCTTTCTCTCTCTCCCTATCACCACTGGATCATTACCCCTCTCACACTTCCCCAAAACAACATACTAAACAACTCTAGCTTCTAAAAATCAATAATATATTAATTTAATGAAGAAAAGTGTATGTATGTGAGAAGTGTATGTGTAGAATGTATGTCGTATACTCTAGTGTGTCTGCAGAATCAGACCGAACAGCTCCGGAGCAAAGTCTGATCATCCCGGTAAGGACCACACAACATCATCATAGTTCAGCACTAAATGACCTCACCAAAACGATGTGTCCCTCCTGCTAAATGTTGACTTCCTCCAGTAGCTTTTTGATAACCCCGATACCTGGTCACCAATCACGGATATAGTCCGATATTTATCTTGAATCGATCATACACAATGTTACCAAAAGTCCTTAAAGTCTGAGACTTAACAATCCTTGCATCGTGAAAACACGGAACACTGTCCCTTGTAATAACATCGTTCTTTTCTAAATGTCCTAGAGTTTCACCATTACACAGTTATTGTTTACAGTCCCGCAGGAATCTAATAATTTAGTAAAAACGCCAGGTTCATTGTTCCTGTTTCCTAGATAATCACTATTGTTCTTTCTACATAGATAATCACTATTGTTCTTTCTACATAGATAATCACTATTGTTCTTGTTCCATGTGGTATGGGAAATAATCTCACTATTGTTCTTGTTCCATGTGGTATGGAAAAATAATCTCACTATCAACTTCCGCGATCCCTATCACTAAGAAGTCTTCTGCCGGATACTTATATGTTTCGGCTCAACAAAGCCATGTTCCTTCAGACTCTTTTTATCATGGGCCCAGTGCAAAAGCCGCTAAATAAATCTTCCCGCACTAATTTATCCATGATCTGAAATATTGATGTTTCAGCTTGTTTTCTTCATAACCTGAGGGGAACCTGTGAAAGAGAGAACACACCTGGTTAGAGCAACCGGACACTGACCCCTATTAGATGAGTGTAGGCCTACGGCCTCACTCAGATATATAACAGTGAACCCAACTCTGTCATGGGACAGAGGAGCTCATCACGTCGGTCTGAGTTAGGGTAAGACAAGGAAAGACCAAATGTAAAGTGCAGAACCCCAGTAGACACCCCACTGGAAGATCCCACTATTGGACATTTCCCCTATCCCCCAAGCATCCTCAATCTTTCTACATATCATCCCACTTCACTGTTCTCAACCAGCTGAGCTAATTGACCTCTCACACTAGTTAGTTTTAACAATGCGACTGCCTACAGTCGCCGACACTCCTTGAATACCTAACCACACAGCAACAATACTATGCTCAAGTCCTAAACTCTATTTATCACTATACTATTCTACATTATTTACATCTAAATGCTATCTAGTGAATATCTTATGAAAACTCAGCTCTATCCTGAATCTAATCTACACTTTGCCATGAAAGACACATGTTCCTCAACGTTAATTGATACAGAACACAATAGATTCTTTTCTATATTAGAACAGAGCTAGTCAAACACTTCAGCCTATGTCAACTCCCTTGTTCACACTAGCGGCAACAAGTTATGTTTTCATACAGTCGGGGATTGTCCGAGTGACGTCATTCGATGTCAACTACAGGTGGCCCCAGCGGCAGACAATCTGTTCCCAACTTCACAAGAATAGTTGTCCCCCCTTCTACAACTGACGCAACAGTCTTTTCCTCTCAAACGACGACACATCAAACAATGCCGACAAATTTCCCGTTTCCTAGGGAAATCTCAAAGACTGGTAGTTTCGTTTGATCCGACGTTTTTCCCCACTAGTAACAAACAATTGCAGCTGTGAATACAGACTGTCTGTGTTAGTCCATCATCTTATCGTTAACTACAGTGGTCCCGTGGCAGATGTAATGCATGGCCACCTGCCTTTATAAATTCTATCAGCCCCTGTTGCCTTATTGTTTTTAAGTCGTGTGATTACATATAGGATTTCTTCAAATGCAGGTTCTTCAATTTGTGGTTCACACGTTAGAACCTCTTCCTGTGGGAAAGTGTTACTAGGAGCTTCACAATTTAGTAATTCAACAAAATATTCTGTCCATGTGTTGCACATTTCCTCATTGGTATTTATCATATTCCCATTTTTGTCTTTTAAACCATATGTGTTGTGTTGGTGCCCTCGTTTCATTGACTTCAGTTCTTTAAAAAACTTTCTGGATTCGTATTTCTGGTGATTAGTTTCCATATCTTTTAATATATTGCTCATATATTCTCGCTTCTGCTGTCGAACTATTTTTGTAGCGTCTTTACATTCATTTCTATATTGCTCTTCCTTTTGGATGTTATTGATGTCATTTAACCATAAATGTCTGGCATTCTTTTTTCCTAAAGACTGCTTCTTCACATTTTTGATTGAACCATCTGTTCTTTCTATGCGTGGTTAACACACCTAGACATTCTTCTGCGGTAGATTGAATTGTATTCTTGATGTTCAACCAAGTTTGGTCAACGCTTTCCTCCAAAGGGTTTTGTAGAGTTTCAAGTTTACATTTTATTTCATCTGTAAATTTCTCTTTGACTAATTTCTTGAAGTTTTTCTTTGTTATATATTGGGTGTAATCTTTGAAATTTAGTATAGAAATCTCTCTTAAGTTTTATTTTAAATTTTGCTCCGAGGAAGTGGTCGCTGGGCACTCATCTCCTCTATAACTTCTAACTTGTTGTATGTTTGATGCATTTCTGTTGTTAATTAAAATGTGATATATTTGATTATAGGTTCTCTTATCACATGATTTCCAAGTTTGTTTGTGTATATCCTTTATTTGTAGTCTGGTACTGCTAATCTTCAGTCCTTTGGCTTCTGCCAGGTTGATGACTCTCTATCCATTATCATTTGAAGTATGTAGGCTTTCCATACCGGCCACTTTTTCATAAGTTTGCTCTCTACCTATTTTTGCATTGAAGTCTCCCAGCACAATCAGGATGTCCTGTTTGGAGGTTTCTTCTATGACATCTTCCAAATCATTATAAAAGTTTATTTTAACGTCATCTTCTTTCTCTTCAGTAGGTGCATGTACATTAATCATCGTTATATTTTTCCATTTACCTTTTATTCGTACTTTACTAATCCTGTCATTAACAGCTTTAAAGTTTAAAACGTTCCGCCATAACTCTTTTTTGATGACAAATCCTGTTCCTAATTCATGTTTATTTTGAGTGTTTCCTCCACATATTATAATCATTCCATTTTGCTCTAAAGTACCCTCTCCTGGCCACCTTATTTCTTGAATTGCTGTTATATCCATTTGATATTCAACCAGCTCCCGAGTTAGTTCTTCAGCCGCTCCAGCTCGATATAGTGTCCGTACATTCCATGTTCCAAATCTCAAGAGTCCTTTAACGTTTCGAGGTTGTTGTCCAAAAAAGTCAGTCCGAATTCGAGGCTTATGTATCTGTTTCGTAACAAAATAGTTTTTACAAAGGTGGGGATGTTAACTCCACGCTTCAACCCCCAACCTGGAGGACCAGGGTGTTTCTTTTTGTCTGTTCTCTACCCTTTGACCTGTCCTGCTTGGGACAATGATATTTTAATTAAAAAACTAGAAACAAGTTGGCCCTAATGTAGTGACTCTAATGAAATCTTTTCTGCAAAACAGAAAGCAAGCAGGATCACACAACAAATCTCTGTCTCAAGCAACTATCTTCAATATTGGAGTATATCAAGGCTCTATTCTTGGCGCTCTATTATTTGCCATATATATTAACGATCTACCTTTGTATCTTTCATCGTGATGTGATCTATTTGCAGATGATTATATTATGTACACAAACGTTGGAAACTGTAATTTGCTGGAGTCGTCATTGCAACAAGAATTAAATAATGTAGTTATGTAGAGCTATGCAACCGTACGCAAATTAAAATCGGAAAACAAGATCTATGTTATTAACAACCAGCCAAAGACTTCAAACTCTAAATTCACACAGATCACTTCAACTTCACATCGATAACATGCCAGTAGAAAGTGTAATTGAGCACAACACTTTAGGTCGCATCATTGATAGAAACCTAACCTGTAATTCCCATGTTCAAGCGCTCGTTAAGCAAACAGCGTAAAAAGTCTCCAAACTCGCCAAAATTTAAAAAAAAAAATAATAATTTCCTTGATGAAGACACAAGGAAGATATTTTATACTTCCCACATACAAACACATTTTGACAACTATTCTACAATCTGGGACAATCTCTCCAATTCAAACGCCAAGCGACTTTAGTCACTCCAGAAACGGGCTATGAG
The DNA here is from genome assembly GCA_963921405.1 of Cepaea hortensis. Taxonomy (NCBI): domain Eukaryota; kingdom Metazoa; phylum Mollusca; class Gastropoda; order Stylommatophora; family Helicidae; genus Cepaea; species Cepaea hortensis. Next base: position 308,280,920 of record OY992876.1, on the reverse strand, counting down.
TTTAATGTATAGTAAACACATAACTGATAATCCTAGCCTACATAAACGCCTTCAGTTACCACCACTCTGCAAACGCCTAATTTTCAATAAGGCCGAACTACTTCACAATATCCTATAAAAGAATTGCCTAACTTACCTTTGGCCGTTGTTTAAATATAGTGGTAGACACGATTATTTTTCTTTCGCATATCCTTTACAGGAGATCGCTGTAAACATTAGCATCTTTCAGCTGATTGTTGATTTCTTGGCACGTCGGTATCATAAGGGGTATGTGAGCCGATCGCTCAGAAAGCAATGACAAACTACTGAGCGTAATAAGCTTACCCCGTAAGTTACCGACGCGGAGAGAACCGCTACCAATACTCGCGCACGTCACATTACTCACGAGAGTAAACGGGATTACGGAGAAAGTCGTGTAAAGTCAATACCAGGGAGGGCGGCAGTAGACACGATAAACGACTAAATATATTACACATTCAGAAGTTGAGGATAGTCTCATATAAAACAAGCTTAGGGTACTCCGCAGCTCAGTTGTGGAACAATCTTGACACAAGAAATTAGTGAAGTCACCAGTTCCTATAAATATAATCGTAAATTATTCCAACACGGATGATCTCAATACGGACTACCTTCCCTCATAATAATAATAATAATAATAATAGTAATAATAGTAATAATAATAATAATAATAATAATAATAATAATAAGAAGAAGAAGAAGAAGAAGAAGAAGAAGAAGAAGAAGAAGAAGAAGAAGAAGAAGAAGAAGAAGAAGAAGAAGAAGAAGAAGAAGAAGAAGAAGAAGAAGAAGAAAAAGAAGAATTAAACGAGTGCCAATCATCACCCATGAATTTAATTCTCATGCTATTTCAACTACCCTGAGGCCTCTCACAACAATTGATATTTCTTTGTTTCATGAAACTGTCTGAAGGACACCTCAAGTGCCCGGATTTGATTGTCCAGTAAAGTCGTTCAAGCCAGTAAATTGTCTTTATTACAATTGTCCAAGTATGGCTTTTCAAGTGTGTGGAGCATACTCGTCATGGTCCCAGCAGAATTATTTCTAGGTCTGCCTAACCCGAGGTTATAACTTAGGAGTCTCATTATCTTACTCGTGACCCAAATTCCAGCACGGTTCGTATGTAACAAACAAATGAACAAATAAACAAAGTAACTTTATTTTCAAAGGGTTAAAAATTGTGTACGCAGGCGCGTCTAACATTCTCCCTTCTTATCATTCTCTTTATTACATTATTTCATTTATACATCACCTATGAGGCTAACCGAGTACAACTATACCAGTATATGCATTATAAAAACATGGAAAATATGCAAATATTATTACTAAATGACCCATAGAATGAACGAACGAATTTTATTTTTAAACGGTATCAAATTGGGTACGCAGGCCCGTCTTACATTCAGCCCTTTCAGTCACTCATCTATCGTACATCAGTTATCGATTATGCATGTTACATTCACATTGGGACAAAATACATTGTCAAATATAAAGTTGTGAACATAAACAATGCATATTATCATGTTATGAGACAGACAGGCAACCAAACACACATACACGCACACACACACACACACACACACACACACACACACATATATATATATATATATATATATATATATATATATATATATATATATATATATATATTGTTTGTCCATCAAGAATGATGGTGACCATTCATTTCATCCAGTGGGGTTGAAATTATGGAGCCGTGAGTTCTAAGATGGCTGATAAGGTCTATTTTGGCTTGAAATGTTCTTTGACAATGTGGGCAAAGAATGCTTGACGTTCCAGGAGGAGGTTCTCCTCCAGTGGTTTTTCTGTCCAGCCTTTTCTTCACAGCTCTTGCAGTCCTGTCTGCTTCACAAGTGACTGCACCCTTATGTAATGATGTACGCCATGAATTACAGTCTTTAGCAGCAGTCTCCCAGGTGTCAGGATAAATTCCAAAAGCTTTCAGTGAGGATTTCAGAGTGTCTTTAAAGCGTTTCCTCTGGCCGCCTTGGGAGCGTTTACCCCAACGCAGCTCGCCGTAAAAAAATTGTTTAGGTAGCCTGTGATCTGGCATACGAGTTAAGTAACCAGCCCAGCGAATCTGATTTTTCATTAATAGATTGTGGATACTGGACATGGATGCTCTTTCTAGAACTTCAATGTCTGGGATCTTGTCTTGCCATTTAATCTTCAATAGTTTCCTAAGGCAGACTGTGTGGAAGTGGTTTAATTTCCTAGCATGTCACTGGTAAACAGTCCATGTTTCACAAGCATATAGCAGTGTGGATAATACAACTGCTTTATAGACTTTCAGCTTTGTTTGCAGGATTATTCCATTTCTGTCCTATACATTCTTGTACAGTCTGCCAAAGGCCGTGCTGGCCTTGGAGATTCTTGCATTCATGTCGTCATCATTTGTGGCAGTTTGTGACACGGTGCTGCCAAGATAGCTGAATTTGTCCACAACACTTGGTCTATGACCGTTCACCTTGATATTCGGCAAGGTGTGATTATTTCCTGGAGCTGGCTGGTACATAACTACAGTCTTCTCCGAAGTTGATATTGAGCCCAAAGTTGGCACAGGCATATGAGAAAGCTGAAACATTGTGTTGCATGTCTGCCTCTAAGTTGGCATATAGATCGCAATCATCAGCAAACAGCAGTTCTATGACAGTGTCGCTGTTAGTTTTGGTTTTGGCTTTCAGTCTTCTGAGAGTGAACAACTTTCCATCCATGCGGTAGTTGATGTCTATTCCAATATCACTGTTCTCGAAGGCATTCGTCAGCATAGCTGAAAACATAAGGCTGAACAGTGTTGGTGCCAGGACAAATCCTTGCTTCACTCCATTGGTGACAGGAAAGGGCTCAGATAGTTCACCATTTTCCTGTACTCTTGCCTGCATACCATCATGAAAGAGCCGCACTATTTGGACAAACTTTTGTGGACAGCCATATTTCGCCATAATCTTCCAGAGCCCTTCTCTGCTGAATGTATCAAAAGCCTTGGTAAGGTCAATGAAAGTGGAGAACATTTCAGAGTTCTGTTCCTGACATTTCTCTTGCAGCTGCCTTGCAGCGAAAATCATGTCAACAGTTCCTCGTTCTTTTCTGAAGCCACACTGACTCTCAGGAAGAAGACCTTGATCGAGATGGGCCGTGAGACGATTGGGAAGAATTATGGTGAGTATCTTCCCTGCGATTGAGAGCATATGTATATATACTTACTTAAATCATTTACACAAGCAATGGCAAACTACTGAACGTAAACTTGCCAAGACATCACAATAAGCCAACAAATGATGGGGTTGACTGTGACATCCTGTAAAGGATATGCAAATAACTTTGCGCAAACTCTCTCATTTATGCACCCACTCGATAACAAATAAACGCACACTCCCTCGCATACACATATATTTACTCACAATAACAAATTCACTAACAAAAGTTTACTTATACATTCTCTCTCTCTTTCTCCATCTCTCTCTCTCTCTCTCTCTCTCTCTCTCTCTCTCTCTCTCTCTCTCTCTCTCTCTCTCTTCTCTCAACTGTCAATGCTAACGTGAGACATTTTGTATGTGTCTAGATGTGAGGAGGTGTGAGTGTGTGTGGAGGATGTGTGTGAGTGTGGGGTGGGGATATGTGTGGGTGGGGGATGTGTGGGTGGGGTATGCGTTTGGATGGGTTGGGGTGTGTGGGCTTTGGTGGGTAGTGATATTTGTGGGTGTTGGTGGGATGTGTGGAAGGATGTGTGGAGGTGAAAGTAGGGGTGTGGGAATGGGTGTGGGGGATGTGTATATGGGTGGAGGATATGTGTATGGGACGGATGCGGGGGATGTGTGTTTATGTGGGTGGAGACGTGTGGATGGTTTGATGAAGTATGTGTGGGTGGCGGGGTTGTGTGGGGATGTATGGGGATGTGTGGTGGTTGGGGGAAGTATGTGGGGGGTGGGGGGGGTGTGGGTGGGAGATGTGTGCGTGGATGGGGAATGAGTGGGTGAGGGTGTGTGAGTGGCTTAGGGATGTGTAGGTGGGTGATGGAGTTGTATGTGTCGGGGTGGGATATGTGAGTGGGTGGAGGATGTGTGTGGGTAGGGGTATTGTGATCGAGAGATGTTTGGTTGGGGGTGGGTGGGTGGGTGGGGGTGGGGGTGCGTAGTAGAGGATGTACGCGTGAGTGAGTGTGTGTTGGTGGACGGGTAGGGAATGCGTGTGTGGGTGGGGAGAGGTGTGTGGTGTGTTGGTTGGGGATATTGTGTGGGTGAGGTAGGTGTGTGTTTTGTGGTGTGTGAGTGGGGGTATGTGGGGTGGATGGGTAAGGGTATCTGTGTGGGTGTGGGTGGGAATATTGTGTGGTATCTGGGTGGGGGATATGTGTGTGGTGTGTAAGTGGGGATGTGTTGGTGAGGGATATGTGTGTGTGTGTGTGGTGCGTGGGTTGGGAATATTGCGTGGTAGGGGGTGTATGTGATGTGCGGGTGGGGGATTGTGTGGTGGGGGATTGGGTTAAGGCACGTGTGGGTGGGTGGAAGTTGTATGTGTGGGTGGTGGGGTGTGTGTGAGTGGTTTGGGGATGTATGGGTGGTTAGAGAGATGTGTGTGTGTGTGGGGGGGGGGGACATGTCAGTTGGTGGGGATGTGTGTGTATGGTTTAGGGATGTGTGAGTGGATGTGCGATGTGTGGGTTGGTGGGGGATTGTGTGCGTGGGTGGGGAATATGTAGTCGATGGAGATGTGGCTGGGGGATGTGTGGTTTGAGGTGTGGGTGGGGAGAGGATGTGTGGGTTAGGATGTGGGATGTATGGGTTACTGGGGGAATGTTTGTGGGTGGCGAGTGTGTTTTGGTTGGGGGATCAGGTGAGGGCAGTGTGTGTGGGTGGGGGATGTGCGCGAGGGGGATGGGTCGGTTGGTGGGGTATGTATGTGTCCCTGGTGTGCGTGTGTGTGGGTAGGTGGGGGTGTGTGTGTGGGTGGGGTGATGCATAGATAAGTGGGAGATGGGCCTCATAACATGGTATTACGTCTTGTTTATGTTTACAACATTCATTTCACAATGTTTATTTTTCTTCCTATGTAAATGTATAATGCTCTTGATGAATGAAAGACGAGTGATTGGAAGGGCCGAATGTAAGACGGGCCTGCGCGCCCAATTTGTGACCCTAATAAAGTTGATTTGATTTGATTTGATTTGATTTGATTTCTTCTTCTTCTTCTTCTTCTTCTTCTTCTTCTTCTTCTTCTTCTTCTTCTTCTTCTTCTTCTTCTTCTTCTTCTTCTTCTTCTTCTTCTTCTTCTTCTTCTTCGTCTTCTTCGTCTTCTTCGTCTTCTTCTTCTTCGTCTTCTTCTTCTTCTTCTTCTTCTTCTTCTTCTTCTTCTTCTTCTTCTTCTTCTTCTTCTTCTTCTTCTTCTTCTTCTTCTTCTTCTTCTTCTGCTGCTGCTGCTGCTGCTGCTGCTGCAGTTGGAAGCAACTCGCTTTGCGTTGATTTAGATGGTATGAGGCGGGAGACGTTCAGAAACGAACGGCAAACTAATGTTAAATTACCTAGTAAATCATGGACAGCCTTTATTTTATCCCATATCGCATGGTCTCTGACCTGCCGAATGCGTCGCACAAAGCATGAACTCCGTAGCACCAGGGACGACCCTCCAAGAGTCTCCGAGAAAATTGCATTCGCGAACCGAATATCGTAGCCCGGAATTGAACCCACAGCCTTCGGTACGCGGGGCCGGCAACCTAACCACTTGGCCAAGAAGACTCCCTGGAGTGCGTTGGTTGGTGGCTCTGCCCCAATGGAGGATAATGGGTGATAGATGAAAAGAGTAAAGGACCGATTTTCAAGCCATGCGACTATTGGAGTAATGGTGGTTATCCCGTATTTTTAGACCAATCCTCACTCAATTGTGTGATGCGGTCAACACCACGGCCCGTTAACTATAATGGCTTAAAGTTAACAGAGTTGTAATGGAGCCTGCAGACACTGACTCTAATGCGTTAAAAATTTAGTTCCCTTATTCTTCTGAGACCATCAATGGAAAACTTTGGTGAGCCCGAGTGGAAAGCTTTCAAACTGAGCGATATAAAGTCACTTACTCCACTTTCATGTTTCTGTTTCGTGGGATTGGATTGTGTTTGTCTCCCTGGTTCACTAAATGTAATTGCGTAATGTTTTCTTTTATTTAACAGTGGTAAGTTGTCGGAGTGAGCGGAGCGATACATGTTACATCAAGGATTCTCGAATTGTGGGAAGATGGGTAGTGGTTAAACAAAATTGTGCATGTTCTGTGCACGACGTTGCGATTCGCCCTAACTCCAGGTTGGTATTCAAGGCAGTTTTACGTTCAGTAGTTTGTAATATCTAGACCAACAAACAGCAGTTAGAATAGATGGTGAGACATCAGAGAGGTTTGACATCAAGCAAGGAGTCCGTCAGGGTCATGTGCTGTGCCCCTATTTGTTTAACCTGTACGCCGAAAATATAATGAGAAATGCCAAATGTTATATTAATCACGGATCAATATGATGCCCTAAATATCAGTGGTCATGAAATACCAGAGATTCGATATGCTGATGCTACAGTATTACTATCCACATCACAGAATGTGATAGAAAAACTAATCACCTCAACCCAAAAGAATAGCAAAAATCACAACTTATATCTTAACATGGCAAAGCCAAAGATAATGCATACAGATAAAACTAAATAAAATAGGCAATCGTCGTTACTAAAGACGAAAAATGTGGCTTTTGGGGAAAATGCAAACAATACCATGGACGGAAAGAAAAGACATTGAGACAGTCCTTTAAGAGACAAATAAATATCGGATATGTTTTTTTGTGTGGAGAAATTAGACGTAGACAGTCAAGATTTTTATGACATGTTATGAGGTAGAAGGGGCTTGAAAATTTGGTGACAACTGGCAACATCCTGGGCAGACACTAGTCTGTGCAACATTCTGAGCAGATACTAGCTTGTGGGACATCCTGGGCAGACACTAGTCTGTGGGATATCGTGGGCAGACACTAGTCTATGGGATATCGTAGGCATACACTAGTCTGTGGGACATCCTGAGCAGAGACTAGTCTGTGGTACATTGTGGGAAGACACTAGTCTGTGGGACATACTGAGCAGAGACTAATCTGTGGAACATCCTGGGCAGACACTAGTCTGTGGAACATCCAGGGCGGACATTAGGATGTGGGACATCTCGGGCAGACACTAGTCTGTGGGACATTGTGGGCAGTCTGTGAGACATCCTGAGTAGATACTAGTCTATGGGACATCCTGGGCAGACACTAGTCTGTGTGACACCCTGTGCAGACACTAGTATGCGGGACACCAATGGCAGACACTAGTC